>JANAVB010024994.1:520000-650000 GCA_029216955.1 Iris pallida
CAACACCCTCGGCCAGGGCGTTACATTAGCTTTGGAGGCGAGTGGACGTCGTGGTCACAGCTCAGCATCCGACTTTAGTCGCATGTTTCTAGCTCAGTTCTTCGGTACGAAAGATGCAGTATCAGCCGATTCTTGGCTTCAGGACACCGAGGCCATTTTGGAGGCAGCTAGGACTCCAGCAGAGGATAGGGTAGTAGTGGTGAAGCTACAGTTATCAGACATTGCCCGCGACTGGTGGGTAGCATAGGAGATGGGTCTTCCTAGATACATTTAATGATTTACTAGAAGATCAAAAGAAGATGATAAACATGTATAAGAATCCGAAGAAAGAGTTGAAGGTAGCACACACTGAATATATGAAGCAATCTCAAATACTAGAAGATATTAGAGATAAATCTTCTTCTAGTCACACGGATAAGATTTTTTCTTTGAAATTGACATTACATGACACTCTTGAGAAGCTTGAGAAAGAAAATCAAGAAAATGTAAAACTGAATGATCTCTATGAAACAGAGAAGAGGAAGCATAATATTACTGTTCAGAGGTATATGCACTCACGGCTAAGTATAATGAAGCATGTGATCTCTCTAAAAAGTTAGAGATAAAGCTAGAAAATCAGGTAATTCAACCTATGACTCAGGTAAACACAAATCACACTGCTAAACACAAACACCGCACGACAAATACCACTAGAGCTTTGAGAAATCATGCATTTATTTATAGATAATAACGCAAGACATCGCATACTTTTTCAAAGACACACATACATGAATTTTCAATTACACCTAGCATAAACACATCTGCTACATGTCACTACTGTGGTCTAAAAGGATATGTATCACATCAGTATAGAATTAGAAAATTAGTACATATGCAAATATATGTTTGTGTTCCCAAGACTAAAATATTAGGACCCTCAAGAAAGTGGGTACCAAAGGTTTCATCTTCAACTCGTGTTGTAGGTGGACCTACCCCTCGCACTAGAAGCAAGTGAATTCTCAATAGTGGTTGCTCCAAACACATGACAAATAATGGTAATTTGTTTGCAACTCTATTGATGAAGGAAGAAGGCTATGTCTCCTTTGATAATAATCTTAAAGGACATATCATAGGTAATGGTAACATAGGTACATCTCCATCTCCTATTTTTAAAGATGTTTGTTTGGTAATAGAATTAAAATACAACCTACTCAATATAAGTCAATTAGCTGATCATGGTTATGGAATTAATTTGTGAAAGATAAATGCTCTATTTATGATAGAACATCTAGTATAGTTACTTATGAAGGAATAAAAGAAGTCAACATATGTTTTCTATCTTTAGAAAGATACCACTAATACAGGAAAGTATATGTACACATCCCAAGACGAAAGCTGGTTATGGCATATGTGACTTGGACAAGCAAATATGGACTCTATTATAAGGTTATCCATGAAGAAACTGGTAAGAGGCTTACCTGATATTTCTTTCAAGAAATATATGGTTTGCGCTGACTGTGAAAAGAATAAAGCAACCAGATCATCTTTCGAATCAATAAACGCCGTAAGTACCTCGAGACCTCTTCAACTTTTACATATGGACTTGTTTGGACCAAGTAGAGTCGTCATCGTTGGTGGTAAGTTATATGCCTTTGCAATAATTGATGATTTTTCAAGATTTACTTGGGTTTATTTTATTTCAAATAAAAATGAGGCATTTTTTGAGTTTTTTACTTTTAGAAAAAGGTCCAAAATGAAAAAAAGCTTCATGATCACTCGTATCCAAGTGATCATGGCGACAAATTCGAAAATCATGATTTCAAAACATTCTGTGAGTCAAATAACTTTTGCATGAATTTTCCTATCCCTGAACTCCAAACAAAATGGTGTTGCAGAGGGGAAGAATAGAACTCTTGGCGATATGGCTAGAGTTACGCTAAATTAGTACAATCTTCCGAAATAATTTTGGGCTGAAGCTGTTTATACAGCCTGCCATGTATTAAATAGGGTTCTTATTCGTCCAATTTTGAAAAATAACTTTGGTTTAATAGAACTCCTAATATTAGCTCTTTAACGTGTTTGGTTGTAGATGTTTTATTCTCAACACTGAAGACAACTTAGGTAAGTTCGATATAAAAGCTGATGAAGGGATATTTCTTGGATATGTTGCAAAGAGCAAAGGATTCAGAGTATTCAACAAGAGATCCCTAATGGTTGAAGAATCTGTACATTTACATTTGATGAGCTGAACGTCCAAAACACAAATAATAGTAATAATGAAGATATTAGTAGTACATGAAGCAAACCACCTGAGGATACACCAACCATGTATCTAGAGAGTCTGCATAAAAGATTATCGTTCTCTATAAACCATCTAGAAGAATTTGTAATAGGTGGTGCATCTAAAGGTATAAGTACTCGTTCTGCTAATAAAGATATCAGTGCAATTGTAGCTTTTATTTCTAAGATAGAACCAAAAAACATAGTAGAAGCTTTTGATGATGAATTTTGGATTTCTGCAATACAAAAGGAACTTAACGAATTTGAATGAAATCAAGTTTGGGAACTTGTTCCTAGATCTAACGATCACCCGGTCTTTGTTACCAAATGGATTTTCCAAAAATAAACTAAATGAGAATAGTATGGTCACACGTAACAAAGCACGTCTCCTAGCACAAGGCTATAACCAAGAGGAAGGTATTGACTACGATGAGACATATGCTCCTATTGCTAGACTAGAATCTATTTGCATGTTATGCACTTATGCTATTTTCATAATTTTAAACTCTTTGAAATGGATGTCAAAAGTGCTTTTCTGAATGGTCTTATAAAAGAAGAAGTTTTTGTTAAATAATCTCCTGGTTTTGAAGATTTCAAATGCCCCGATCTCGTGTACAAGATTATAAGGCTCTCTATGGACTCAAACAAGTACCTCGTACATGGTATGAGCGCCTTAGTTCCTTCTTACTTGAGCATGGTTTTTTTTAAAAAGAAAGGTTAATTATACCTTTTTTTTATAAAAGCTCTCGATACAAATCTTTTATTAGTGGAGTTTTATGTAGATGATATTATTTTTGGATCAATTAATGAGATTCTATGTAACAAGTTTGCTAAGTGTATGCAAAGTGGATTTGAAATGAGCATGATGGGAGAACTTACTTTCTTCCTCAGGCTACAAATCAAGCAAAATTCATAAGAGTTTTTATCAATCAAGAAAATATACAAGAGATCTGCTAAAGAAGTTCGACATGGACAATACAAAACCGATCCAAACTCCTATGGCGACTTCAACAAAACTTGACATGGATGAAATGGCAAACATACTGTAGTACATAAGTATAGAGGTTTGATTGGTAGTTTATTATATTTAATTGCTAGTCAACCTAATATTATGTTTTCAGTATGCCTATGTGTAAGATACCAGGCTAATTCTAAGGAATCATATGTGTGCGCAGTTAAGCGTATCCAATGACACCTTAAAAAAACTTTAACAATCGGCTTATGGTATCCCAAAACCTCTTCGTTTGACCTGATCGGTTACTCGGATGCGAATTTTGCTGGATGCAAGGTCAATCATAAAAGTACCAGCGACACATGTCATTTTTTAGGAAAGTCCTTAGGCTCCTAGTTTTCTAAAAAGCAAAACTCTATTGCATTATCATCTACTGATGCAGAATATATTTTCGTAAGATGTTGTTGTGCTCAAAATTTGTGGATGAAACAAACTTTGGAAGACTATCAGTTATCTTATAATCACATCCTTATTTACTATGATAACATGAGGACTATAAATCTCACTAGGAATCCAATTTGGCATTCGCACACTAAGCACATAGAAATAAGATATCATTTTCTTAGAGATTACGTACTACAAGATGACGTTTGTCTAGAATTTGTCAACACAGAACATCAACTAGTTGACATATTTACTAAACCTTTATCATATCGTTTTAACTTTATACGAAGAAAATTAGGAATTTTGGATTTTGAGATTATATAATTTACTTATTAGTTGACCTAAGTTCATAAATTGTAAAATATTTTGTTTATAACCTGAACGGGCCCTTCTGTCAACAAGGCATAAAAGCTTGAGCGATACGGTGCCAAGTGTCTTCAGACTACCGCTAGCTGGGATCCAGCACCTACAGCTAACCTAGAATAATTAACACAATTTATGTATATAGGTTAATTAATATAAATTATTTTTGTCAAATTAAAATTTCACTTTTCGTATTGATGTTACAAACTGCCTCAAAAGTGAACCACAATATTCAGGAACCCTAGGGATCGAGCTCGGACCGAGCTCTGTTCGAACTCGGGCCGAACTCGTTGCGGGTGTTTCTAGAATAGGAGGTGGACAATTTGGTTTCTTCTTAAAAACCCACTTCATCATCTTCCTCCTTCCAAACAGTAGCTCACGGAGATACGAAAGCCCTAATCCTAGTTTGTGTTCTTCCTCCTCCAAGCGCTTACAACCCTAAAAATTTGGATCCAGGTTCATTTTGGGGTTTTCCTCAATCTCTATTGGTTATTCTGGTATATCTCTCAATTTTTCTTCTATTTTGTTCAATGGCACCGAAATTATCTAAGAAGAAAAGAAAAGTTAGGATGCTTCTTCATCCAATGTTCAAGAAGAAGTATCATTTTCACTTTTTAGTCAGTTATTACCTGATAATGATGAGTTCGATGAATTTATTTTCATATCTTTGGATGCTTTCAATGAGTGGTTTAACAATTTCATTGAAAGGCCAATTTGTCCTGGAAATTGGTTAAAATTTATATTATTTCGGACCTTTTGTCTATATTTAAACACTTTGGCTTCGATGATTTAGTACAATCTCGTTATCATATTTATTTAAATGTGATATATATGTTTTATTGTAATCTATCGGTCATAAACGGAACCGTACGATCTTGAGTCGGTGGGATCAAAATTGAGTTTGATGCTGACGATCTAGGTCTGAGTCGACATTACCAAAATTCACTTTTTAGAGAACATGACTTTAGATTCGTTTCACGATTCTTTCAATGCACTACATAATCGTCCTCATGGTCGTCTTCGAACTAAGCATATGAGTGACTATTTTTATGATCTCTATCGTATCGTATTCTTTGTGATTATTCCAAAACAAACCTCTACTGATGAAATCACATATTTGGAACTATCGGCTTTATATCATCTACACTTTGGTATTCTAGTTAGCTTACCAAAGACTATCATCTCTGCTATGGAGCGGTGTCGAAAGAAACTGTATAACTTTCATTACCCCATGCATCTGCCTTATATCTTTGAGTACTTTAATGTCATCCTAGATGACTATCCTCGTGATACTCAACCTGCTTTTCTACAAATGCATCATTGAGTTGAGACTCCTCCTACTGTACCTGTACTACCTCCACCTCCTATTGCGGACCCATCCATCAGTCATCCTCCACCACATCCTGCCACTGGAGTCACCCTTGAGTCTTTTCAGACTATGATCGTGGATAAATTTCGGTCTATGGATTTTTGGACTACTCTGCAGTTCCAAGCTTTGACCAACTCCCTACGGGAATATGGCTATAGCTTTGCTCACAACCTTGGTGGACCCATTCGTATGGTTCATGATCCTTTAGTTATTGGTTATCATATTGATGATCCAGAGCACATCGATACTTTGGCCATGCTACTGCTATAGTTGATCCCAACCGGTCTGTTGAGACTGGTGAGCCTTCTAGGGCTACAGGAGACGATGATGATGATGATGAGTGACGCATCGATCAGCTGTTTTAGTCTTTAGTTTTTTTTAGCTACTAGATGAGATATTTTCTTTTAGCCATGCTTTGCTTGTAGCCAACACTTATGTTTATCAGACTTTCTGGTACTCAGTATTACTTTTGAGCTATATTTTGTTATTTCCTTTTTTAGCAGCTATTATCGGTTATTTTTCTGTTTTCTACTTTATTTTTATAATGACAATGGGGGATAAAACTGATACTCTAATAGAAAAATAATACTGTGATACATCTAAAAAAAATTTGTTACTGATAATATTTGTTTCTCTTAGTACTTGTTGAGATGTTTGCTAGACTTATGCTGAGATACATTATATGGCTCTCAATGCGGAGAAGTTGGTTCATATCCTATCAATATTATCTTGATGATTCTGCTTCCAATGTACTTCCAATTTCTCGTATCAGACACAGTTTTGTCAATTATCAAAATTGGTGAGACTGTTGACCCATCTGGTCATAGCCAACTTGATTTCGACAGTTAACATAAACTTTGAGTTGATACATGAAATACAAGACTTTAGAAGAATGCATTAAATCAATTCGAAAGCGGTGAATCAGTCGAGTCAATTTTATATCTTACTTTGTATTTTTTATTTGTTGACTCTAGGATTTATGTGAGTCGGATCGGACTGTCAATTAGCCGTATCTCCACTCAAATAAATCCTATCTTATAACCAAAAATGAACCAAAATTAGCGTATCATATTCTGAAATCAAGACAACCAAATTCGGTGCGAGTTCGTCCCGAACTCGGTGCTTCTAAAAACCCTCCTGGTCAGAAAGGGCTACCCATTCTTTTGGTACCAAACGTTCAAAATTTTGAATGCTAGGGCATCCGAGTTCTTCCCTAACTCTGTCCCAAAAGATTATATAAATAGAGAAGAAACTCTCCACTTCCAAATCATCAATTCATTCTTCTTCTTCTCTATTCTATACAAAAACATGAAACGCCCCAGTCTTGTAACCTCTCTTCCCGATATTTAGGAAAAAATATATTTTATTATTTATTTGAATTAAATAGTGATTTTGGAAATTTTATAAATATTTAATTATTATTATAGAAGGCCTTAGTCATGGTTAAGTTTTGGAGTACAAGATGACTAGAAGTCATGGTACGGATAGTGCAATGGCGTGCTTTGACTAGTGTATTAGCCATGGTAGGAAAGGCTGAGCCATACGTATGTTCTAAATAGGAAAACCAATTAAAGTTGCGACTTAACCCCTATGGACGATTTATTTATAATTAATTAGATTATTAACTTTTTTAGGAGACCCGATTATTCCAAACCAGCCAAAACCTGGACCGATCCATACCCAGGCCCATGTAGTCATGCAGAGTGTCCAAAGACGTCAAGGTAGATGTATGATGTATATACATATATTTTGTATTTTATTTTCAAGGGTTTAACAAATATTTGCTATACGTATAATATTGGTGATATCGAATATTTATGTGGCAGTTCTAGAATATTTGCAAGATTTTATGTGGACCAATTTATATGGGAGTATGACATGTCCACCCAAGACTATTTTATACCTTTTATTTGTTATTTTTAGGGTTATTAGTACTCGTGATTATTATTAAATAATATTATTCATTTTTAGGTAATTGTAAATCCATCAAAATGATTTATATATATATGTACATATATATGTGTAAAAAATCCAACACTTGGAGTTGCTACAAAGACATTTCAGGTATTTTAGATTTCTTTAAATTATTTTAGAGATTTTTTGTGATTAAAACCTATTTTATATATATATATATATATATATATATAGGGTTCTAAGAAAGAAAGAAAAAACCCATTGGAGCATCTCGCGAGATTTTCAAAAGAAAAACTTGTGAGGATCAAAACCTCTATAAAGCCGACCCCCCAAAGAACTTCACAGAACATAGCCGTCTATACATGTATATATATCGAGAGCGGATGAGAGAAGCAAACTAAAACCCTAAACCAAATCCCAGACTCGAACACAGCGCCAACCTGACCTCGTCGTTGACCATTGGCGCACCGCCCTAGCCGTCGGGGACCGTCGGAGTCGACCGCGCACGATGGCAGACGTGCGGCTAAGCCACAGGACACAGTAGCAGCAACAACAGCAACTTGTTGTTTTCATGGCGAGTTTTCCGCTACCTCGAACGATCGTTTCCCCATCCTTCTTTGCAGGTTCGATCACAACACGACCCTCTTCAAACGCAATCAATTACTTTGTAGTTAACTATCATAGATCGCCCAAAAAATTGACTCGAAGTCAAAGAAAAATATGTTTTGTGAACAGAGTTTACAACTATCCCAATACCCTGTTTGGAAGGCCATTTGCTAGCAATCCATCAAATTATTTTGAAATATATTTAAATAGTTATTTAGACAACCTATACAGCATCTAAATGCAGTTTACAGTTCATTGTATCATCTATCGATTATCGAGATAAATCTGTTTGAAAATTACAAAAAACTTGTTTAAAACTGTTTTAAAAACATTAAAACTTTACGATACGGAGTGCGTCCCGCCAAACTGGACCACTTCGTCGTGTATCATTTGCATCGAAAGACGCGTATGGTATACCCGGATGTGTGGGCTTTCACAAAAATTGATTTGGACGTGTGTGCACACCGTAATCAACCCGTATCCATCAAAATACCCCGTATCGGTCACTTTGCAAACTAGTCCATAACTTCATGCACGTTCATCATCTCGAGACGAAACTAGCGCCAACTGGACCATGTCATTTTTATGGTCATGTATGCCATGTTTGGTCTGATTCTGAGAAGGTCGACCGGAACACTATTTTGGCGGGCCCGCGACCCGATCCAACGGACAAATTTGTGCACGACCCACCAGACTCCAACTTTGGACAATCAATTGTTCGTATCGTCAAACCGACCCGTAGACATATTGTTTGTTGACTTTAGAGACAGTAGGTACTGTCATGCTTTTCGGTACAAAATGGGTCCGACGACAGACATTATTTTGACCCAAAATTATAATTTTGCCCCTGTCCAGAATTTGACTTTTGGACAGGCGTTCTTAGACATTTCTTTTATGCCAAACTCGTTGGTGATGTTTGTTTCAGCATCCGGAGACTGTTGCACGAGTTAATATTGTGGCTTACCGAGTAGTAGGGGATTTTTAGTTTTGCGTGCTACCCTAGCCAGTTGGACGATTCTGAACGCAAGGGTATTATCGATTTCACCAGCCGAGGACCCCAGGCGAGTAAATTTGTTGTTTGTTTTAGCTAATTCTTATATCACATTGTTAGTTATATCATACTTGATTCTTGACACGCTTGTCACACGATAGCACTCATGTTTCTTGTTTATGTCATATTTTTTGCCTTGTACATGGTGTCAGAACGGGGAATACTAATAGATATATGATCAGACCTTAGCCCATGTTTTATTTCCTGTACAGTAGACCTTGTTAAATAAAGTAGAACTTGTTAAAGTAGACCTTATAATTAACTTAGACCTTGTGATGTAACTGTCCCCAGACCGATCACATGTCAAAAGAGTACTTCAAAACACAGATAGTTATATTCTCCTGTTACATGCTGTCAGATATTTTCCTGCCTGGTATTCTTTATGTTTATTGTTTCTTTTCCTGAATATTCTCATCATTTATTTTATGGCTAACTTTTGTCTTATAGTAGTTAGTATATATTTAGAACTGCACTCAATGAATTGTACTCGTTTCATTCCTGACTGGAAACCAACATTTTTTAGATAATTGCCTGCTACATTGTGCATGGACCATTTGGGGAGACATGGGTATAAGATGAGGTCGACTTAAAGACTAGTTAGATAGTTGAGTATTTATCTAGTTGTCTTTTTATAATTTTGTGAGACACTGTACTTTGTATTCAAATGTAAACTTATGAATATTGTAATTAATTTAGTTTGTGAATGAGCAAATAAAGGTATTATGTGATTTTGAGCATCATGGTCTTGACAACGTTCTACCACTGACACTACAACGTAGGCTGGCTGGGACACGCACTCGCATCCCGAAAGAAAAAAAATGGGTACTGGCCATGATATGTTTTTTTGGTGGCCCATGCAGGTCAGTTTTCGCAAAATATTGCAAACTCGTGGTAGTACCTATGTTAGTCGTACTACTTTGAGCCTGCGACTAGGAACTAGGATACTCAGTCACAATTAGGATTAATTGAATTTAGGAAAAAGGATTAGGATTAGGACTAGGACTAGGTGTTCCTTATTCAACTTGGCTATTGGATAGTTAAGGATTGTTATATAGACCATGCAATTTAGGTTAAAATTTATTAAATTCAGATAACTTGGGAGTTTCCATAGATACACTATTGTATTTTGATATGACGATAGGATCCAAGGTGGGTAGACTATTCATTTTGTAACTTAGGCCTTCCTAGGATTCAATACCTAACCTTGATAAGTTGTCCAAATTATCTTGCTACCCTCTCTAAATACTATCACCATTATCTATATCACCTAGTTATTCCCATTGGCCATAAGTAATTGTTCTCCCTAAAAGAGTATATTTTACTTCTAATTATTGAGTTTTGACCTAACTCGATTATCCATATATTTATTCATTCCAAGTTAATTTTTTAAGATATATATATATATATATATATATATATATATATATATATATATATATATATATATATATATATATATATATATATATATATACGTGTTTTCCCCTCAATCTTGAATGTTAGAGAGATATAAATTAAAGTTTATATTTCTATCATCTTTGATCATTCCTTTCATGTTCTTGATCATTTGTACAAATTTTATCTTATGCCTTTTCTAAACATCGCCATATCATAAGTTCGTATCACTTATACTTTTCCTTGGACCTAAGGAATTATTTTAAACAATTTCTCACTCAATTGTCTATATATTAATCTTGAGTTAAGTTTTTGATTCAAAATTTTCCTCTCAACCATTGAATATCGAATATCCGTGAAATATGGATTAGAAGATTTTACTTCTTTTGGCTTCGAACATTATCCTCCATAATCAATTATTTTTCTTTCTAAGAACTAATAATTATACCTGAATGACAGATACTTACATCTTCTTGGAACTTGTTTGAATTTCTAGATGTTCCTTCAAAAATTCTTATGGATATAGTTGGAAGAATATTCGTTGACATACGATGGCAAGACAGCAGTGCACTGTCGACATATACTTGAATTATTGAGACTGCGGGTTCACTGTAGCCAGCAGCGCACTAGCGTGGCATGATCCCTAAGTTGAAGTAATTTTGAGTAAATGTAAGCTATCGAATGTTACTAAAACTATGTCCTAGTTGCCCTATTTTGACGTTGAGTTGTATGTTAATATTGGTAGAGCTAGTAGAATATTCGATACAATATCATATTTGAATCATGAAACCAAGGGTTTACTGTAGCCAGGTGTATACTGGCGAGGCATGGATTCTCGGTGAAATGACTTCAGATAGGCATACAATTTTTGTATACCATAGAGGCTATATCTTTTATTGGCATATGACTATTGATTTTCATAATCCGCAAATTTGATTCTATACATCTTCTCGATAAACCATGTTTCTTTTCTAGAATCATCGTTCCTCCTAACAGTCATTTGAAAATCTACTATTAGACTTGACACCCCATTTCTTATTATCATATTATCAATAAACTAGTCGTTCATTCCTTCTTATCTTTCCTATTTAAATTCTATCATTTAATTTCTTCCTAGTAATCATTTAGAACCGATCATTATACTTTGATTCTATTTCACTAGATTCATCATTCTACTTAGATTTTTGAATTTATGATCGTGTCTAAACGATTTTAGTTTAGTAACGGATCATGCCAAAGATTTCGATGGGATTATTCTTAAACGACCTTTTGATTACGACTAGACTATTAGATTATTTTTCGATCGTGCCAATTCGTATGTTTTCCTAGATTTTGATTCTATAATCGTGCCTAAATAAATTTGGCTTAAATAGTTAATCGTGCCAAACGAACTTGAATTTTGATCGTTCCTAAACGACTTAGATTGTGACTAAACTAGTTGACCATAATCATAATCGTGCCTATACTTCAACTCAATTGTTGTTAATATCTAAATTTTATTCCACTCTGATCGTGACTATTTTGATCATGTTCATACTCGTACCAATTTTTTGAATTTTGACCACGCTTGGATGACTTGCATGGTTAACCTTGATCGTGACTACATCTTAGCTACCTCCTAGTGGCTTTAACCATGTTTAGACCTTGTCAAAAATCTGATCGTTGACCATACCTACATAATTTCAAATTAGTGGTTAATCGTGCCTAATGATATTTGATAACCCTATTTCGGTCCATGTCTACATAATTTGGTCATATTTGATCGTGCCTAAAACAATCAATCGTACTAAAACGAATTCTTTGATCATCCTTAAATAAAAATTTAATCGTAACTCAAATATTTTGATTATTCTCAAAGCGCATCCTTCCTCATTCGATCCTACCCGTGGTTACGCTTATCAAATTTTGGATCGTATTACCTTTTCGATTATTAGTGCCTAGTCCTATCCTTTGAAATGTCGAAGACGAAAATTTTCTAAGGTGGATAGAATTGTAAGCCCACTTTTCGAGTTTTCAAAACTTTTAATTTTATTTTAGATGTAGTTAGAAGATAATATTTATTTCCTATTATGAATATTTTAAAAATGATTTGGATATAATTAATTTTAAAAATCATAAATATTTTGACCGAATTTTTTTTTTAATATAAAGTTTCTAATTTATTTATTTGTTCTTAAATAAGATTTTGATTAATATATTTCTAATTGTTTTAAATGATATTCAAATTATTTTGAGGACATGAAATATTATTTCCAATTATTCTAGCGACTCATTTTACTAAACTCAAATTACTTACTGGGAAATATTTGTTATTATCTTTGACCAACAAGGATTGGTGAATAATATTTAAATTTACATGATTTAAAATATTTGATAATATTGTAATATTGCTTTAAATTTTTTTGTCATCAGAAATGGAATTTTGATTAGATCGAATTTTATGTTACAATTTATTTACATTTATAGAAGAATTACCTACTAGCAACTTTAATTCTTATCTAATTAGGAATCTAGTGCCAATTTAAGTAGGCTTCTCCTTGCCCTTTTCCCTCAAATCCTAAATATCCTCTTCACGAATTTTCAGAAATCTTTATTTATTTATTTATTTATTTATTCATTTACCTTAATTTATTTATCATGGTGGAAGATAATTTTTCATCAATACTTTGTTTTATGATTATTTCCTTTAACGAAACCTGTTTTAAATTAAATATTGTGAGAACATTTTAGGGCCTTTAGAGTTTCAAAATTCTTCTTTCCTTTTTCATCTATTTGATCAATATTTTCTTATCCTAAAAAACAATTTCCTATCTTTTCACCGATCAACCAATCCATCTATCCTAGTAGTCCTTAAATTCGAGGACGAATTTATTTCTAAGGTGGGTAGATTTGTAACCCCTCTTCCCGATATTCGAAAAAATATATTTTATTATTTATTTAAATTAAATGGTGATTTTGGAATTTTATAAATATTTAATTATTATTATAGAAGGCCTTAGTCATGGTTAAGTTTTGGAGTGCAAGATGAGTAGAAATCATAGCACGGATAGTGCAGTGGCATGCTTTGACTAGTGTCTTTAGAGAAAGCCGAGCCATATGTGTGTTCTAACTAATAAAACCAGTTAAAGTTGCGACTTAACCCATATAGACGATTATTTATTATTAATTAGATTATTGACTTTTTAGGAGACTCGATTATACTAAACCAGCCAAAACCTGGCCCGATCCAAACCCAGGCCCATGTAGTCATGTAGTGTGTGCAAAGACGTCCAGGTAGATGTATATTGTATATACATATATTTTGTATTTTATTTTCAAGGGTTTGACAAATATTTGCTATATTTATAATATTGGTGATATGGAATATTTATGTGGCAGTTTTAGAATATTTACAAGATTTTATGTGGACCAATTTATGTAGGAGAATGATATGTCCACCAAAGACTATTTTATACCTATTATTTGTTATTTTGGTTGTTATTATTACTCGGGATTATTATTAAATAATATTATTCATTTTTGGGTAATTATAAATCCATCCAAATGATTTATATATGTGTGTGTGTGTGTGTGTGTAAAAAATCCCACACTAGGAATTGCTACAGAGACATTTCAGGTATTTTAGATTTTCTTTAAATTATTTTAGAGATTTTTTGGTGATTAAAAGCTATTAGATAAATTGATTTTATATATATATATATATATATATATATATATATATATATATATATATATAAATATATATATTGTTATAAAAAAGAAAAGAAAAACCCTTTGGATCATCTCGTGAGATTTTCAAAAGAAAATCTTGCGAGGATCAAAACCTCTGTAAAGTCGACCCCCCAAAGAACCTCACAGAACCTAGCCGCCTATACATGTATATATATCGAGAGCGGATGAGAGAAGCAAACTAAAACCCTAAACCAAATCCCATACTCGAACACAGCGCCACCCCAACCTCGTTGTCGACCACTGGCGTGCCGCCTTAGCCGTCGGGGACCACCGGAGTTGGCCGTACGTGACGGCAGACGCGCGACCAAGCCGCATGACACAGCAACAGCAGCAACAGCAGCAACAGCAGCAACAAGGTGTTGTTTTCATAGCGAGTTCCCGCTACCTCGATCGATCGTTTCCCGATCCGTCTTCGCAGGTTCGATCACAACATGACCCTCTTCAAACCCAATCAATTACTTTGTAGTTAACTGTTGTAGATCACCCGAAAAATCGACTCGAAGTTGAAGAAAAATCGATTTTGTGAACAGAGTTTACAACTGTCCCAATATACTATTTGGAAGGCCATCTGCTGGTAATCCATCAAATTATTTTGAAATCTATTTAAACTATTATTTTGACAAACTATACAGCATCTAAATGTTGGTTACAGTTCTTAGTATCATCTATCGATTATCGAGATAAATCTATTTCAAAATCACAAAAAACTTGTTTCAAACTATTTTAAAAACATTAAAACTTCATGATATAGAGTGCATCCCGCCAAACTGGACCACTTCGTTGTGTATCAATTGCATCGAAAGACATGTATGGTATACCCGGACGTGCGAGCTTTCGCGGAAGTTGATTTGGATGTGTGTGCATGCCGGAATCAACTCGTATCCGTCGAAATATCCCGTATCGGCCACTTTGCAAACTAGCCCATAATTTCGTGCATGTTCATAATATCGAGATGAAACTTGTGCCAACAGAACCGTATCATTTTTCTGGTCCTCTATGCCAAGTTTGGTCCGATACTGAGAAGGTCGACCAGAATGCTATTTTAGCGGGCCTGCGACCCGATCCAACGGGCGAATTTGTGCACGGCCCATCGGAATCCAACTTTGGACATACGACTGGGTTTGTATCGTCAAATCGGACCCATAGACATATAGTTTGATGACTTTAGATACTTTCGGTATAAACGGGTCCGACGGTAGACATCGTTTGGACCAAAATTATGATTTTTTTCCTGTGTCCAGAATTGGACTTTTGGACAGGTATTCTTATACATTTTTTATGCCAAACTCATTGGTGATGTTTATTTCAGCATTCGAAGACTGTTGTGTGAGTTGACTTTGTGGCTCACTGAGTAGTTGGGGATTTTTAGTTTTGTGTGCTACCCTAGCCAGTTGGACAATTCTGAGTACAAAGGGTATTATCGGTTTCACCAGCTAAGGACCCCAGGCGAGTACATTTGTTGTTTGTTTCAAATATTGCTAATTCCTATATCATATTGTTAGTTATATCATACTTGATTCTTGACACGCTCGTCACACGATAGCACTCATGTTTCTTGTTCTTGTCATGTTTCTTGCCTTGTACATGGTGTCGGGACGGGAAAGTACTAATAGATATGTGACTAGACCTTAGCCCATGTTTTATTTCCTGTACAATAGACCTTGTTAAATAAAGTAGACCTTGTTAAAGTAGACCTTGTAATTAACTTAGACCTTGTGGTGTAACTGTCCTCAGACCGATCACATATCGAAAGAGTACTTCAAAACACATAGATAGTTATACTCTCCTGTTACATGTTGTCAGATATTTTCCTGCCTGGTATTCTTCATGTTTATTATTTCTTTTCCTGGATATTCTCAACATGTATTTTATGGCTAACTTTTGTCTTATAGTGGTTAGTATATATTTGGAACTGAACTCAATGAATTGTACTCGTTCCATTCCTGACTGAAAACCAACATTTTTTAGATAATCGTCTGCTACATTGCGCTTGGACCAATGGAGGAGACATGGGTATATGTTGAGGTCGACCTAGAGACTAGTTAGATAGTTGAGTATTTATCTAGTTATCTTTTTATAATTTTGTGATACATTGTACTTTGTTTCAAATGTAAACTTATAAATATTATAATTAATTTAGTTTGTGAATGAGCAAATCAAGTTATTATGTGATTTTGAGCATCATGGTCTTGACAGCGTTCTACCGTCGATAATGCAGCGTAGGCTGGCTTAGACACGCTCGCGCATCCCGAGAGAAAGGAAAAAAATGGGTGCGGGTCGTGACAAGTCCCAATATACGTAGGACTAGGCATACAAAATATGCCAGCTGCATGCATATTAAGAATACCCTAATATATGGAATCCCCATACACATACATAAGCTATAAATAATAAAATCACAAGCAGTCACAGATAATCTATATCTCATCCATTGAACACAAGAAATAAACAATAGTCCAGATAGAGAAAATAAAAAAGTCAAAAGATATATAGTCGGGTGGAGACAAATCCACTACGAAACAGCTATTAAAAATAGTCTGAGATAACTGGAGTTCGACCTCCTAAAATATAATAAAATAAAAGATATCCACTATAATATAGCAAATCATGACTAATAAACTAAACCACTAGATCTCGGTAGGTAAGACCTCATCAGCTGAGAAATATGGATCCAGTACAGAACCGTACTCCTGGGGGTAATCCTTATCGTCTAAGCCTGGAGAGATCACCAAGTCCTTAGAGGGATGTAACAAGATACAAGAAAATAACATGCCATATAAACTGTGTAATAAGATAAATGATGCATGCAATAGGGTGCCTAACCATTCTACTGTGAAAATGTAGTTAAGAACAAACCTCCAACGCATGGGTACTCTGGCTACAGTGGGACTGCCATAGTTTCCAATTGGTTACAAGGGGCCTACGTCCATAATGCTCTGTGAAAGTCAGAGGGAATAAGTAAAGTAGGGAAACAGTACTTGCGTCTCCAGCAAAGCTCACAGGTTATAATTGATAGTGCATACTTGGCCCATACGTCAAGAAACTATTCTCCCCATTCCATGCCTATCTATGTCATCTTCATAACACATATGAACCTCTAATAACTGCCAAGTCTACTAATCATGCAAAATCTATTGGCAGTTATACCCTAATCGTCGTACGTCTCAGACGTTTCGGTTGCTAGCCGACTACGTGAGTTTGTGCCCTACATGTGACTCTCAACTCATGATAAAGCAAGTGTTAAGGCCATATGAGATATACCAATACCTCACAATAATGGGTGGTCATCTAGTACTAAGTCATCATGCATAAAATAAAAAAAAGTAGTAAAACAACTAATGCAGTCGCTCGCACCAAAGTATGACTTGGACGCACAGTATAATAGAACCATACAATATATAAATAAATGGAATAAAATAACAAAATACAATGACAATAAATGAATATTATATACCAACAAGGTATCTTACCTGGAGGTGGTGTGCAAACAACAATGTCCAGCAACTCAGATCGTCAAGAAACAAAGAGCAGTGAAGGTCAACTCCCGCAAATGTCTTCGAAAGCTGAAATAAACATCACAAACATTTTTGGCATAAAAGAAATATCTAAGATTGCCTACCCATAAGTCTAATTCTGGACACATGGGCAAAATCATAATTTTGGGCAAAATCGATGTCTGCCGTTGGACGCTCTTTGCACAAAAAAGCATGCCAAGTTCTATGGTCTCTAATGTTATTAAGTTATATGTCTACGGGTCTAGTTTGACGATATGAACCCAACCATATGTCCTAAGTTGGATTCTGGTAGCCATGCACAATTTCGTCCGTTAGATCGGGTCGTGGGCCCGCCAAAATAGCGTTCTGGTCGACCTTATCAGAATCAGACCAAACATGGCTCATACGACCAAAAATTAACACGAGTCCAGTGGTACAAGTTTTGTCTCGAGATGACTAACATGCACGAAGCTGTAGGCTAGTTTGCAAAGAGACTGATATGGGGTATATTGACCGATATGCCTCAATTTTGTCGCACATACACAGCAAAATTGAGTTCCGTCGAATCTCACACGTCCGTGAAGATGATACACACCTTTTGATGCCTTTAATTTGTGACCAAGTTGCCCGATTTGTCGGAGCGAATGAGGTATCGGAAAATTTCCTAAAATTTCTACTATTTTGAAAAAGGTTTTTGTAAGTTTTGGGAGATCGATTTCTCGACGCACAATCGACAAATCTAAATCCACAAGAAGGGTTCTAGAGCCCCATAGGTTGTCTAGGGATGTCTTTAATTAGCTTTCAAAAATTCTAAACATCCTGACACGAACAGCCTTCCAAGTAGGGTGTTTGAGTCCGTATTATGCTATGTTTTCGATCAGATTTTTGATGATCTTTTCTTCGAATTTCTGATCAACTTAGTGGGTCATATCAAATTCCCATTATAGGGGTTTGAAGGGGGTCATATAGGCTTTACTTAGAAATTTACAGTTCGAGAAACGATTGCACATAACTAAAAAATGAGGTCGAAATTAGGGTACCTAGAGGTTGTAAACTGGAAAAAAGTTCCCTGTCCTGGCAATCTTACGTTGACGGCGGTGGCTCGTAGGCAGTGTCAGGCGGTCGACGGTAGTCGCAGGGGTCGGGTAAACGTCGGGTTGCTCTTAAAGGGTATTTGGTTTTGTGGATGTATCATCATCTGCTTTTTATCGACGTACATATCGATAGGTAAAATTCTGATTTTGATTTTGAAAATTGATTTTGCTTCGAAATAGATTTTTGCTAATCCTGGAGAGAATGAGATGAGGGTCGATTCGAAGAAGATTTGATCGAATTTTATTTAGATTCGACTGTGATTTAAATATTCAAAATCTCCAGAAAAAACTCGTTCTCCCTTATCGCGTGCTCCTGGACCTGCGGGAGAATATGGGCTTCGTGATCTCGTAAAAAATTGGGGTTATATATATATATATATATATATATATATATATATATATATAATGTTCGACATGACAAAAGGTTGAACGAACTTTTTTATTATGAATGTAAAATAGAGTACAATCGATTCTTATACGAAAAAATCTAATATAAAAGTTTCTGGGAAAGTGTGACGATGGAGATCGAGCACTGCAGTGGTTTCGTTACTCCGTTGACGATCCAATGATGATATGAGACTTACTCTGACTTTCTGGTGCCTTTGATGGAACTTCAGGGTTGTCGATCAGGAGGACGTCGAAGTTGAAGATTTTGATAATTCTGTGGATCTTCTTCTCCTTGTCGATGCTCTTGTTAGGGGAAAATCTCTCTTATTTATAGGGAGAGGGGCTCATATACGATGTACATTAGGATTTCGAGATATGAAGGAATCTGTCGTTCTTGCAGAGTGTGGGCTTCTGTAGCGCTGATACGTGGTGGGTGCTGAGATTTCCCTCAAACGAGATCTCTGGTAGTTATCAAAATAACCGAAGGAGGTGACCCATGGCCCGTGCCGATTTGCTTGTTCAGATGTAGCCTAGCAAATCTTGGAATTTCATCTCAGATTTAGATCTTGTGTAATCTTCGTCCGAGATTTAAATCAATCTGCATTTATTAACTTGATCAATCCCAATCATATCTTTGAGAGAGACGGTTTAAGCAAACCGATTGGGTGGAACCATGCCGTCTGTACTTCAGGCAAGGCTGGCTGCGCTTCTGGGGCGACGAGTAGACTATCCTTCTGGAGACGACGGAACCTTTGTACTTTAGGGCGGCAAGTGGACTATGTTTCGAAGACAATAGGGACTCTGTGCTTTTAGTGGCAACGAGTAGGCTGTGTTTTGGGTAAAGTCACTATGCTTTAGGGCGACGAGTAGGCTGCACCTTCAGATATATCATTTTACTGTGCTTTAGAGTAGCAGTCGGACTTGTGCTAGAGGTAAACGGTGTCTCCCAAGTCTCTGACGAAAGGTAGTTAAGCTTCTAGGTTGGAGCAGAGTGCTGCACCGTTGGAGTTGAGATGGTGTGAAAACATCACCAGCCTGTGCCTAAGGTTGGCGCGGGAATGTAGCTGCGCCTCTGGATTGAAGGCTTTGGCTTTGAAGTCTTCTTTTAAAGAGCAATGAATGACCACTCCTTAATGAACGAATCCCTCTTAATTGCCACCGTTATTTAGGGAATTTCAAAGGGTCCAAGGATAGTCTAGGACTTAATCGAATGAACTTTATTTAATGATGTTCATCGTGCTGTGGTGGCCTATGCAGTTCGAGTTAGCCGATTCGGTTACGTCGCTGTACCGAGTGGGCCTGCGATATGACTAAACCCTTAGGAATCTCAATCCACAACTGCCTTGACAATTCTTTTGGAAATTTCTCTACCGTCCTTGAACTTCGTATTTGCTCTCGATTACTCTAACTTTGCTTTCTCGTATCATTGCTTCTCGTCCTTTCCTATTTTGGAGTGACGAATAATCGTGCTATATAGGATTTATCAGAAATTCTTAAGTTATAGTATAAGTTAGTCTGCTTATTGTATTGTGATTGCTTGATAGATAATGGGGATTAGAGATGCCATATGCCATAGGGCATCATGTGTTTGATGAGGTAGTTTAACAAAAGGTGGGTAGATGTCCTCAATATAGAAATAAATAGATGATCGTACAAGGTTACACCCTTTATAGTAGTCGCTTGATCAAGAATAGAGTGGTAGTTTTAGTATAGAGATAAACCCTCTATAAGAAGAATAAAGTAGACATAGTCTAACCTAACCCATTTACTATTATATCCTGTCAATTGTAAAATTAGAATTTGACATATTGATAGGTATCACTTAACTTGGTTAGGTGAAGAGAGACTTATATAATTGTCATGATAAAATGGTTAGGAGGACAAGCCTTCAACATAATCATTGCAAGACTGCTAGTACCAAAAAGAGCGACTAGAGATAACCATATATAGCTTTACGAATGTTGCAAAACCAAATTGATTAGGTTTGATTATTACTGGAGTTATTAGGAGACACCGTAGTGACCTAGCGAATTCCTTGAACTATTCCTAGTTACACTAGCGCGGTTCTTTGTTAGTCAGTCTTATTTTAATTTCGAGGACAAAATTCTTTTAAGGTGGGTAGAATGTAAGGACCCTAATTTTTGGGAATTATTTTTTATTATTTTATAGTATTTCTAATTATTATGTTATATTGTATATTTAAATATGATTATATATGTACTTTTTTGTGTCTTTGATTTTTGGAGCACAAGACATGCCCATCTCTTGAAACATCCTTCATGAGTTTTGTAGTAGACATGATGACCTTCAATTTGATATATCATGTCCCATCCAAACTTGTCCCCTAGCATTCTTTTGACTTCACACAACTTTGGATCAATTTAGGCCATTTGATTATTTACCGTAATTCTAGACCTAACTTCTAACTTGAGTTCATGACTCGACATTTATCAAAACCATTTGACCTAATATATGATTTTGATCTATTTTGAGCCTACGATGCACATGCTAAGGGTGTGCCACTCAATCGAGTTTCTATGTGCTATTTATTAGCGAATGGCACAAGAGACCCAAGGGTTGACCTTTTGAGTTCGATTTGATGATAAAATATATTTGGACCCTAACCTAGCCAACCCTACTTATAGAGCCATGATAGGTTGCCATGGCTTAGTATAATTATTTTGATATTTATTTTGGGATGTTATACCTCCAAATAGATTTATATACAATTTTGTATATATATGATTATATTTATATTAGCCTAAATACTATATATGTATGACCTTAGTCATGGTTAATTTTGAGATACATATCAACTAGGAATTTTGGCACGGATGGTGTAGTCGTATGCTTTAACTAGTGTTTCAACCATGATAGGAAGGCCGTGCCATAAGTGTGTCCCAATTAGAAAAACCAGGCCAAGTTGCGACTTAATCCCAAAAAATGATTTAATTAGTTATTTATTAAGATTATTGACTTTTAGGAGACCCGGTTGTACCAATTTAGTCCGAACTGGGCACGAACCGAATCCAAGCCTTTGTAGGCATGTAGTGAGACCAAAGACGACCATGTAGGCATATTTTATGTGTGTACAAATATTTTCAAAATTATTTTAGGTATTGATGTACATTTTTTAATTATTTGAATATTTTTACAAAAAATTGGTATTTTTATTATTAAATATTGTTTTACAATATTTGTACAATTTTTTGGACCCGGATAAAGTTGAATAGTATGGAATCACCAAACCACCATTTAATTATTTTATTATTATTTTATTATTTTGTGGTGATTAAATAAATATATTTATTACTATTAGATATTATTATTATTGGTTGTCCTTTTTATTGTCAATTGAATTTACGTATATGTACATATATTTAAATACATTATATATATATATATATATATATATATATTTTTATACATTATATATATATATATTATATATATATATATATATATATATATATATATATATATATATATATATAGATAGATAATATTAAGATTTGATTTTGAATTTTTGGAGATTTATAGGTGTATATATAGATATATACATATATATAGATATATAAATATATATTTATAAATAGATACGGAAATGAAAAGAAAAGAAAAAAAAAAGAAATCAAAATCTTGCGAGATTTTGGAAACCAAAATCTCGCGAGATAGAATCCTCGCCAGACCCGAGCCCCCTTCCCTCATAACCGCCCACAAAAAAACCCGAGAGCCCTCACATTCTATATATATATATATATATATATATATATATATATATATATATATATATAGACAAAACCCTAACCCCTAAACTGACCTGACACCCGTGCGCATCCCTAACCACCTCTGCGTGCCACCTTGCTTCGCCGGAGCGCTCCAGGGCCGGCTAAACGTGCTCACCACAGCCCACGGAACGTAGCAGCAGCGACCCCAAACCCTTGACTTCGCGGCGAGTTTTCTTTCTTGTCGTCGCATATTTTTCTGTATGGTTTCTTCGTACACGTTGACAATATAACCCTCTTTATACCCTTTTAAATAGAATTTCATATGCATACTTAGATTGCTCAGAAATTCGACTCAAACATCGTCGAAAAACTGACTGGAAACAGGGCATTTAGACTGTCTCAAACCCCGAGTTTGAAGGGAGTTTTGGAGCCAAACTTTAGGATTTCTGAAAATCTAAATGAACAGACCTGTAAAAAACCTATACGAGATCGAACTCCTTCTTGTAGAATTATTTTTGACCCATTATTCAGAAAGTTAATTGATTTTGAAAAATCAAGAAAAACGGATTTCGAAAACTGAAAATTTAGAAAAAGATTTTTCGATACCACGTGCGTCCCGCCAAACCGGGCGACGTGGTCGTGAACCGAAAGAATGGAAATGTGCATATCGACTTCGTGGACGTGTAGGCTTTGGCGAAATTCAAATTGGTTGCGTGTGCGCGACGAATTTGATGCGTATCCGTCGAAATTCACCGTATCGACCTCTTTGCAAATTTCTCAATTACTTTATGCACGTTCGTCAAATCGAGACGAAACTTGCACCAACAGGACCATATCATTTTTTCTGGTCATGTATACCAAGTGTGTTCCGAATTTGAGACAGTTGACCGGATCACCGTTTTACGGGCCCTACGATCCGACTCAACGGGCAAATTTGTGCACGGCCCACCGAAATCCAACTTTGGACATACGGTTGGGTTCGTATCATCAAAATAAATCCGTAGACATGTAGTTTGACGACTTTAGAGACCATTAACTTTGGCACGCTTTTTGGTGCAAAGTGGGTCCAACGACGGATACCATTTTGATCCGAAATTACCATTTTGCCCCTGTGTCCAGAATTGGATTTATGGGTAGTATATTCTAGCTATTTTGCTTATTCCGGGAATGTTGACAATGTCTGTTTCAGCATCCGAGGACAGTTGCAGGAGTTCAGCTTTCACATATATTTGATCTAACAGGTTATTTAGACGTGGTTGAGTCTACACCAGGCAAGTACACCTTGCCAAACTTTACAGTACTTACATGCTTTTCTATTTTTATTCTTTCTTGCTTGGTTACATATTCCTCTTGTTTCATGTTATGGTTACTTTCTAGTTTCACGTGCACGTAAATTTTTACTTTTTTTTCTATACTACTTGTTCTATCTTTCCTATCTTGTTCATGTCTAGTGATAGTATTGATATGCCTGTGCCATATTTTCCCTGACCTGTTCGACCTGTACTTGACTTGGATATGACTAGATAGGCTTGACTTCCTAGTACCTTAGGAGAGAATGTTTTATTAGCCGTGGCTATCCTCTATTGTTAGTGCCTCCCCGAGCTACGATAGAGAACCTGTTATAGGACTGTTAGTGCCTCTCCGGGCTACGGTTTTAGCCACGATTAATATTATATTCTCATGACATGATCACCATCTGTAGAGTTTCCTTATGTGTCATCCTTTTCTTTACTTGTTATTCCTATTTTTCTTGCATGTTATTTACTATACAGTAGGCATGTATATTATGTGTCTTGCTAGTCCTTTGAGGACCTGGTGATCTCTCCAGGTTATAGCCAAGCTGGTTGAATCGATGGATGGTTATGCTTTGCGTTTGCAGGATTCAGGTATCGTTGGTGCATGGTTTCATTTTATTATTCTCTCGTGCTGTATATTCTTATCTTGATATATTCTGCTTATTAGCCTAGTTTAATAGACTCATGTTTTCTTTTGAGTATATTCGGACATGTATACTAGTGAGCTGCAGACCACGAACCATTTTGTTCATTCTTTATATTTTATTATTTATTGTGGATTGAGATTAGTTTTAACTTGCCATTATTAGACCTAATACCATAGTCCATACAGCTTATACGTATTCGAGCAGGGCTGGAGTCCTCTCGATGCGTAGCTGGCATGTATACGTATCCTAGTCCTACGTATTTTAGGACTGGGGTGTTACACATGCTGAATCCTAGGTTCATCCCATTAATATGAGAATTTTGACCGTCGACCATGTGGCCTGTGTTTTGGACCACTCCCGTCCTATATAAAGGGAGAGTTTCTTCTGAAGAGTCACGTCTTCTTCCTGGCACCCTTCACCACCATGCTGGATCCAGACTTAGATTCGAGTGGCGGTTGGCCTTGCATAAGTCGGATTTTGGTTTAGGATTCATTCGTTCAAAGGGGCTATGCCTTCGTAGAAGAACTGTTGATGAATTTTGGAACGTGCTGGAACGTTTCTCATGAGGAGTTCGAACCTGGGCGACGCCTTGGAGGTCTTTGAGGCCCTGACGACCTAGTTTGTGGGTGGATGACCAGACCAAAGAGCCACAAGTGCTCTGTCCTGCCCATTCTGGGCTTTTGAGACCTTCTGCACCATCTGGAAACCCAGGCCAATTGCTGCTTCAGGAAGTTGCTCACTTCAGTCGAGTAGCTGATGCACTTTTGGAGGGTTGCGCCCACAAGAAGGTCAGAATAAGCTTTAATGGAGATCAATCTTCCAGTATACGCACCGAGAAGAAGGGGGACTGCACTTTGACAAAGACTAAACCCCTTGTAGACTCCTCTAGGCTTTGCTGAATTTGTAATCGATCCTTTGTAGAAGAAGTAGGATTAGTCTTTTACGTATATCCTTGATGAATCTGTACTAGATCTTTGTAGGCATAATAATAACAAAACTTCTTTCTGTATCTTTTGTTGTCTTTTTAATAATCGGTCTGCGCCTTTGTATCATCTGCGCTACGGTGGAGGAATGTTATCAACTGAGATTTTTTATGCTTCTACACGACCCCCTTCAAAGTGTTCCGAACTTGAGTCAAGATCGTGATACTTTGAACAGAAGCATGAACATGTGGCATGAGCATACGTTCTTGGTGATGTCTCAGATCCTTGTTTCTGTATAGGAACTTTTCTATTCTTTCATTTTTTTTTCAATATAAGGAGGGGTCATTATAGAAGACACACCTAACCAGAGGTAATATGAACATGGTAGGCCTGATCTTCGTTGGGATATAGAACAACAATTCAGTGGTAGTATGAACGTGAACCATTTTCTAGACAGCCATGATAATTATAGGATCAATACGGAGATAACGACTACTCAGAGGTAATATGGACGTGGTAGCCGCATCGTCGGGGTGTAGAGAAGCAATCCAGAGGTAATATGGATGTGAAGTGCTTAATCTACTGGAGGGAAGATATATAAGAAAGGGAATCCCCTTAGCAGAACCCATAGGCACTCTTAGAGGATGTGAGAGCCTATGCCAGTTTCATCTTCATGCGTAATACTTCTTTAGGAACTTGCCATTGATGGGCATCATTAGCAAGTCACCATTGGGTTTGGCTAGTCGATTAGCACCATTGGAGTATACCGTTTCAATGATGAACGGTCCTTTCCACTTGGGCTCGAACTTCCCAACCGTCTTGTGAGTCATCACCATCGGCCTGCGTACTGCTAAGACGAGGTCGCCCACTTGGTATGATCTTTCCCGGACTCTTTTGTTGAAGGCCCCAGAAATACGAGCTTGGTAAAGCTTGATTCTTTGCTGTGCTAGCAAGCATTTTTTATCCAACGCTTCCAACTCTTGTAACCGCCTGCGCTGGTTATCTTCGTCAGTCAGCTGATTGGTGATAGCTATCCGTAAGGACAAGATTTGAATCTCCAAGGGGAGCACCGCTTCACTTTCGTAGACCAGGGCGAATGGTGTGTTGCCCGTTGGTGTCCACACAATCGTACGGTATGCCCATAGGCATTTGCCTAACTTCTTGTTCCAGTCGTGTTTATTAGAGGACACGAATTTCTTGAGTAGTTTGACGATAGTTTTGTTGAATGCTTCGGCCAACCCATTAGCCGTTGGGTTATAGGTTGTTGATGCCACACTATGTATTTAGTTCTTATCACAGAACCGCTAGAAGGTATGGCTCACGAACTGGGGGCTATTGCCATGGATAATTCTTCTGGGGACCCCGAACCGGTAGATGACGTAGTGCTCGATGAAGCTGATCACGTTCGAGGCTTTTACTTCTGCCAATGACTGCTTCCGCCCACTTGGAGAAGTAATCCGTGATGGCAAGGATAAACCGATGTCCTTTGGAGGAAGGCAGGCTGATTGGCCCAACGATATACATTCCCCATGCTTCAAATGGCCAGGAGGCCACAATAGGGTGTAGATGCTCCGAAGGTCGGTGAACGAAGTCTGCATGCAACTGACGTACCCGGTACTTCTTTACATATTCTATAGCATCCGCCATCATAGTGGGCCAGTAATAACCCATGCGACGCAGTCGGTCTTGCAACTTGGGCCCAGGTTGATGAGCTCCACAGGTCCCATCATGTGCCTCTCGGAGCGCTTCTTGTGCCTCTGTCTAGGATAGGCACCGGAGGAGGAGTCCATCATAAGAACGAAAGTATAGCATTTTGTAGCTGTGTCATAGAAGAATCGGAGGGAACGTCTTCAAACGGAAGCCGCCTCCTTTGGTTCTTCGGGTAGAATCCCGTAGAGCGCGTAGTCGATGAACGAAAAATGCCAGTTCCGTACGTCTAAATTAGCCTCCACTTGGACTGACTAAATTTGGCATGTGTGCAGAACGTTCTTCGGATATACGAGTTCTCGCCCCATCACTGTAACGGTGTATTGGGATCTTCCAGGAGCTGCGAGAGAGGCGGTAAGACCGGCAAGGGCGTCGGCCTCCAAATTTTATAAATGTGGCACATGTTCTGTAAAGAAATCTGTGAACATGGAGATGATGTCGATGGCCACCTGATGGTAGGGGATTAGGTCCTCATGATGGACCTCATATTGCCCTCAAACTTGGCTAATGATCTACATAGAATCCCCATAGTCTTCGATGTAGTCAACCACCAACTATTTAGCGAGTTGTAGACGGATGATGAGGGCATTGTACTTAGCAACGTTGTTGGTACATGACTCACCGAGGGAGTAGACACGATGGATGATGAGGCCGTCGGGGGTAATGAGGATAACCCCCACTCCCACTATAATCTCACTCTTGGGTCCTGTCCTTAAAGCACCATCAAAGAACAGTTGCCATACGGGGTTGCCTGAGACAGCATTAGATTCTAAGACTTCATCGGGGATGTCGTCGTAGAGCTTTGACGTCTCTGGCACAGGGTGTGCTGCTAGGAAATTGGCCAACGCTTGGCCTTTAACTACCTTCTGAGGGATGAACACCATGTCATAAGGAGTTAAGAGTATGGCCCAGGTGGCTAACCTCGCGTTCAAAGCCCTTGGCTTGGTCATGAGGACCCTGAGGGGGTTGATTCGGGAGACGACGTGGATCGTCTGTCCGGTTACGTAGTGTAAAACCCCTGAATTTTGGGAAATTTTTATTTATTTATTTTATTACCTTAAATATGATTTTATGGAATTTATGAGTATTTTAAATTATTCTATTATTATACAAAGATTTGTATTTTATTATTAAATAGGTGTTTGTCAATATTTGTACAATTTTCTGGACTCGAATAAAGGGGTAGTATAAGTTTATTATATTGGGTAATTTTATTATTTTATTATTATTAAAGTGAATTTTGTGATTTAATAATCATAATGTTTATTAGATTTTATCATTATTTGATTTTATGGCCAATTGAATTGATATGCATATGTACATATATTTAATAGACTAAATATACGGTTAGATAATATTAGGATTTTTTTTAGATTTATTTGTGTATATTTAGATATATACATATTTAGATATGTATAACAATACATACATATTTATATATATATATATATATATATATATATATATATATATATATATATATATATATATATATATATATATATATATAGTAATGAAAAAAAAATATAGTAATGAATAAAAGTTGTTAAAAAAACAAAAAGCAGCAGTGGTGGTCGGCCCAAGGGACCGACCACAGCACCTCTCTTAATGAGAGGGACAAAAGAGAATGAAAAGAAAAAAAATTAATGAAACAATCCACCCACATAAAGTGGGCGCCCCCCCCCCCCCCCCACATATTTCCTTGCTTGCTGCCATACGCAGCAAACTTCACCAACCCGACCTATTAGTGATAAACCTATTAGTATTAGGTTTAGTTAGAAGTTGTTATAAATACATCTTTTTCCACAAACCTCAAAACCATAGACTTCCAAAACGAAAGTTGCAGCTGATCATACCCCCTTCGCCTACGAGTTCGTTTCACCTGCGACGGAGTTTTGTGCGCGACGAACGGAGCATCGAAAGTCAGCCCCACGTCACCCACGGAGCAGTTTTCCCACTCAAGGTACTCTACTTCCCAACGACGTAACGTTTTACTCGTAGCACCGATTTTTGATCCGTCAAATTTTCTGGAAAGTAGATTTGACCCTCTTCGAGATCCTCCAGGTGGATTTTGAAACAACCCATAGACTTGTTCGAAAAATCGAGACAAAGTTGAAGAAAAACATGTTTTCTGTAATACTAAAAACTGTTTTAAAACGACAACTTGTCGGCCAATTTTCTTGCTGTGTAGTAAAGAATTATAGAAACTAATTGAACACATATGAAGACAACATAACCACGATTAAAACACAACTTTTAGATCTGTATTTCGATTTCTGTGTAAGAATTAAATCAATGCTAAACTTGTGCGAAAAACTGTTTTTAAAATAGTTAATTTCAGAGAATATTCCCCGATACGACGTGCGCCCTGACAAACCGGGCGATGTGGTCACACGCTATATGCATTGAAAGGCGCTTAGGGACGTTGCCGACGTGTGGGAACTGACGGAACTCAGTTTCGTTGCGTGTGCGCGACGAAATCAACGCGTATCCGTCGAGATACCCCTGTATCGGTGTTTTGCAAACTTTCCCATAAATTCGTGTACAGTCGTCCAATCGAGACGAAACTTGCACCAATAGGTCCGAATCGAAATTCTGGTCCTGTGTGCGAAGTTTAGTTCGATTCTGAGAAGGTCGAATCGGAACACCTTTTTGGCGGGCCCGTGACCCACTCAAACGGGCGAATTTGTACACGGCTCATCGGAATCCAAAATTGGACATACTGTTGAGTTCCTCTCCTCAAACTGAATCCATAGACAGGTAGTTTGAAGACTTTGGAGACCATAGACTTTGGCACGTATTTCGGTGCAAAGCGGATCCAACGACGGACATCGTTTTGATCCAAAATTGTGATTTTGCCCCTGTTCCTGAATTGGACTTTTGGACAGGCATTTCCTAGGTATGTTTTCTTCACCGAGATTATTTTTGATGTTTGTTTCAGTGTCTGGAGTCATCTGTGATTTGTGAGTTTTGGTGCTGACACTTGCTACTCTTGGATTGCCCTTCTCGTATCGCAGGCAAGTATACCTTACTATAATTTCTGATTATGCATATTTATTTCAGTATGTTTACTTATTTATTTTCTATTCATTTGTTTAAACTACGTGTCCAAGTCACACTTAGGTGCAAGCGACTATATTAGTCGTTCTTTTTCGTTTATTTTCTTTATTTATGCATATCTACCTAGAGTTAAGAGACGACCTCATGTGTATGAAGTATTCTATGCTTCATTGGCCCAGACACTTGTGTATCATGAGTCACGAGTCTCATATAGATCTCGGACGTACGAATCGACTGGCCATCGGTGCGCACATGCCGTGCGATAGGCAATAACTGCTAAATAGTTATGGTTGTCTAGAAGACTTAGCAGTTATTAGGAATGTCGTGATGTGGATACAGCACGTGTAGTGCATAGGATGGGAGGAGACAGCTATTAGACGTATGGGCTTTCACTTATTTACTTTTCTCTATATGCCCTTAGAGACTCAGTCGAGTGCTAATGGGCCGTGCATTTATTTTTCTCTAGCTGCCGTTAGTGACTCACCCAAGAGCTAGTGGCCGTGTATTTATTTTTCTCTAGATGCCCCTTAGCTCTCACTCGAGTGCTAATGGGTCGTGCATTTACTTTTCTCTAGATGCCACTAGTGCCTTGGTTGAAACACTAATGCGCCGTGTTTCTAGCTTCGGAAGGCCCCTGTGTGGAACATTGTCTTCAAATTGCATTTTTACATAGACGGTTAGGTAGCCAAGTTGTTGTTTATATTTCAGTTATTGTAGCATGTTTTTCTGTATCTTGTTACGTCCCTCTGAGGACCTGGTGATCTCTCCAGGATTAGACGAGCAGGACTATCCCGAGGAGTACGGTGCAGTGTTGGATCCATCATACATCGGTGACGGGGCATCTCCTGCTCATACTTAGTTTTTATTCTTTATTATATGAGACCATTTATTGGACATCTTTTATCATCTTTCTTGTTGTTTGAGGAGGTTGGACTCCATTTAGTTGAGACTATTTTTCCATAGTTGTTTGGAGTGGGAATGTCCACCCGGCTATATTTTGACATCATCATTTATCTTATTTAGTGGACTTGTTATATTCTATGTGTTGTGCTGTGGATGAGATTTAGTTAAATTATTGTGGCTTACCATGTATCGTTATTACAACTTATGTACCAATACGGGGATTACCATATATTGGTGTGTTCTTCGTATAAGTATAGCTGGCATGTCTACGTACTTAGTCCTACCTATATTGGGACTGGGGCGTTACATGTTTTTGTGTGGTGGCCCATGCAGGTCAAGATAAATTGTTTGGTTACTTTACCGTACCAAGCAAGACTGCATATTGGAATAGAGTTTAGGATTCTCATCCATATGCTAAATCACCTTCTTTGATTTCAAATTTCGGATTCTCGTTTGACTGCTTGTCTTGCATCTAGCTTGATCTTGTCCTAACGTAATCTCTGTTTTTGTGCCAATAGGATGAATCTTCGTAGTGGTCACTATACTCCTCTCGCCATTACTGATGGGAACACCACTGCTCAAGAAGGACCAGTGGGTCAGCCACCCCTGTCCCCTACCACTCCAGCACCATCCGGACTGCAGCCTGTGATGACACCACCTACGACTCAGCAGCAAGCCCCGGAGCCCCAAGTGGGACAGACAGGCCCCTAAAACCCTTTATTTCAAGAAGAGTACCTGCCACCCCTGCCACCCTATCCACCTCAGTTTCTACAACAGATTCCACCCCCATATCCACCTCAATATCTACCTCCCTATCCACCATCATATCCACCACAGCAGCCTCCACAACATCCACCATCATATCAACCATAGCAGCCTCCACAACATCCACTATCATATCCACCACATCAGCCTCCACAACATCCACCATCATTCCACCACAGCAGCCTCCACAGCATCCACCATAATATCCACCCCAGTATCATCCGCAGTATCCGCCCCAATACCCTCCAAACTACCCCCATCCATATCCTTCATATCCCCCGCAGTACGGACCACAGTTTGTGCCCCAGATGCCATACATGCTTTCGCAGCAGCCCATGCCTCATGCTGGTGGGACTACTACATATCGGATCCTCCAGAGCTTAGTACAGGCTCAGATGCAGCAGAGTGAGACTATTAGGAAGAGTTTGGAGACAGTACTGACCCGAGCACCCCAAGCCTCTGTGGGTACTATCGAAGGATTTCGCAACATGAATCCCCCGCACTTCAAAGGCCCTGAAGACGTCATAGGAATTACCAATTGGCTAGTGAAGACAGAAAATCTCCTGAAGGCTTCGGAGTTATCCGCAGATTTATGGATGACGGCAGTGAAGTTACAGTTGGAAGGGAATGCTTATGATTGGTGGGCCGCAAAGGAGAGACGACTAGGACTTGATCAAACATAGGAGGAGTTCAAAGAGCTATTCAATAAGAAGTATTTCTCTGACACTGCCAAGGACGCGCTTTATGACCAGTTCCTACACTTAGAGCAAGGAAGCATGACAATTGATGAATACGATGCCGAGTTCAGTCGGTTGAGTCGTTTTGCTCCCGGATTAGTTTCGACAGAGTTGGAGAAGGCCAAGAGGTTTCATAGAGGCTTGAGCATAGAGCTGCAAAGATACACTAGTTCGGAGTCGCAAGTTTCACAGGCAGCCGTCTTGGCAGAGGCTAGGACTCAGGAGGCAATAAACAAAAAGGCACAAAGTCGACAATCAACAACCACAGTTGGACCAGTTAAAGATGCTCAAGCAGGACCAGGAAAGCGACCCCTAGAATACCATCAACATCAACCGCAGAGGGCAGGACCATATCAGGTGCATGAGAAGGTCATATGCCACTATTGTGGCAAGATGGGTCATGTTCAGAGAGATTGCCAACGACACCTAGGACATTGCTTATCTTGTGGTTCTAGTCAGCATCATGCCAAAGATTGTCCACGGCTGAGAACTACTGTAACGCAACAGACGCCAAGGCCAGCAGTAATTGAATATCCAAGGGGCAACCAAAACATGGGTCAGGCGTTCAACATGATAGCGACAAGGCCACCAAACCAAGGAGCCATTGAGACAGGTACGATGCCTTAGTTAAATTTATAATTGCATGACCATGATCATAGAATGACTTTGAAATTTTATGATATAAACCTTGTTAGAGATAGAAACATGAGGGTATCCTATATAGTAGTAATCACACTAGTAACCCTTGTCAGCACCATAGATAGTTCCACTTCCTCGGTTCGCATTTCATCGTAGTGCCCTGCTAAAATGGAGCAGTACGAGGACGACATACACAACCGTATATCTTTTTTATACAAAAATTGTAACACGATCTTCGCGTTCTGTTCCTTCTCCATCTTGCTCTTCGTTTCCCTCAATCGTGCGTTATTTCTAATTTCGAAGATGAAATTCTTATAAGTTGGGTAGGATGTAAAACTCCTGAATTTTTAGATATTTTTTATTTATTTTATTGCCTTAATTATGATTTTATGGAATTTATGAGTATTTTAAATTATTTTATTTTGTACAAAGATTTGTATTTTATTATTAAACAGGTGTTTGTGAATATTCGTATAATTTTCTAGACTCGAATAAAGGGGTAGTATAAGTTTACTATACTGGGTAATTTTATTATTTTATTATTATTAAAGTGATTTTTATGATTTAATAATCATAATGTTTATTAGATTTTATCATTATTTGATTTTATGGCCAATTGAATTGATATGCATATGTACATATATTTAATAGACTAAATATATGGTTAGATAATATTAGGATTTTTTTTAGATTTATTTGTGTATATTTAGATATATACATATTTAGATATATATAAGTATATATATAAGTATATATATATAAGTATATATATAAGTATATATATATATATATATATATATATATATATAAAAATATATATATATATATATATATATATAGTAATGAATAAAAGTTGTTTAAAAAAAAAGCAGCAGTGGTGGTCGGCCCAAGGGACCGACCACAGCACCTCTCTTAAGGAGAGGGACAAAAGAGAATGAAAAGAAAAAAAAAATTAATGAAACAACCCACCCACATAAAGTGGGCGCCCCCCCCCCCACCTAATTCTTTGCTTACTGCCATACGCAGCAAGCTTCACCAACCCGACCTATTAGTGATAAACCTATTAGTATTAGGTTTAGTTAGAAGTTGTTATAAATACATCTTTTTCCACAAATCTCAAAACCCTAGACTTCCAAAATGAAAGTTGCAGCTGATCATACCCCCTTCGTCTACGAGTTTGTTTCACCAACAACGGAGTTTTGTGCGCGACGAACGGAGCATCGGAAGTCAGCCCCACGTCACCCACGGAACAATTTTCCCACTCAAGGTACCCTACTTCCCTACGACGTAACTTTTTATTCGTAGCACCGATTTTCGATCCGTAAAATTTTCTGGAAAGTAGACTTGACCCTCTTCGAGATCCTCTGGGTGGATTTGAAACAACCCATCAACTTGCTCGAAAAATCGAGACGAAGTTGAAGAAAAACCTGTTTTCTGTAATACTAAAAACTGTTTTAAAATGACAACTTGTCGGCCAATTTTCTTGCTGTGCAGTAAAGAATTGCAGAAACTAATTGAACACATGTGAAGACAACATAACCACGATTAAAACGCAACTTGTAGATCTGTATTTCGATTTCTGTGTAAGAATTAAATCAATGCTAAACTTGTACGAAAAACTGTTTTAAAAATAGTTAATTTCAGAGAATTTTCCCCGATACGACGTACGCCCTGACAAACCGGGCGATGTGGTCACGCGCTATACGCATTAAAAGGCACGTATGGACGTTGCCGACGTGTGGGAACTGACGGAACTCAGTTTCGTTGCGTGTGCGCGACGAAATCAACGCGTATCCGTCGAGATACCCCCGTATCGGCGTTTTGCAAACTTTCCCATAAATTCGTGTACAATCGTCCAATCGAGATGAAACTTATGCCAATAGGTCCGAATCGAAATTCTGGTCCTGTGTGCCAAGTTTGGTTCGATTCTGAGAAGGTCGAATCGGAACACCTTTTTGGCGGGCCCGCGACCCACTCAAACGGGCGAATTTGTACACGGCTCATCGGAATCCAAAACTGGACATACCGTTGAGTTCCTCTCCTCAAACTAAATCCATAGACAGGTAGTTTGAAGACTTTAGAGACCATAGACTTTGGCACGCATTTCGGTGCAAAACGGATCCAACGGCGGACATCGTTTTGATCCAAAATTACGAATTTGCCCCTGTTCCTGAATTGGACTTTTGGATAGGCGTTTCCTAGGTATATCTTCTTAACTGAGATTATTTTTGATGTTTATTTCAGTGTCTGGAGTCATCTGTGATTTGTGAGTTTTGGTGCTGACACTTGCTACTCTTGGATTGCCCTTCTCGCATCGCAGCCAAGTATACCTTGCTATGATTTCTGATTATGCATATTTATTTCAGTATGTTTACTTATTTATTTTCTATTCATTTGTTTAAACTGCGTGTCCAAGTCACACATGGGTGCAAGCGACTATATTAGTCGTTCTTTTCGTTTATTTTCTTTATTTATGCATATCTACCTAGAGTTAAGAGACGACCTCATGTGTATGAAGTATTCTATGCTTCATTGGCCATGACACTTGTGTATCATGAGTCGCAAGTCTCATATAGATCTCGAACGTACGTATCGACTGGCCATCGGTGCGCACATGCCGTGCGATAGGCAATAACTGCTAAATAGTTATGGTTGTCTAGAAGACTTAGCAGTTATTAGGAATGTCGTGATGTGGATACAGCACGTGTAGTACATGGGATGGGAGGAGACAGCTATTAGACGTAGGGGCTTTTACTTATTTACTTTTCTCTATATGCCCTTAGTGACTCAGTCGAGTGCTAATGGGCCGTACATTTATTTTTCTCTAGCTGCCATTAGTGACTCACCCAAGAGCTAGTGGCCGTGCATTTATTTTTCTCTAGATGCCCCTTAGCTCTCACTCGAGTGCTAATGGGTCGTGCATTTACTTTTCTCTAGATGCCACTAGTGCCTTGGTTGAAATGCTAACGCGCCGTGTTTCTAGCTTCGGAAGGTCCCTGTGTGGAACATTGTCTTCAAATTGCATTTTCACATAGACGGTTAGGTAGCCCAGTTGTTGTTTATATTTCAGTTATTGTAGCATGTTTTTCTGTTTCTTGTTATGTCCCTCTGAGGACCTGGTGATCTCTCCAGGATTAGACGAGCAGGACTATCCCGAGGAGTACGGTGCAGCATTGGATCCATCATACATCGGTGACGGGGCATCTCCTGCTCATACTTAGTTTTTATTCTTTATTATCTGAGACCATTTATTGGACATCTTTTATCATCTTTCTTGCTGTTTGAGGAGGTTGGACTCCATTTAGTTGAGACTATTTTTCCATAGCTGTTTGGAGTGGGAATGTCCACCCGGCTATATTTTGATATCATTATTTATCTTATTTAGTGGACTTGTTATATTCTATGTGTTGTGCTGTGGATGAGATTTAGTTAAATTATTGTGGCTTACCATGTATCGTTATTACAGCTTATGTACCAATACGGGGATTACCATATATTGGTGTGTTCTTCGTATAAGTATAGCTGGCATGTCTACGTACTTAGTCCTACCTATATTGGGACTGGAGCGTTACATGTTTTTGTGTGGTGGCCCATGCAGGTCAAGATAAATTATTTGGTTACTTTACCGTACCAAGTAAGACTGCATATTGGAATAGAGTTTAGGATTCTCATCCATATGCTAAATCACCTTCTTTGATTTCAAATTTCGGATTCTCGTTTGACTGCTTGTCTTGCATCTAGCTTGATCTCGTCCTAACGTAATCTCTGTTTTTGTGCCAATAGGATGAATCTTCGTAGTGGTCACTCTACTCCTCTCGCCATTACTGACGGGAACACTACTGCTCAAGAAGGACCAGTGGGTCAGCCACCCCTGTCCCCTACCACTCCAGCACCATCCGGACTGCAGCCTGTGATGACACTACCTACGACTCAGCAGCAAGCCCCGGAGACCCAAGTGGGACAGACAGGCCCCTAAAACCCTGTATTTCAAGAAGAGTACCTGCCACCCCCGCCACCCTATCCACCTCAGTTTCTACAACAGATTCCACCCCCATATCCACCTCAATATCCACCTCCCTATCCACCATCATATCCACCACAGCAGCCTCCACAACATCCACCATCATATCAACCACAGCAGCCTCCATAACATGCACTATCATATCCACCACATCAGCCTCCACAACATCCACCATCATATCCACCACAGCAGCCTCCACAGCATCCACCATAATATCCACCCCAGTATCATCTGCAGTATCCACCCCAATACCCTCGAAACTACCCCCATCCATATCCTTCATATCCTCCGCAGTATGGACCACAGTTTGTGCCCCAGATGCCATACATGCTTTCGCAGCAGCCCATGCCTCATGCTGGTGGGACTACTACATATCGGATCCTCCAGAGCTTAGTACAGGCTCAGATGCAGCAGAGTGAGACTATTAGGAAGAGTTTGGAGACAGTACTGACGCGAGTACCCTAAGCCTCTGTGGTACTATCGAAGGGTTTCGCAACCTGAATCCCCCGCACTTCAAAGGCACTGAAGACGTTATAGGAATTACCAATTGGCTAGTGAAGACAGAAAATCTCCTGAAGGCTTCGGAGTTATCCGCAGATTTATGGATGACGGCAGTGAAGTTACAGTTGGAAGGGAATGCTTATGATTGGGGGGCCGCAGAGGAGAGACGACTAGGACTTGATCAAACATGGGAGGAGTTCAAAGAGCTATTCAATAAGAAGTATTTCTCTGACACTGCCAAGGACGCGCTTTATGACCAGTTCCTACACTTAGAGCAAGGAAGCATGATAATTGATGAATACGATGCCGAGTTCAGTCGGTTGAGTCATTTTGCTCCCGGATTAGTTTCGACAGAGTTGGAGAAGGCCAAGAGGTTTCATAGAGGCTTGAGCATAGAGCTGCAAAGATACACTAGTTCGGAGTCGCGAGTTTCATAGGCAGCCGTCTTGGCAGAGGCTAGGACTCAGGAGGCAATAAGCAAAATGGCACAAAGTCGACAATCAACAACCACAGTTGGACCAGTTAAAGATGCTCAAGCAGGACCAGGGAAGTGACCCCTAGCACACCATCAACATCAACCGCAGAGGGCAGGACCATATCAGGTGCAGGAGAAGGTCATATGCCACTATTGTGGCAAGATGGGTCATGTTCAGAGAGATTGCCGACGACGCCTAGGACATTGCTTATCTTGTGGTTCTAGTCAGCATCATGCCAAAGATTGTCCACGGCTGAGAACTACTGTAACGCAACAGACGCCAAGGCCAGCAGCAATTGAATATCCAAGGGGCAACCAAAACATGGGTCAGGCGTTCAACATGATAGCGACAAGGCTACCAAACCAAGGAGCCATAGAGACATGTATGACGTCTTAGTTAAATTTATAATTGCATGACCATGATCATAGAATGACTTAGAAATTTTATGATATAAACCTTGTTAGAGATAGAAACATGAGGGTATCCTATATAGTAGTAATCACACCAGTAACCCTTGTCAGCACCGTAGATAGTTCCACTTCCTCGGTTCGTATGTCATCGTAGTGCCCTGCTAAAATGGAGCAGTACGAGGACGACATAGACAACCGTATATCTCTTTTACACGAAAATCGTAACACGATCTTCGCGTTCTGTTCCTTCTCCATCTTACTCTTCATTTCCCTCAATCGTACGTTATTTCTAATTTCAAAGACAAAATTCTTATAAGTTGGGTAGGATATAAAACCCCTAAATTTTTAGATTTTTTTTTATTTATTTTATTGCCTTAAATATGATTTTTTGGAATTTATGAGTATTTTAAATTATTTTATTATTGTACAAAGATTTGTATTTTATTATTAAATAGGTGTTTGTCAATATTTGTACAATTTTCTAGACTCGAATAAAGGGGTAGTATAAGTTTACTATACTGGGTAATTTTATTATTTTATTATTATTAAAGTGATTTTTGTGATTTAATAATCATAATATTTATTAGATTTTATCATTATTTGATTTTATGGCCAATTGAATTGATATGCATATGTATATATATTTAATAGACTAAATATATGGTTAGATAATATTAGGATTTTTTTTAGATTTATTTGTGTATATTTAGATATATACATATTTAGATATGTATAAGAATACATACATATATAGATATTTAGATATAAAATATATATATATATATATAGTTATATAGTAATGAATAAAATTTGTTTTTAAAAAAAAAAAGCAGCAGTGGTGGTTGGCCCAAGGGACCGACCACAGCACCTCTCTTAAGGAGAGGGACAAAAGAGAATGAAAAGAAAAAAAAATTAATGAAACAACCCACCCACATAAAGTGGGCGCCCCTCCCCCCCCACCTAATTCCTTGCTTGCTGCCATACGCAGCAAGCTTCACCAACCCGACCTATTAGTGATAAACCTATTAGTATTAGGTTTAGTTAGAAGTTGTTATAAATACATCTTTTTACACAAACCTCAAAACCCTAGACTTCCAAAACGAAAGTTGCAGCTGATCATAACCCCTTCGCCAATGAGTTTGTTTCACCAGTAATGGAGTTTTGTGCACGACAAACGGAGCATCGGAAGTCAGCCCCGCGTCACCCACGGAGCAGTTTTCCCACTCAAGGTACCCTACTTCCCTACGACGTAACTTTTTACTCGTAGCACCGATTTTCGATCCGTAAAATTTTCTGGAAAGTAGACTTGACCCTTTTTGAGATCCTCCAAGTGAATTTCGAAACAACCCATCGACTTGCTCGAAAATCAAGACGAAGTTGAAGAAAAACCTGTTTTCTGTAATACTAAAAATTGTTTTAAAACGATAACTTGTCGGCCAATTTTCTTGCGGTGCAGTAAGGAATTGTAGAAACTAATTGAACACATGTGAAGACAACATAACCACGATTAAAACGCAACTTGTAGATCTGTATTTTGATTTCTGTGTAAGAATTAAATCAATGATAAACTTGTGCGAAAAACTGTTTTTAAAATAGTTAATTTCAGAGAATTTTCCCCGATACGACGTGCGCCCCGACAAATAGGGTGACATGGTCGTGTGCTATATGCATTGAAAGGTGCGTATGGACGTTGCCGACGTGTGGGAACTGACGGAACTCAGTTTCGTCGCGTGTGCGCGACGAAATCAACGCGTATCCGTCGAGATACCCCCGTATCGGCGTTTTGCAAACTTGCCCATAAATTCGTGTACAGTCATCCAATCGAGACGAAACTTGCACCAAAAGGTCTGAATCAAAATTTTGGTCCTGTGTGCCAAGTTTGGTTCGATTCTGAGAAGGTCGAATCGGAACACCTTTTTGGCGGGCCCACGATCCACTCAAACGGGCAAATTTGTACACGGCTCATCGAAATCCAAAATTGGACATACAGTTGAATTCCTCTCCTCAAACTGAATTCGTAGACATATAGTTTGATGACTTTAGAGACCATGGACTTTGGCACACGTTTCGGCGCAAAGCGGGTCCAACGGTGGACATCGTTTTGATCTAAAATTATAATTTTGCCCCTGTTCTAGAATTGGACTTTTGGACAGGCGTTTCCTAGGTATATCTTCTTCACCGAGATCATTTTTGATGTTTGTTTCAGCATTTGGAGTCATCTGTGATTTGTGAGTTTTGGTGCTGACACTTGCTACTCTTGGATTGCCCTTCTCGCATCGCAGGCAAGTATGCCTTGCTATGATTTCTGATTATGCATATTTATTTCAGTATGTTTACTTATTTATTTTCTATTCATTTGTTTAAACTGCGTATCCAACTCACACTTGGGTGCATGTGACTATATTAGTCGTTCTTTCCGTTTCTTTTCTTTATTTATGCATATCTACCTAGAGTTAAGAGACGACCTCATGTGTATGAAGTATTCTATGCTTGATTGGCCCTGATAGTTGTATATCACGAGTCATGAGTCTCATATAGATCTCGGACGTACGTATCGACTGGCCATCGGTGCGCACATGTCGTGCGATAGGCAATAACTGCTAAATAGTTATGGTTGTCTAGAAGACTTAGCAGTTATTAGGAATGTCGTGATGTGGATACAGCACGTGTAGTGCATGGGATGGGAGGAGACATCTATTAGGCGTAGGGGCTTTCACTTATTTACTTTTCTCTTGATGCCCTTAGTGACTCAGTCGAGTGCTAATGGGCCGTGCATTTATTTTTCTCTAGCTGCCGTTAGTGACTCACCCAAGAGCTAGTGGCCGTGCATTTATTTTTCTCTAGATGCCCCTTATCTCTCACTCGAGTGCTAATGGGCCGTGCATTTACTTTTCTTTAGATGCCACTAGTGCCTTGGTTGAAACGCTAACGCGCTGTGTTTCTAGCTTCGGAAGGCCCCTGTGTGTAATGTTGTCTTCAAATTGCATTTTCACATAGACGATTAGGTAGCCCAGTTGTTGTTTATATTTTAGTTATTGTAGCATGTTTTTCTGTATCTTGTTACGTCCCTCTGAGGACCTGGTGATCTCTCTAGGATTAGACGAGCAGGACTATCCCGAGGAGTACGGTGCAGCATTGGATCCATCATACATCGGTGACGGGGCATCTCCTGCTCATACTTAGTTTTTATTCTTTATTATCTGAGACCATTTATTGGACATCTTTTATCATCTTTCTTGCTGTTTGAGGAGGTTGGACTCCATTTAGTTGAGACTATTTTTCTATAGCTGTTTGGAGTGGGAATGTCCACCCGGCTATATTTTGACATCATTATTTATCTTATTTAGTAAACTTGTTATATTCTCTGTGTTGTGCTGTGGATGAGATTTAGTTAAATTATTATGGCTTACCATGTATCATTATTGCAGCTTATTTACCAATACGGGGATTACCATATATTGGTGTGTTCTTCGTATAAGTACAGCTGGCATGTCTACGTACTTAGTCCTACGTATATTGGGACTGGGGCGTTACACGTAGTGACGCATTTTCTGAATGGCGAAGAGTAAAGCAAGACACTCCTTCTCGACAGGATTGTACCGGTGCTCGGCTCCAATCATGGTTCTGCTGAGGTAATAGATGGCCTGCTCGTGTCCTTCATCACTCTTCTGGGCCAGTAATACCCCGAGAGAGTGATCCATGGCTCGGATGTAGAGTAGAAAAGGTCTTCCTATTAATGGAGCCACCAGAACTGGGGGACTGGTGAGGTACTTCTTGATGTCGTCGAATGCTTGCTGGCACTCTTCGGTCCATACAAAGGAGACCCCCTTTTTTATCAGTTTGGTGAAGGGCTGACATCGACTAGAGAGGTTTGCCATGAATCTTCTGATGTATGCCAGACGTCCTTGCAGGCCTCGAGGCTCCCTAAGATTCTTCGAGGGAGCCATGTCCAGAATTGCCATCGTCTTCTCCAGGTCAATATGGATCTCCTTCGTCATGACGATGAAGCCTAAGAACTTGCCGTTGGAGACGCGTAGGAAGGACTTAGCCGGATTCATCTTTAGTTGGTGCACCCGTATTATGTCGAATACTGTTCGTAAGTCGTCTAAGTGGCTGGAATTGGCTTTGCTCTTGACGGCAATGTCATCGACGTAACACTCCATCGTCTTCTGAAGATATTTGCGAAATATGGTACTCATAGCCCGCTGGTAGGTTACGCCCGTATTCTTCAATCCGAAGGGCATAACTGCATAACAGTATATCCCTTTTGGAGTCCGGAACGAAGTATGCTTTTTATCTTCGAAGAACATCTTAATTTGGTTGTAGCCTGAGAAGCCATCCATGAAGGATATACGCTTGAAGCCACAAGTGTTTTCGATCATCACGTCTGTGATTGGGAGAGGAAATTTGTTTTTTAGACAGGCCAAAGTTGAGATCCCGAAAGTATATGCAGACTCTAATCTTCCAATTCTTCTTGGTAACCGGCACGATATTAGCCACCCAATCAAGGGGCTGTTCTTCGCAAATGAAGCCACTCTCAAGGAGTTTATCGACTTCTTCTTTGATAGCGTCCATAATATTAGGACGGAAGCGACGCTGCTGCTGTTTGACAGGTTTGGTGTCAGGTAGAATATTGAGCCGGTGTATGGCGACTTGTGGGTCCAAACTCGACATATCTTTATAGCTCCAGGCGAAGACGTCTATATACTCCCGAACCAGATGTACATGAGAATCTTTATTGTCTCCTGTCAGGCTTTTGATGACAAAGATGGGTTTAGGGGAAGTTTCATCCCCTAAGTCGATATGGACGACTTCAACCTCGGTAGGAGGCTCTCGCTGTTTGAAATGCCATTCCCACTGAGAGCCAAGGCATTGAGCCCAGGGCTCTTCTTTGAAGAAATTGAGTGCCTGGTCTTCTACCTCTGCGGGATCGTCTGTGGAAACCATGTTGACGGATAGTACCTTCTGGAGGTCCCGGCCTATACTGGTATCAGAATCCCAGGTTGAAGAGTCGGAAGAATGCGAGTGTAGTGGAGCCTTCGATTCTGAACTCTCTGAAGTGGTCGTAGGAGTAATATACCCCAACCCCCGGCAAGTACATTGGTAGTAGTTCTGAGGCTTCCCCTTCGGAGTATGAACTCGTAAGGGAAGCCGTCGACCTTTGCTGTAGTTCATCCCTTTGTTGATGTTTAGGTCGTATCCCATCTTCTGGATGAGATATTTGGCTTGAGTACCATAGCGGTAGAGCTGCATCTTGCCGTCGTCGGGTTCTAGTTCTCCCGGGGTTGGCTGCTGCAGATGTTCCAGTTGATCAAAGATGATAGGTTGCTCCTCTGGGTTCCTTGGTGGGACTAGGAAGTAGAAGCTTTTGGAGGGGACAACTCGGTTTACAAGGTTGGCAGTTTCACTTACGTTTGTAGAGTACATAGAGCATTATCTAAGAAGTACTTAGTGTTCCAATGCGCACATGAGTAATTCGAAGACAACTTTCTATTAATAAAATGTAAAATTTTATCCCGAAGGATTACATCATCTAAAGTCTGTGCCTCGGTATTGGCACAAATGTCATCTTGTAATTTTTTATGGGCAAGAGCTGCTACAGAAGGTGGTTGAGAAGATTTTTGATTCATCTTGATCACTGCAGGAGGCGTAGCCAGAGTATCCTGTGATTTTGAAGCGGGTGTTAATGCCTTTCAAGAGAGCTTTATTTGCAAGGACTCCTGGCTTGATGCCGTCGGAGGCGGCCGTGCTGGAGCCTTGCCCCAGAGTTTGATAACTGGGGGGCTGGAGTCTTAGGTAGCTTCCCTTTCAGTTGAACCCTCATGGGTGCTTCCATAACAGTTGTAGCTTCTGCTTTGTCATCATCATCGTGGGACTCGTTGTCCCAGGGGAGTGGTTTATACATATCGGCATCCATACAGTATGCTTTGAGACCTCGCAACGGATCGATTTCAGCGAACTCCGTCTTGACGGTCGCATCACTGGCCACGTACTTCATACACTGGTGAAGGATGGAGGGGACGATCATGTACTCATGGATCCATGGCAGCCCAAGCAATATGTTGTAGTTTATGTCCGCATCAATGACGTAACAGGTAACCTCAGTATAAAGATCACCTATTTGGCACTTCAATCGGATCTTGCCCAGAGGCTCACTCTTTCCCGCGTTGAAGCTGCTGATAGTGGTGTTCGATGCCGTGAGACGGTACATCAGGATCCCTAGAGCTTGGAGCAGACTTCGAGGGATGATGCTGAGCGATGAGCCCGGGTCGATGTGAATGCGATCGACCTTGATGGCACCCACGTATCCTGTGTAGTACAAGGGTCAGTTGTGTCGGTTGTTCTTTAGTAGCATATCGTGCTGCGTGAAGGTGATGTTAGGAATCACCTCGACCACGCTATAGCAATACGAACATGCTGCAGGGTCATCCTTGGGCTGTTTCACCTACGCGAGGTAAGCCTCTGCATTCTATAATGCCTCGCTCAGGGCATCCCGAGTCGTTTTGGAGAGACGGAGAAGCTCGAAGAGTGATAACCTAGTTGGCGTGTTGGCCTGCTACGCCAGTATATCGCAGTTGTAGGGCTTGATCGGGCCTACTGCCAATTTATTTCGTAGAGGCTTATCGAAGCGGACCTCCTTCTGTTTTTGCTTATCTACAGCAAGAGGTTGAGAAGGTCCAGCTTGTGCTGTATCGGGAGTAGAATGGGTCGCCGATGAGGGCGTCTCTTCTTCAGGAGCCTGGTCTTTCTCTCACTGTAGAGACGAACAAGTGGTCACCCAGGTGTCTTCTGCCAAGGAGGAGACCATGTGACATGTTCTGACCTTCCTTCCTTTAGCTGGGCATGCTGCTAGCGCAGTTATGTCAGGAGTGAGATCTAGATGAACCCATATTACTTTACCTTGCGGTGTTGTAAAAGGGATGAGACCCTGAGCATTGTCCCTGGCGGGCAAAAGGTTGACGACTTCCATCATTGCCTTTGGGGTGGAGACGACGCCGTCTTGAGTCTCGGCTATCAGGAAGCTCCCGAACTGTATCGTGACTTGGCCGTCATTGTCTTTTTCTCGTAATCGAGGGAGATAACTTTGGCATCGTTAAGACGTTGAATCTATCTATTCAACACGTAGCAGTCGCATGTTGATTGGTGGATGTACTGGTGGTAATGACAGTACTTAGGATTATCCACCTTTCCTACTTTGTCAGGACGCTTGGGAGGTAGAAGCTGTAGCCTGCCATCCTTGGTCAGCATCTCGAATAACTCGAGACTGTCTTTGTCATTGAAGGAGTAGGTTTTCTTCGTCTTCTGTGCCTGGGCTGGCTTGGAGCTCACGAGTGCTGGACCCTTTGTAATATTGACGGCCATAGCTTGCTTGCCTTTACGGGATCTTACTCGCTTCCCTTTATCTTCAATAGAGGGGAAGTTCAGACCCAGGAGTTGTGCGTCGTGTGCCTTCTCCTGAGCTACGTCTGCTTCAGTAATGAAGAGCGTCTACTCGGTGTAGGGAGCACTGTGCTACAGTTTGATGGCAGAAAGCATATTCTTGTGGCATGAATCCATGAGCATGGGCTCATGCATGCTTGGAGGTAGCCTTAGGGCGGCCTGGCGGAAGCATTCGATGTACGCTTGTATGGGCTCCTTTTCTTTCTGAACGATGTCCATGAGAGTAGACATCGTTATGTCCAGCCCTCCTTCGTAGAACCATTCCAGAAACATGTTCTTCAGGTCTTCAAAGGATTTAATGCAGTTGTCGGGCAAACTGCAGAACCATTCATAGGCTACCCCCTGTAGAGCTCCAACGAAGATATTGGTGAGAAGGGCGTCGTCCTTTGGCAGGTGTCATATTACTGAGGCAAGGTACCTCAAGTATCGTCTGGGCAACTCCTTAGTATCATAAGGGATGGTAGTCTGTGGTTTATATTTGGGAGGATAAACCACATCGTCCCACTCAGCAGGATAAGGCTGCCGAATGCCCATCTTTCGGAGTATGGCTCACTTTTCTTTGGCATCATGGCGAGCGTATAACTCGTCGAGTTCTTGCTGTATTTCGTTGGATACTACTGGATTGATGGTCGACGGAATGGCCGACGACTGCATGACTTAGTTTATGACGGGCAGGGTACTAGACCCATCACGAACCGTCGGAGCCGTAGATGTGGAGGCAGTGGATATGTTTAATACATTAAGACTTCTTTCGAGAGCCTCAATACGTTTCTGCTGATCAGCACTTTTATTTGATTCTTCGTTGTCATCAGCCACCATGTGTACAGATGCTATGTGCGTGTAAGTAGAAGGGGTGGTAGATCTTTTGCTTTCTGGTTCGGAGTGCTGGTGCTCATCTTATTGAAGAAAGACGGTTAAGTTTCGATCGTCCTCTGACTCGACATTATTCCTACCCCCGGTCTCCTGACTGCTTGCGCTCGTAGAAGTGTCAGTGTCATACATCTTTTCGTCATGCTAAAACGAATGGTTGTTATAAATCGTAGCAGGCTGGCTACCCCAGCAGGTGCAGCGGTCGATGAACCGTCTTCTTGCAATGATGATCCGCCTTTGGAGCACATGTGTTGGAACACGCCTTCCTTGGGCACAGGCTTCTTGCTACCCCCAGGCCGGTATTTGAACTTGCCAACCGAGGAAAGGGATTTCTTGGATAGCTTCTTCTAGAATGGAGAGTCCCGAGCAACATTGCATGAAGCAACGCGGAGCTTTTCTTCTTCTTCTTCACCAGTTCTCGGTCGTAGCCTTTGAAAGACGAACCTCCTCTTTGGCGGCGATGGATCTGCTTGACAATAGCAGCAGTTGATGGTAATCTGAGTACAGTTGGATCTTGATTTAGAGATATAGAGAAGGCATTCTTCCTTCGTGTACACAGGAGCGTTGTGCGCAGTCGAAGAGATATAGAGAAGGTATTCTTCCTTCGAATTCCTGTGGGTGAGGTCCGAGTATGCTTCGATCAGAGAGTCGCTGATGACGTACCCTTGGCCTTGAGTAGTACGATTGGGTGCTCAAGGGATGACGGGGTTCCATCAGACAAGGCTTCAAAGAGTCTGGGGTGGTCTTGTACAGCTTTCCATTGGCTACGCATCTTACTGTCAACGCGGGCCTTCGGTCCGCCATAGGCATAACACTTTGATCGCATGGGGCGAGTGTTGCCTTGGATCTCCTCCTACCACGATTAGCTGATACGTAGTATTCGGAATCCAATATGGCCATACCCGATGGACCGGTTATTCTGCCAAAGACAAAATTTCTCACCGGTGTAGCATCCTCCACGAGCGGGCGAACCGTCATCTGCTCCTTTCGGCGTTGCGCCTTTGTCACGCTTGCCATAGGATAGCTGTGCTCTTCTCTGAATTTTTTGAGCATGGGATGAGAGAGAGATGGCATGGCATCAGCGGTCGAAGGGATCTTTGGGGCTTCATCGACGATGAGGTTCTGAGGTGCAATCCCCTCCATCGTATTGCTCGTCGCAGCCACCTTAGGCACCCAGGTTCGTCGAATCTTCTTCGGTTTTACGAACCGTTTCGAAGGGTTTGACTTCTCTTCAGAAAGGAGATCTTCAAAAGCTTGCTGGTCAAAGCGTACGACCAGCATCTTCTGAGAGGATCCCAGCAAGTCATTATCGGATTCCGTCACCACCTTCTCGTTGGAGGAGAAGGTAGTCCCCAACAGAGTCGCTATCTTGTTCGACATGACAAAAGGTTGAACGAACTTTTTATATTATGAACGTAAAAAAGAGTACAATCGATTCTTATGCGAAAAAATCTAAGTACAAAAGTTTTTGGGAAAGTGTGACGATGGAGATCGAGCACTACAGTGGCTCCATTACTCCGTTGACGATTCGATGATGATATGAGACTTGCTCTGACTTTCTGGTGCCTTTGATGGAACTCTAGGGTTGCCGATTAGAAGGACACCAAAGTTGAAGATTTTGATAATTCTATAGATCTTCTTCTCCTTGTCGGTGCTCTTGTTGGGGAAAAACTTCTCCTATTTATAGGGGAGAGGGACACATATGCGATATGCATTAGGGTTTCGAGATATGAAGAAATCTATCGTCCTTGTACGGTTCGGGCTTCTGTGGCATTGACACGTGGTGGGTGCTGAGATTCCCCTCAAACAAGATCTCAGGTGGTTATCAAAATAACCGAAGGAGGTGAACACCAACACAATCCTATCTTTAGATTCTGTGTAATCTTCGTCTAAGATTTAAATCAATCTGTATTTATCAACTTGATCAATCATAATCCTATCTTTGAGAGAGGTGGTTTAAGCAAACCGATTGGGTGGTACCATGTCGTCTGTGCTTCAGGCAAGGCTGGCTACGCTTCTGGGGCGACGAGTAGACTGTGCTTCTGGAGGCGACGGAACCTCTGTGCTTTAGGGAGGAAAGTAGACTATGTTTCGAAGATAACGGGGCCTCTATGCTTTTAGAGGCAACGAGTAGGCTGTGTTTCGGGCAATGTTAATGTGCTTTAGTGCGACGAGTAGGCTGCGCCTTCAGATAGATCATTTTACTGTGCTTTAGAGTAGCAGTCGGGCTTGTGTTGGAGGCAAACAATGTCTCCCAAGTCTCTGACGAAAGTTAGTTAAGCTTCTGTGTTAGAGCAAGGTGCTGTACCGTTGGAGTTGAGGTGGTGTGAAAACATCACCAGTCTGCGCCTAAGGTTGGCGCAAGAATATAGTTGCGCCTCTGGATTGAAGGACTTGGCTTTGAAGTCTTCTTTTAAAGAGTATTGAATGACCGCTCCTTAATGAACGACTCCCTCTTAATTGCCACCGTTATTTGGGGAATTTCAAAGGGTCCTAGGATAGTCTAGGACTTAGTCGAATGAACTTTATTTAATGATGTTCATCGTGCTGAGTCCTAGGTTCATCACATTAATGTGAGAGTTTTGACCGTCGGCCTTGTGGCCTGTGTTTTGGACCACTCCCACCCTATATAAAGGGGGAGTTTTTTCTGAAGAGTCACATCTTCTTCCTGGCACCCTTCACCACCATGTTGGATCTAGACCTAGCTTCGAGCGGCGGTTGGCCTTACATAAGTCAGATCTTGGTTGAGGATTCTTTCATTCAAAGGGGCTATTCCTTCGTAGAAGAACTGTTGATGAATCTTGGAATGTGATGGAACGCTTCTCATTAGGAGTTCAAACCTGGGTGACGCCTTGGAGGTCTTCGAGGTCATGATGACCTAGCTTGTGGGTGGATGGCCAGCCCGAAGAGCCACAAGTTGTGCTCTGCCCTGCCCATTCTGGGCTTTTGAGACCTTTTGCGCCTTTTGGAAACCCGGGCCAATTGTTGCTTCAAGAAGTTGTTCGCTTCAGTCGAGTAGCTGATGCGCTTTTGGAGGGTTGCGCCCACAAGAAAGTCAGAATACGCTTCAATGGTTCAATCTTCCAGTATGCGTACCAAAAAGAAGGGGGACTGCGCTTTGACGAAGACTAAACCCCTTGTAGACTCCTCTAGGCTTTGCTGAATCTGTAATCGATCCTTTGTAGAAGAAGTTGGATTAGTCTTTTATGTATAGCTTTGATGAATCTGTACTAGAACTTTGTAGGCATAATAATAACAAAACTTCTTTCCGTATCTTCTGTTGTCTTTTCAATACTCGATCTGCGCTTTTGTACCATCTGCGCCGCGGTGGAGGAATGTTATCAGTTGAGATTTTTCATGCTTATAAATATATATCATCTGTTTTTTTATCGACGTATATATCGATATGTAAAAATCTAATTTTGATTTCGAAATTTGATTTCGTTTCGAAATAGATTTTTGCTAATCGTAGAGAGAATAGGATGAGGGTCGATTCGAAGAAGATTTTATCGAATGTTATTTAGATTCGACTCTGATTTAAATCTTTAAAATCTCCAAAAAAACTGTTCTCCCTTATCGTGTGCTCCTGGACCTGTGGGAGAATATGGGCTTCGTGATCTTGCGAGATTTTCAATCCCGCAAGAATTTGGGGTTAAATTTTTTATTTTACAGCTATATATAAATATATATATATATATATATATATATATATATATATATATATATATATATATATATATATATATATACTTCATTAGCAAAAAAAAAATACATACTTCATTAGCTCAATAAAATCCCAAAAATTTTCTAAAATAAAAATATTTTCTAAATTAATTTAATACAAAAATTATTACACAAAATTTTCCTATTATATATAGTGTAGCAATTTCTTGCTACTTTCATACTAAAGAATCATTTATTAAATACAAAGCTATTTAATGATTAAAAAGAAATATTATAAAATTAAAAATAAAAATAATAAAAATTCTAAAAAAAATTTAGGGGTGTTTACATTTTACCCAACTTATAAAAATTTTGTCCTCGAAATTTAAAATAATATTAATATCAAAGAATAATGAGATTAAAACGAAGGGAGAGCAAGTACGTCAAATCGTAACCCGGTTTTCGAAAAGATGTAGGTAGTTATAAAATGAATCCAAATTGATGCCACATACGATAAGGTAGGCTATTCTTAGTTAAAGACCCTACCCAACTTATAGAATTGGGTTAGTTGTGAACATCGAAGTTACAAGCCATCTGAGAGGGACAATTTCTAAGGTGAGGCACGAGAATATTGGACACTTCTGACCGCAGTCACGATCCTAAGGGAAGCCTAGATATTGACATTACATTCTTGGTCAATAACTTCTATCGAAGAATTATTAAAAATTTAACATCATTCCTAATAGGGTCATGCTTTTACAAGTTAGTAAAAATTGTGGGACAAGTGGTAATTTATAACAGATGTCTGAACCCTTTTTGTAATGAAGACAAGTCATGATTAGGTAGGAGATATGCAATGACATGGATCTTGCATGTCTCATACGGATCCTGGGTATTCAATTTATTCGAGGGAATGGGTTAATATTGTAGGGCTATGAAGTGGAACGAGAATGGGCAGCTATAATTTATACTCAGTATGAATATGTCATACATGTGGTGTATTGAAATGGAGCACATGAAGGTGTGTTTGTGCTGGACATATATGTCATGTGTGTAGAGTGTCTCATCTAGTTCATGGGGTATAAAATTTGTTGGAAGGAAAAGGCTTCTGTTGTACTCTAAATATCAAAGTCACGGTAGAGGTTATCAGATGATACGATTAGAAATAGACGTTATGACCCCTTGATTTATTAGCTGAATTGGAACCAATTTTATCCTGATCACTAGCTAATTCAAAGAAACCCAACGTTCTTATAGAGGCTTGCAATCTATGAGCTTGAGAAATTCCGTTCTCGCAATTAAAACTATGATAGAATAGAATTTGAAGAATCAAGGTCGCGATCTTTGTACCTTGATTTGTTGGAATAGCCACACGATAAAATCACTACTAAAATATTGGTATTTAGCGACAGAAATATCCATCGCTAAATATGATATTTCTGTTGCTAATGTAATTTACCGAAGGATTACCGACTGAAATAGGACGTCTAACTATAACATCGCAATGACAAATTCGTCGGTAATCCATCTCCATAGTGACGGATTACCGACGAAAATAGCGACTATTTATAGCGACGAATTAGCAACAAAAATTAACCGGCGGCAAACACGGCGACAACTTAGCGACGGAATACCAACATAATTTAGTGAGCCAAAAACACAAATTTTCCAGAATCTTAGCGACGGAAATTTTCGTCGCTGGCTTGTCCGATATGCTTTTGGTATCTAACAGAACGTTGGCGACGGAAATTTTCGTCGCTAGTTCGTCGCTCAGCTACAGGTATTTATCGCTAAGCCGTCGATAGTTAGTCGCTAGCATGCAAATTTTCCAGATTTCCGTCGCTATTCCGTCGCTGGTTAGTTGCTAAACTTCTTATTATTGCCAGACTAAATTGTTCCAGCTTCGCTCAAACCTGTCATATATATACATTACATTCAAGTGGGATATACATTAAATATTACCCCAATATATACAAAAATTAACCCCAGCACCAATATATATATTAAATTGAACTCCAATAAATATCCAAACAACTCCAATACATACAAACTCGTCCAGCAGTTGTAATATAGTACATATACACAAATTTGTTCAATAGTACATAAACTCATCAATCAAATACAAACTCCCTAAAGTTCACACAAACTCATCGATCAAATACAACCAATAATCAAACAAAAATCAAATTGGTTGTGGAGGAGGTGGAGGAGACATAGTCGATCGTCCACATGCATATATCTCAGGACCAAAGTAACAATCTGCTGTACCACCTAGGCATGAATGTCTGGAAGAGTCGACGGCACGACAAGAGGCGTTGTGGTTGTCAAAGGAACAGGTGTAGTAGGCACTGTGGTCGGAGGATGAGTCATTGTCGGAGATGCCGAGTTCAAAGTTGGAGACGGTGCAGTGGCAGCTGGAATCAGACCTTCTGTGCTTAGAACTCCGCTCATCTGGGTCTCCTGACCCTGTAGGCCCACCAAAATATATGTAATCTATCGCAAAGTGTAGGCGTCGACAGTATTGTCGGTCTGTGGAGGTGGAGGTGGAGGTGGAGGTGGAGATAGAGGAGCTCTGGAATAAATGGACGGCTGGGATGCCAACGATCCGGTACCGTATAGGCTGCCCCCTTTTCCTCTACCGACGGCTTGTATCCACAAGTCGTTCCTCACAGCCGGCATCAATGGCTAACTAGTCCCAGCTCCCCCCTCGGCTGTCCCTCCCTCACCGACTCGACTCTCTAATGTCTCATACGTCTCCTATATTTATATATGTGAATAGATTTAGAGTAAATATTCATATTTTAGTTAGTATTAAGTATTCTTATGGTTACGTTCTCGTACGTCTCCTAAATTATTCTTTGATTTATAATGCTACTTAGGGTTATGATTTAGAGTTAATATTCATATTAGAGTTCGGACTAACTATTTAGGCAAACTAAATATAGTTAAGTACGTAAAGACAAAGAAGAAATGTAATTAGATATAGGACTCGGAAAACTTACATGGGCTTTGGTCGCCCGATCATCTACGAGCTTCCCATCCTTCTTTTGCTAATGGGTACGCTCGAAAACTTTAGGAAAGTCTACGGCGTTCGGGTCTCCGCCTGCCCTGGCGACCTCCTTGCACTATAACAATTAAACATCAATTTATAAGTAAACATTAAATTTAAACAATTAAAAAAATAAGAAATAAGAATACTCAACAGCCGTCGATAATGCTCTGAAATTGGGATGGATCCATCCGTATGGTGACCACCCTTAGCACGAGCAACCTTTGCCTTCTCGCATTTGGCCTTATAGGATGGAGTGTCCATCTTCTTCATCTCCTCCCAAAATTCCTCCTTCAACCACTCCTTGCATTGAGCACTATTTAGTAGAGCCAACGTCTTCTGGTCGTTGACTACATCTCTCAACCTCTTACTGGTGACGGACTTATAGCACTTCCGGGTCGCCTGATCTCTGTGCATCGGCCACCAGTACAACTTCTGTAAATAAGAACAAATAAAAACAAATGAGAAAACATTTAAGAAATATTGTAAACAAAGACGATATTATTTAGACATACCCCAAGCATCTCGAGCCAAATGAATCGTCTATCAAGTGGGATGTCCCCGAAGTTCAGATAGGGACCATAGAATTGACGATGCATCAACTCGCCCAAATCTCTACCAGCCTGGACCGAAAAGAACCTGGAATAAACAAAATACTGTACGATTCGATAATAAATAGAGTATGAATAAATGTGTTTACTAACAGTTATATACTTTCGTCGTTCCATCGGCCCACAGCTCGAGACGAGTGATGTTAGCTGGCTGCTCTGGTAGAGTAGGAGGGTCTGCAAATCCTGGTCGACGTATGCACACTCCACGGTCGACCAAAAGACCAGAATATGGGTTCGCCCCAGTAAGAACGACAGGTGTAGTCTCCAACATAGATGATGGGACACCAGCACCGGTAGGAGTAGATGCTGAAGGAATATCAGGGCTAGCTCCGCCGACTGATGAATGAGTGAACGGTGGAGATAAGCCATCCTTCTCATCAACCAAATCGTCCTCGCTAAGTCCTCTACGATCTACAGCCAGAGTACAAGTAGGAGTAGGAGGGCGGGAACCAGATCCTCAGTGTCGTGTACGGCCTCGTCCCGCTATATATAAATCTGAAAGAAATAAAAAAGTAAAGGTGTGTTAATAAAAATAATCAATGCAAATCTAATAGAAATTAAATAAAGGTATGTTGATACAAATAATCAATGCAAATCTAATAGGTAATACATACTAATATTCTTCATCTTCTTCGTAATCCGAATAATCTTCATCTTCATCTTCTTTATTTTCATTTTCACTATCACTTCCACTTTCACCTTCATCTTCAAATTCTTCCTCCTCATCCGATACGTCCATTTCAGACTCCTCCTCTATAAGAGGTAAGTCCTCTATGTCAAGCTCTTCGTTAACTATATTATCCTGTACAGTAATGTCAACCTCCATGTCGTCAACGCCAACTAAACTCATATATGTTGGTTGAGGCATGCCTACCTCATCCTCCTGGTATGCTTGATCTCCAATATATGTATTTCTTGCTTTAGTTTTGCATATAGCCCACCAATCATGAGTAGTACATCGTCGACTAGGATAACTCGTGTAGTACACTTGTACCGTTTGACTAGCCAACACAAATGGTTCGAAACTTACATATCTTTTTTCGTGTTTTATATCAATAAATTCCAACTTTTTGTCAATTCTTCATCCTTGCTTGGGTGTTCGAATAAATCATATTTAAACGGCACAATTTTGGTATCAAAAGGGTAATCCAGTTCTACAATATCTCTTAGAACATACCGTAATAGTCAAATTCTGGATCGGCATCGTAGACTGAACCCCTTACACAAACTTCAAAATTCTTTGTGTATTTAGCCTCTTCATCGATAAATGCGTGATTGGTAGGCTTATCGGTTGTTCTAAATTTGAAGCCATTGATGGTATATCCATCCCAATATTTCGCCCTCTTGCTTGGTCCGATAGCTAGTGCTCAAAGTCTTTCGTCGGTCAATTGTGTTCCAGGACAAAAAATCTAAAACATTACGTATCATAACGTCATTAGGACAAAGCTCTTTCGTCGGTCAATTGAATTTAGAATAGTTAAATAATTTTAATCGTTACATAGTTATGGAACTACGACAAAAATTTTCTGTCAACCTCTCTAGCAAGTTCATCATCACCAATGCTAGGTCTCTCCATTTTTATCTCAGCTCTAAAAATACTATGATAATAACGAGAAAAGTTAGTAACATTTTTACAAGTATATCGCAAAATTGGAGTATGTAGCAAAATTATGTCTCTTACTTCTCTATATCTTCCATCTCCTTCATACCACTATTTAGGAAGATATACCGATGAGCGGCTTCAAACTCATCGTCCTCAAACCACTGTAACTTAGAAGCACTTGTAGGCTTGCCACCAACATTAAAGATAGTACAAATTCTACGATTCGGTGCATCGACCTTACCTTCATCATTTCTTGGTGCTCTATTCCAGTTTGTTCTGGCATGAGTATGAAGTATATTGAGCAGAAGTTTCAGACCTCCTCAATAATATATGCTTCGCATATCGAAGCTTCTACATGAGCCTTATTGTCCACCTTATTCTTCAGGTGATGTAGATAGCTATAAATAATATATTCAATAGTAGAATTGTTTGAATAAAATAATTATTAGTAGTAGATAATTAATTATTTTATACCTCGCAAATGGATATATCCATCGATAAGGGACAGAAGCACCGATACGTGCTTCGTATGCAAGATGAATCGACAAATGTCCCATACTATCAAAAAAGCTGGGGGAAAATACCTTTTCTAACTTGCACAATGTCAATACAATCTTCTCCTCAAGTTAAGATATTTGTTGCACCGTCAACTTACTTGAACACAAATACCTAAAGAATATAGATAACTCGGCTAGCGGACCCCATACTTGAGAAGGCAGCATCTCTCTTAGAGCGATAGGAAGCAAACGCTCCATGAACATGTGGCAATCATGACTCTTCATCCCTATCATCTTTCGTTCGTTGAGATCGACACATCTTGTCAGATTAGACACGTAACCGTCAGAAAATCTCAACTTTGTTATCCAATTGCATATTATCAATTTGTCATCCCTACTCAATGTAAATGATGCTGAGGGCTTCACCCAGTTACCATTGAAACTTCGTGTTAGATGCAAATTTGGATGCCTGCAAATAATTTCCAAGTCCTTTCTTGCTTTGGGATTGTCTTTCATTTTTCCCTTGTTATCCATCACCGTATTGAAGATGTTATCGAATACATTTTTCTCAGTATGCATGAAATCAAGATTGTGTCTTATAATATTGTCCTTCCAATAAGGTAAGTCCCAAAAGATACTATGCTTCGTCCAATTATGGCTATGTCCGAATCCTTCTAAGTGATGGCCCGATCTCGGATCTTCCTTTACAGTCGGCAAATCCTCTACCTCTACCCAAACGGTATCTCCAGTCAATCTCAACAGGGGAGGAGTTAGTTCCTGTTTACCAGCTCTAAAGGCGTCCATATTCCTTCTCCATGGATGCGACATAGGAAGGAACTGACGATGGCAATCACAAAAAAAAGCTTTTTCTCCATTCTAAAGGCGGAATGCCTTACTCTTTTCCATACATATCGGACAAGACATAATACCATGAGTACTCCACCCAGATAACATTCCGTATTGTTTACCATTAATTATAAAAGAACAGAACAGTTTTATGGGAGGACTGGACTTTTACTTCACAACTCAAACTCGCTTGTACAAAGAAAGCCTAGGGACGAAAACCTAGGTACAGTAATCTAAGTACAATTGTTTATTTTTTTTCGGAGGGTGACGGTAGAGGCTCGGGAAAGCGACATCAACTCTGCCTTACTCCTTGGACGATCGGACACAGCTTCGGCTCCGGGAAAGAAATGCTCCTGCTCGGGTATGGACCTCTCTGTGTCTGGCCTTGTGCGTATATCTCTGTGCTCTGTATCCACTTTTTGTTCAGCGTTTGCAAGGGAATGGCACCTTGCTATTTATAGGAGTGGGGTGTGATAATTAGGGTTTACAATGATTACATTTTAAACAAAGGGCGACCAAGGATTTGTTAAGTTTGCCCTGATCTTGCTTTTATGTTGATTGCAACAAATCTGCATCATTTGTTGGGAATTGATCAGGGTAATTATGATGATTGCAATAAATCTGACTTGTTTAGGATTTGACCAAATCTGGACAATTATGTTGATTGCAGCGAATCTGAGTTATTGAGATTTGATCGACTCCTGCCACGTGTCCTTCATTGACTGCAATAAATATGAATTATTGAGATTCAATCAGCTCCCGCCACGTGTCCCAAATGCTGCGAGCCGTATGGAGGACTGTCATGGTTGGGCCGTATGAGTGCGGACTCATGTCAGAACCGTATAAGGGTGGCCTTATCTGAACCGTATGGCAATCCTTTAATCTGAGGCGTATGAGGGTGGCCCTATGATCTGAACCGCATAGGGGTGGCCATATCTGAACCGCATGGCAATCCTTTAATCTGAGCCGCATAAAGGTGGCCCTATGATTTGAGCCGCATAGGGGCAGCAGCCGCACGGAGGTGGCCCCCATGATCCGAGCCGCATAGGAGTAGCAGCCGCATGGGGGTGACCTCCAACTGAACCGCATAAGGACGGCCACATGTCAGAGCCGTATGGAATGAAGTGCTTTGGAATTCGGTAGATCGTGCCAGCTACAGAGATTTTCTTTGTTTCCCTAGGAGCACGCCATTATGTCAGAGTCATCAATGCAGCTTTATGTCAGAGCTGTCAAACCTTCGTGTCAGAGCTGTCGCTTCGCATCAGGACATTAAATGAGACAGCTGCATAAATCAATTACGGCCGGTTTGTGAAGGACTTTTTGAACCGCATAAGGCCACGTGGCTCACTTGGAACTTCTGAGCCGCATAAAACTCCAATGAACTTTTGAGCTGCATGAAACTCTAATAAACTTTTGAGCCGCATGAAACTCTCCTAGTCTTGAGTCACATGGGATTTCCTGTTCATTTCCATGCTTCTACAAGACCCCCTTCAAAGTTTTCAATTTAAAAAATTGAAATACTTTGAATGAGAAGCATGGCTATCTGGCCGTATAAGATATTCTGGTCGCATGGACTTCCTAGCCACATGGCCTTCCTGGCCGCATGGACTGCCTGGCCGCATGGACTGTTATGGCCGCATGGATCGCTCTGGCCGCATACTATCCTTTCTGCCACGTAGGCGTCATTAATTGCTCTTGATTCGTTTTAATTTGGAGCCGTCTTTTGGGGCAGGATCCCAAGGGTCAGATTTGCCTCGATGACCGAAGCGTCGATTTTGCTCTTTAGGCAACGCACGAATCGAAGCGTCCGTCGGTTTATGAGCCCCTGTCTGCCTATAAATAAGAGTAATTTCTTATAGAAACTCTTTACTTTCTTCTTTTATTCGAACCTCTCTTGCCCTAGGTTGCCGTCTTTTTCTTCTTCTTCTTCGATCAACGATGGCCCCCAAGACTTCCAAGACTGCGGCGAAGGGTAACGGAGTGGCTTCTACGTCGACTGCGGCGCCTGAAGTTCATCCCGACGTTCATCCCACCATTGCTGGTAAGGATTTTGGGAGGATCGTATGCTTCAAAAAAACCCTAACAAAGATGGCTCTGTTGCATGTTTTATGCACAAGCCTTTAATGCGCCCTTCGTCTTCATCGAATTATTCAAATTGTATGTGCCGTATGTACGTCCCATGTCCGAGCCGCAAGGGGGGTATACCCCATGTCCGAGCCGTATGGAAGTCGTCTAGTGGCTACATAAACACTTCGCAAACTGAACCGCATAATGATCCGTCGAATAGAGTCGCATAAGTACGTCTGAATGGAGCCGCATGAAGCCCCATCAAACAGGACCGCATAAGCTCATATGGATTGGGCCGTATAATGCCCTGCTAAGTAGAACCGCATAAACTCATCTGAACTGGGCCGCATGAGGCTGCGCTAAACCGAGCCGTATAATCTCCTCTGAATTGGGCCGCATAATGCTCCGCTAAGCAGAGCCGCATAAGCTCCTCTGAATTGGGCCACATAATGTTCTGCTAAGCAGAACTGCATAAGCCCCGCAACACTAAGTTGGTTTTAGCTGGCATCTTCTAACTTTCTTTCATATTTGATTCTTGTAGCATCCTTACTGAAGGTTGAGATAGTTATGAAGGAGGAGATGCTGCCTCCTTTCATCAAATAAGAGTCATCGTTCATTAAGGATGAGGTGATACCGAAAATGGAGGAACAAAAAGAAGAACTGGCACCTATAGGGGAAGGAAACACTCCCAATATTGAAGTTGCTGTAAAGGAGGAGCCCCAGTCTGAAGGTGGTAGTATTGGGAGTTCTGACCCTCCTGCTCCGGACGAGGATCTTACTCAAATAGATCCTTCATATAAAAAATGGTTGAAGGAATGGTATATGCGCCCCCATAACTAGGATTCGTGGGCTCCCATAAGTGTCCATCTTTGTCTTGATATTTCTGTCTGTCTTTAGCTGTAGTTTGTGTTTTGCTTTTTTTTGGACATCAATGTAATCTTTTTTCTTCTTGTCTGAATGAAACGATGGAGAACTTTTGTAGTCATGTGGATGTAACTGATTTTGAATGAACAGAAGACATTCGCTCTATTCTTTGTTTGCAATAGTCGCCCTAATGGGAGACTTTTTGTGGACCTATTATCCTTGGCGTTCCCTGCTTCTGGATACGGATAATAAGACGAGAGAAAAACCAACATACTTACTCAAAGGTAATGAGGACATGATAAATATGAGGGTTTCTTCGATGGAGCCTTCCCACTCAGAGGTAATAAGGACATGGCAGGAGTGGGCTCCATGAAGGGTACATAGAACAACTCAGAGGTAATAAGGACGTGGAAGTTCTATGTGAGGGGTGATTTATTTTTGATGGAAGGGAAACAACTCAGAGGTAACATCGACGTGGTCGTTTTGGAGAATTTGTGGATCTGTTACCCTTTTTGCACTGAAAGTGCGGGTATCGGATCATGAGAAGGGAGCTCTTCTTAGGAGAAAAGTTCAGAGGTATGATCATACATGACTTACTACCTAAAAGATGCGATATAGATTCATCTGTAGTGACCAGAGTATAAGTTCAGCGGTACCTGTAGGTACATAACTCAATAATCTGGAAGATTTGGAGTCAGAATGTAAGTTCAGCGGTACAAGAGGATACATGACTCATCATTTTAGGAAATTTGGAGTCGGAATGTGAGTTCAGCGGTACCAGAGGGTACATAACTCAACAATCTGGGAAATTTGGATGATGTCATTTCAGACGTAATACTTCTTCAGAAACTTGCCGTTGATGGGCAATATGAGCAAGTCTCCATTTTGTTTTGCGAGGCGGTAAGCCCCATTGGAGAATATAGCCTCGATGATGAATGGGCCTTCCCACTTTTGCTGGAACTTGTCGACGGTTTTGTCAGTCATAACCATCGGCCTCCGAACTGCCAGAACGAGATCGCCCACTTGGAATGTTCTGATTTTAACGTTCTTGTTGAAGGCTCCGGAGATACGTGCATGGTATAGCTCGATTTGTTGTTGAGCTAACAGGCGCTTCTCATCTAGGGCCTCCAACTCTTGTAGTCGACGATGGTGATTATCATCTGTCATCTGTCGGTAGGTGAGAGCAACGCGAAGTGAGGGGATTTGAGTCTCTAATGGGAGAACTGCCTCATTCCCGTATACCAAGAAGAATGGTGTGTACCCCGTGGCCGTCCGCACTGTAGTACGGTATACCCACAAGCATTCGCGAAGCTTCTCATTCCAGTCGCATTTGTTGGAAGACACGAACTTCTTGAGTAGCTTGATTATTGTTTTATTAAACGCTTCTGCCAGCCCATTCGCTGCCGGATTGTACGGTATTGAAGTAACATTCTAGATCCGGTGTTTGTCGCAGAACCGATAGAAGGCGTGGCTTGCGAACTGTGGACCATTGTCGTGGATGATCCTTCGGGGAAGTCCAAAGCGATAAATGACGTGATGCTTCAGGAAGCTGATCACGTTTGAAGTCTTCACTTCTACCAGCGGAATAGCCTCCGCCCATTTGGAGAAGTAATATGTGATTGCGAGTATGAAGCGATGTCCTCGGGATGAAGGCGGAGTGATCGGACCAATGATGTCCATTTCCCATGCTTCGAATGGCCAGGATGCCACCGTCGGATGTAGAAACTCGGATGGCTGGTGGATGAAATCTGCGTGGACTTGACAAGCTTTGCACTTTCTTGCATAGTCTATCGCATCGGCAACCATCGTAGGCCAGTAATAGCCCATTCGGCGAAGGCGATCTTGTAATTTTGGGCCAGGCTGATGGGCCCCGCAGACGCCGTCGTGAGCTTCGTGTACAGCTTCCTTGGCTTTTGTATTTGATAGACACCGAAGCAGTAATCCATCGTATGATCGTTGATACAGCATTTTTGTCTCTGTATCGAAGAAGAATCTTAAGGAACGTCTTCTGATAGAAGTGGCTTCCATCGGATTCTCTGGCAGGATATCGTAGACTACGAAGTCTATGAATGACTGTCTCCAGTCGGGTGCTTCGTCGACCGTCTGAGCGGAGTAACTCTCAACACATTAAATATTATTCCTGGGACAGACCAACTCACGGCCTATTATGTCAACCAGATGCTGAGCATGATTCGGTACCGCTAGGGAAGCAGCCAGGCCTTCTAGGGCATCGGCTTCAATATTCTGGAGTCTGGGAACATGTTCTATGAAGAATCCTTCCAAGGACGAGATGAAGTCGATCGCTATCTGGTGATAAGGGATCATATCTTTATGGCAAACTTCGTATGAATCCTGGATCTGATTGACAATTAACTACGAATCGTCGTATGCTTCAAGATACTCTACCCCCAGCTCCTGTGCAAGTCGGAGGCCAATGACCAAAGCGTTGTATTCGGCCACATTGTTTGAACAGGGCTCCGTGAGGGAGTAGGCCCGATTGATTACCAGCCCAGAGGGAGAAATCAGCACCACTCCGACTCCAGCGACGATGTTGCCTTTGGGCCCAGTTCTGGAAGCGCTGTCGAAGAACATTCGCCAGATGGCATCATGGGAAACCGCATTTGAATTGGCGTCCTCATCTAGAATCTCTTTGTCTATTCTGGTTGACTCCGAACCTGGATGAGCTGCTAAAAATTCTTCCAGAGCTTGACCTTTAACAGCCTTCTACGGGACGAAGATCATGTGGTAGGGAGACAATAATATCGCCTAGGTAGCGAGACGAAAGCTGAGCACACCCGGCTTAGTCATGAGGACCCTGAGAGGGTTGACTCTTGATACGACGTGGATGGTTTGTCCCGTGACATAGTGTCGCGTCTTGTGAATGGCGAACACCAGAGCAAGGCACTCTTTCTCCACGACAGTGTATCGATGTTCCGGCCCCATCATCATTCGGCTGAGGTAATATATAGCCTGCTCATGGCCTGCATCATTGTTTTGCGCTAGTAAAGCACCGAGAGAATGCTCCGTTGCTCGCACATAGAGCAAGAATCGTTTTCTAGCAACCAGGGCCACCAGGACTGGAGGGTTCGACAGATATTCTTTGATGCTGTCGAAAGCGCACAAGAATTCTTCATCCCATACGAATGAAACGCCCTTCTTTATGAGGTGGGTGAATGGTTGACATCATCCAGAGAGGTTAGAGATAAACCTTCTGATGTAAGCTAGCCTCCCTTGAAGACCTCGAAGTTCACGGAGATTTCTCGGGGGACCCATCTCCACGATTGCCTTCGTCTTTTCAGGGTCTATGTGGATACCCTGGGAAGTAATGATAAAACCCAAGAACTTCCCGCTGGATACGCCCAAGAAGGATTTTGTGGGATTTATCTTCAAATTGTGCGCTCGCATCAGGTCGAACACTGTCCTCAGATCATGCAGATGATCTTCTTTAGAGCGGCGCTTGACGACGATGTCGTCAACGTAGCATTCCACTGTCTGGCACAAGTGGTCTCTAAAGATGATACTTATAACTCTTTGATAGGTGGCGCCAGCATTCTTTAAACCGAAAGGCATGACTGTGTAGCAATATTGCCAATTTGTGTTCGGAATGATGTATGCTTTTCGTCATCAGGGAACATCTTGATTTGGTTGTACCCCGAGAAACCAACTATGAATGACATACGCCCAAAGCCGCAGGTGTTGTCAATCATGATGTCTGTGATAGGGAGGGGAAACTCATCCTTAGGACACGCCCCATTCAGATTGCGAAGGTCGATGTAGATTCGAATCTTTCCATTCTTCTTGAGGACTGGTACTATGTTGGCGACCCAGTCTGGATGCTATTGCTCGCGGATGAAGCCGCTATCTATCAGTTTGTTAACCTCAGCTTCAATGGCATTCATGATGTCGGGGCGGAACCGTCGTTGCTGTTGCTTGACCGGTTTTGCGTCCGAACGAATGTTGAGTTTGTGAAGTGCAACCTCGGGGTTCAGTTCTAGCATGTCTTCGTAGCTCCAGGCGAACACGTCGATGTATTCTCTGACGAGTTGTAGTTGCGATTCCCGCTCTTCGGCTGTCAGATTCTTGCTGACGAAGATGGGCTTTGGAGAAGACTCATCACCGAGATCGACTTGCACAACCTCATCTTCAGTAGAAGGCTCTCTTTGTTCGAACTGCTTCTCCCATTACGCATCTAGTTGTTGTGCCCACGGCTCAAACTCAAAAAGTTCAGGAATGTCTTCATCTTCTTTGTAGGCGTCGGCCAATGCCATATTGACGGACAAGACTTGCCTGAATATGTCTCCGATGCTGACATCTGAATCGAAAGTGGGTGATCCGGTTGAGTGTGAATGCCAGTCGCATTCCTCGTCTGAGCTTTCAGGGGTCGTTGTCGGTGTAAGATAACTTAGCCCACATCTGGTCTTGTTATAATAGTCTCATGGTTTCCCAGCCGGAACCGGCAATTGTAAGGGTAACCGCCGTCCAGTGCCGTAGTTCAAGCCTGGTGTAGTTTCCAGATCATACCCCTATTTTTGCATGAGATACATGGATCGGAAACTATACAGATAAAGGGGCAGTCTCCCGGTATCGGGTTCGAGATCAACTTCTTCTATCCTGAAGGGTTGTGGATCATTCTTCCAGCCGAAGATGATTGGATGATCCTCTTCCTCGATTATACGGTAAGCGTCTTCCACTAGAGTAAGTTGGTTTGCGGTGTAGACATTTGTCACTTGTGTGTGTCGGTGGGTGCCTATACCGTGTTCCATAGCATACATTGTACAAAGCTTATTAAGCTTGAGGTAGTTCAAAGATAGCCCTTTATTGATGAAGTAAGGTATCTTTTCCAGAGGGATTATATCATCTGCGGATGGAACATCAGTGTGAGCAGCCACATACTTGGCCAGCTCTGGCTCTTCTTCAACCACCCCCTGTGTCAATAAAGACTAGAGGGATGGCTTGGGCAGCTTAATCATCAGGGGCTCCATGAGTGGAGCAGAACATGGAGTCGTTGGCATACTAGCCACCCCCAGTTTGGTGCTCGGTGCGGGGCGGGGAGTTGTTGGCTAGCTAGCAGTTCTCGGCTTAGCGCTCGGCTGCCGATTCATTCTGGGAAGACGAATCGTCGTCGGCTTGACAGAGGGATTAAGCTCCTCTATTTGTTGCTGGCTAGCTCTAGGCAACCTAATTGTTAGTGGCTCTGTCGTAGATCTTGGTGCTTGGCCAAACCTTGGCAGTCGGATTATCATCTACCTTTCTTGTGCAGAGAGGCTGATTGCATCCTTACGCAGAGTGGCTGTAAGTAGTGCAGTCCTGCCAGGTTTACGGGCTGGGAGGTGGATTGTCAGAGGTTCTTCTGATCCAACTGTCGTCCCAGTTTGAGCTTGAATATCTCTTTCGACAAGGTGTCTTTTCGACTTCTCGTACAAGCATGAGTCGGAGTAGTAGGATTCTACCCCTTTAAAGGGATCAATGTCAACAAATTTTGTCCTCACAAAGCCATGCTTATCGATGTACTTGAAGTATTAGTGCAGTGTGGAAGGCACGATCATGTAATCGTGTATCCAAGGATGCCCCAGGAGAATATTGTAGGAAGTGTCCGTATCTATGACATAAAGGTCACTTTTGACTGAAGGTCGTCGATTTGGCACTTCAAGCAAATCTTCTCGATCGGATAGCTTCCGCATGAATTGAAACCACTGATGGTGTTGCTTGTCGGCGTCAAGCGATGCATTGGGATACGCAGATGGTGTAGCAGGCTCTTCGGGATGATGCTTATAGAAGAACCGGGATCAATATGCATCCGATCCACCTTGATATCGCCAATGTACCCAGTATAATACAGAGGGCGATCGTGCAGGTTGGTCTTGATAAACATATCCTACGGAGTGAAGACAATATTGGGCATTGCACCCGTGCAAGCGCTGTCCTGGAGATCTGCAGGCGAGCTCTCCCTAATAAGATTGGACTGAGCTAGATATGCGTCGGCGTTCTGAAGTGCCTCGCTCAGTGCGACGCGAACATCTTTGGAGAGTCTCAGGAGCTCGTATAGCGACAATTTGGCCGGTGTGTTGGCCAATTGTGCCAAGATGTCAAAGTTGTAGGGCCTCTCCACCCAATGAGGCGTCTCTCTTCAAAGCGGTTTGTCGAAGCGAGTCTCCTTCGGCCTAGGCTTGTCGGTCATCGAAGGCTGAGAAGGTCCTGGAGCATCATCATCCGTCGGCTGATGATCTTCAGCCGAGTTACCCGGCGGAGGTTGGGTTTGTGCACCGGATCGGGTAACAACAGCAGTAACTTCTTCGACCTCTATCGAGGTTGTGCGGCATGATTTTACTTTCCCAGTCTTCTTCTTGCTGGTGGAGGGTGGTACGGACTAAGTCACTTCAGGTACCAGGTCCGGATGGACCCACATGACCTTCCCTCGTGATGTGGTAAGGGGTACTAGACCAGCATCCTGGTATCGAGGAGGTAGAAGGTTAGCGACCTCCATCCTTGCTCTGGGGACGGGAACTACTCCATCCTGAGTCTTTGTCGGAGGGAAGCTGCCGAATTATACTGACACCATGTTGGCTGCTACGGTCAACTCTTCGAAATCAATGGCCAAGGCCTTAGAATCGATGAGATGCTGGATGTATCGCTTTAGTTGGTAGCAGTCTTGTGTAGCATGGTGGACATAGCGATGGTAATGGCAGTACTTGGGGCTCTCCATTTCTGCAGGACGAGGTTCACGCCTTGGAGAAGGGAGCTGAATTTGACCTCCTTGTATGAGCACGTCGAAGATGGGCTTGACATGGCCGTCCTCGAAGGAGTAGGTCATCTGAGGCCACTGCTTCTCTGCCGGCTTCGGTTCAGGCTTCGGAGCTGTGTCGGCCACCATAGCTTGTTTGCCCTTGTTGTCTCGATTGTTGGAGGGGTTACCACCATTGTTGCTGTTGGTGTTAAGGCGTTTGCCCTTATCCTCTCCTTCCGAGACGTGCAATCCCAGTTGGCGAGCTTTCTTCAACTTGTCTTCCGCGCTAGTGGCACTGATGATGAACCTCTTCCAATCCTTAAACTAACTTTCGCCCATCCAGAGGCTGATTGTGGGAAGCAGCCTCTTTTGGTAAATTTCAATCAAGGAGGAATCAGGGTTACCGGAAGGCAACTTCATTGCGGTTTGACGAAACCACTCGATATAGTTCCTTGTCAGCTCCTTTTCTCCCTGAACAACGTCCATGAGGGTGGACATTGTCACGTCTTGCCCTACTTCGTAGAACCTCTCCAGGAATATACGTTGAAGCCAGCGAAGGAATGGATGCAGTTGTCCGGCAAGTTGCAGTACCAGTCGAAGGCGACCCCTTCCAATGCTCCAATGAACAACCGTGTAAGGATGGCGTCGTCATGAGGCAGATGGTCGGTTGTGACTTCGAAGTAGGTGATGTACCTGCTTGCAGATGTCTTTCCATCATACGGATTGATGTTGAATGGTTTATATCTTGGTGGGAAGGGCACATCTCTCCATGCAGCAGGATACGGTTGTCGTATCCTGAGGTCCTGGCAGTTTTCTCGGGCATGGAATATGGCCCGGAGCTCCTGGACCTCTCTTCTTGCCTCCCTGGCCTCGTCTGCAGCAGTAGAGGTCGATATTTTAGAAGGATTATCACCCGGGTTTGGTGCGGCTGAGTTCGAGTCCGCATTGAACGCGGGTCCCACGTTTGTTTGGCCAAGTGTTCTTTCTTGCAGAGTTGGAAGGGCCGCTTTGATCTTGTCTACGGATTTGACCAAGGTATGCAGTATGGCCTCCAGAGTGTCGATGCGTTGGCGATCACTGGGACCATCTTGGTGGCTGTCCGTTATGAATACCGTCCTTACATGAGGAGAGATGGAAGGAACGGTAGAGGACACGCCCTCTGAGTCATACCCTTGAACAGAGAAATCGTCTGGGTATACGGGAATGTTCTCCTCTGGTTCGGACTCAGAAGGAATGGTACCCCCAGCTTCAGAGCTTGCCTCGTCTTGAGAGTTGTGGACATCCTCGGGGACGTCGGAACTTGCTGCATCTGTTGGGGGAATCATTTCCCCTGGATTATCTTCTTGGAACACCGGATTATCGTGGATGTTTGAGGAGTGCTACCTCTGGCTCCAGTGCCTCCCAGAGATGTGGACGACGAATCTCCAAGTGTGGCAGATTTTGTCTTTGAGCGCGTACCTTGGAAAACTCCTTCTGTAACGGTCATGGACAACCGCTTAGAAGAGAGTTTCTTGGTTGAGATTTTTGGGCTGGAGACGTTTGTTTTCTTCCCTCTCCCGCTGCCAGGGATCTTGTGAGCAGAGTTGTAGGAGGCGACAAGAAGCGCCTCGTCTTCTGAATTTGGGTGTTGCAGCCGTTGGAAGACAGATCGCCGGTCATTTTGTGTGGCTGCCTTGCTGCAGCAGAAGTTGACAATGACTTGAGTGTAGCGATGTCCATGCAAGGACTCTCTGCACACTAAGTCTTCGTATCTTTTCTTACGTTTGTGAAAAATCACGTTGCGTAAGTCACCTGTTTTGGGGGCCCGGAAGTTCTGAGCACATGAGTGTGTTGGCATCCTGCCTGCTCCCTGATGTGGGGGTAGTAAAAATACCCACCCCTGATCATTATTGGGAGATTCTTGATAACTATCACGTTTGTTGGCCATCGGGGGCTGGACACGGATAGTTTTATATAACTTTCCATCAGGGGCCCGCGTAATAGTCAGCGGGATGCCCTGATAGTCAGAAGTTGGGACAGCTGTCTGAGCTCGACGAGCCCGTGCTGCCCGAGACTTCTTCATTCTAGCACCTGAGAGTGCATAGTAGGAAGAGTCCACAGTGACTGGCACATGAGAGCATCTGGGATCAGGATCATCTGAGAGGCGGTCGAAGACTGAGCCCTAGCCGCATGAAGCAGATGGCCTACGGCTGAGATTTTTAGTCGTATAGCCTGCCTACATGCGGCTGGCATTTGTGGCCTCATAAGCAGCCCGCATGCGGCTGGCAGTTTGCATACGGCTGGGAGCTGTAGTTGTCGCGTGGGCCTCTTCCATGCGGCTGGAAGTCATAGTGGCCGCATGAGTTTCCTCCATGCGGCTGGCAATTCTGGCCGCATGAGCCTTCTGTCTGCGGCTGGCTTTTGTGGCCGCATGAGTCTTCATGCGGCTAGCGCCCTTCTGCGGCTCCTTCCTGGACCGTATAGAGTTATCCTTTGCCCCTGCAAGTCCAGCATCGTAGTGTTTTCCTCTGCCATAAGAGAGTCTTCCGGGTAATTATGATGATTGCAATAAATCTGATTTGTTTGGGATTTGACCAAATCTGGACGGTTATGTTGATTGCAGCGAATCTGAGTTATTGAGATTTGATCGACTCCTGCCACGTGTCCTTCATTGACTGTAATAAATATGAATTATTGAGATTCGATCAGCTCCCGCCACGTGTCCCAACTGCTGCGAGCCGCATAGAGGACTGTCATGGTTGGGCCGCATGAGTGCGGTCTAATGTCAAAACCGCATAAGGATGGCCTTATCTGAACCGCATGGTAATCCTTTAATCTGAGCCGCATGAGGGTGGCCCTATGATCTGAACCGCATAGGGGTGGCCATATCTGAGCCACATGTCAATCCTTTAATATGAGCCGCATGAAGGTGGCCCTATGATCGGAGCCGCATGGGGGTAGCAGCCGCATGGAGGTAGCCCCCATGATCCGAGCTGCATAGGAGTAGCAGCCGCATGGGGGTGGCCTCCAACTGAACCGCATAAGGACGGTCGTGTGTCAGAGCCGCATGGAATGAAGTGCTTTGGAATTCGTTGGATCGTGCCAGCTATAGAGATTTTCTTTGTTTCCCTAGGAGCATACCATTATGTCATAGTCATTATTGCAGCTTTATGTCAGAGTTGTCAAACCTTCGTGTCAGAGCTGTCGCTTCGCATCAGGGCATTAAATGAGCCAGCTGCATAAATTAATTACGGCCGGTTTGTGAAGGATTTTTTGAACCGCATAAGGCCACGTGGCTCACTGGGAAATTCTGAGCCGCATGAAACTCCAATGAACTTTTGAGCCGCATGAAACTCTAATAAACTTTTGAGTCGCATGAAACTCTCCTAGTCTTGAGCCGCATGGGATTTCCTATTCATTTCCATGCTTCTACACGTATGCTAGAAAATTATTGATAGTCCACATCAATATCGCTCTCATCTGAAAGTTCTGCTCCATCGATATATCATACGTTTAAACGTCGAACTGCCACAATTGTTTTAACTCGTCTACCAACGGCTGCAAGTAGATCTCGATGTTCTTCTTTAGATTTTTTGGACCGGGTACGATAAGTGTCAAGAACATATAAGGAGTCTTCATGCACTTTTATGGTGGTAGATTGTAGGTCAAAATCATCGGCCAACAAGAGTACTGAGCCCCCGACTGTCCAAAAGGAGTGAATCCATCAGAACATAAGCTAGCTGAATATTCCTAGGCTCCGCAGCAAATCCAGGATGACATCGATCAAAATGCTTCCATGCCTCTCCATTGGATGGATGAGATAATTCTCCTTCATCCATCTTTCGCTCTTTGCTATTCCATGTCATGGGTTCTGCAGTATTCGAGGACATATACAACCTCTGTAGCCTCTTTGTGGTCGGCAAAAACTGCATGTATTTGTAGGGGAGAAACCTTGCTCGTGCAGTTGATTTTCCTATCCCGAATGGCCTTGTACCGGTCCTCGTGACAGAAAATACATCTGTCTTTGTCATTGTTCTCCTTGTAGTACAATATGCAGTCATTTTGGCAACAATCTATCTTATCGTAGCCTAATCCAAGTTTTCGTATATCATCTTCGACTTGTAAAAGTTTTTTGGCAAGTCCTTTGCTTCTTTTGGCAACAACTCTCAAACAAACTGAATTATCCGATCGTAGCATTCCTGCGGTATATTAAAATCAGACTTGAGGTTCAACAGCCGCATCACCACCGACAGGACAGAATGAGAATCACAACCCGGATATAACAGAGTATCGGCATGGTTGAACATATCATAGAACTCCTATGTAGCAGGATTCGGATACTCCGGATCAAAACTTGGACCGACACAAGCCACATCAAATACCAACTCACGTGCCAAGTTTGGATGCCGATATTGGAAGTGGTCTCCAAGAGTAGGGTCTTCCACCTCCGTATTGAAGGAGGACTGATATTGTGGAACCAAAGGTTCTCCTTGAGCCGTCCACTCGTTGTAGTTCGGTACGAAATCCTTCTTGTAGAGGTGCTCTCTCACGAGATCTACCTCTTTGAATGGTATATTACGATAATTAACACAAGGGCACTTTATGAGCCTTCCATCCATAAAATAAGGTTGGCTACTGACGTATCTCATAAATTCCACGACGTCGGCCTTAAAATCATCCGTCAAACCAATCTTGCTCTCATGTCACCGATTGTACATCCACGAACGATCAACTAAGTATCGACTTATTGCTTTCTCATACGTGAATGATTCTGCATGTACCGTATATATTCAAACAATATGGATTAGATACAAATCATGTATACATTTGTCACAATGAGATATATCACTTTTCTAAATATTCTTCCTAAACTTTGGCTATAAGGTTCAATAAGGAGTCCATACGTATCATTCCTTCTCTAACGTCTAACAAATTTATAATTAGTGTCTAATCTTACCAACTGTTACAGAAAATGGACCTTTTTATCAGCTACTAAGGGCCATTGTTCCTATTTAACTATATGAAGCATTTAAGGTTCCATCTTTTTTAGTTAAGCAAAAGTACATGATACAAGTATGCCGATTGTTCCTAGTTAACTATATGAAGCATTTGAAGCTCATCTTTTTAGTCAACTAAAAGTACATCGCTAGTATCATCAGCACATGATAGTATGGTGTGTTTAGGATAACCGATGCCCATATTGGTCCTAAGCTTGGTTGACTGTAAGACTTCAGTTGGAAGGTTAACGCAGGTAAGTTATTTCAAGTGACAGGGTTATCATACTCTCCGCTATGAAGCTTGTCATGTAGGCAACCCTCCTGTACAAGCGTTACCATCCTATTAATTGTTCCGATCATTTTTCAGTAGGTGTTAACTTAGTTGTTTCTCAGTTTCATTCAACTAAGCTAAATTACACACACACACAAATTTTAGAATAGTTAGTGATTAAGAATAGTTAATAATTTAGAATAGTATACACATCCACACTGCCTCCCTTCTCTCCCACACTCTAACCACTTGCACACACACAAATTCCTACACATGAGATAATGTCCTGCTCACACACCTAGACACACTAACACACACATGTGTTTTACACATAAACACACCCAGCACATGTGTTGTGCACTGTCTTGTGCACTTGTGCACTGGCCAAGTGCACTTGTTCACAGGACAACACAGGCCTAACCAAGGCCTAGGCAGCCTCCCTCTTCTCTGCCTACTATAAGCAGGCCACACAAGGTCCTGCCTGTGTGCAGGACCTCCCCCTCTCTCTGGTTTCCTATATGCCGGGCAAAACTGCTGCCAAGGAGGGGAGGTAAACCCCTCTTCTTTCCTATTTCCCTATTACTCTCTTACATTAATAAATGACACTCTTACATTAACACCAACAAACACTAACACATATACATCAGATACTCATTTGGAGAGAGCATCAACAACAAAATTTAACCTAAAATAATTTATACCTGAAGGAGGAGTAGGTTGTGTCAGAGATCAACGAAGTGGAGAGGGGTTCTTTTGCCGCCGCCGTCGGTCGAGCCGGAGAGGAGGGTTTAGCCATCGTCAGGAGGGGAGCTATGGTCGTCGGGGGTCGGGTGTCGGTCGCCGATGACAGCAGAGAAGAGGGTTGGGGGTCGTCGCACGAAGGAGGTCGAGGGTCGGTCGCCGAAGGAGGAGGAGGTCGCCGAGGGAGGAGGAGGGGTCGGGGGTTGGTCATCGAACGTGGTCGGAGCTTTGGGGGGAACGAAAATTTTGGTGAAAATTTAAGAATGAGAAAGAAAGAGTTATTGATTTACTTTTACTCGTGTCCAGCAACGGAATCTTTCATCGCTAATCATTCGCTATTCACTTAGCGATGAACTAGTGACAGATCTAGTGACGTATTTTAATACTATATTTTACATAATATATCAGTTGCTAGTCAGTAGGTATTCCGTCGCTGATTAGCGACATTTTACTTCCGTCGGTAAATTCAGTCGCTAATTAACAATATTTTTGTAGTGAATAGAACGATATGTTCTACGAAAGGAAAGCTAAGTACGGAGCTCGTACCGTGATTTTGAGAAATGATTGTATGTGTCATTCTTGCACTTCCAAATTTTTGTGAGTTTTATAATAATGACACACAAAGCGAGGGGTAGCGTGTTTAACTCTTCTTTATGGCATATACAAGTTTATAGTCAATGGCAACGACTTCTACGGTCCATCAAGAAATACCATGGATGACTAATCCTAGATTTTCTTGTAACAAACTTACTTGTCTTACTTTTGTAAGGCTACTCATGGTGTCGTAGGTAGTACTTTACGATACTACTACTAACTAATAATCCAAATATTTCTAGAAAATAATGAGTCAACTACCTTAAGCAGGATAACTAAGCTATTAAGGGTGTTGCTCCAATATCAACTTGTATCTTAAGTAATGGTGTACCTAGGACAATAGTGGTTGTGTTCCTACTCTCAAGATGATGCCTATGCGATTGCTCTATGTTGCTGTTATTGTTCTATAGCTCGTATAATCGACCTGTCTCGAGTTATTCTAGCTAGTACTAAGGTTGGATTGATCAAAACATCAATCAAGATTAGGATCAAGCAAACAAAAAATAATTAAAATATTTTCAAGAATGGTATAAAGCCAAGCGGGATGCATAGGATGTAGTATAGATAGAATCAGAGAACCATATATCTTCGTAATCACATTACCTGGAGTCCGCTCCGCCATTACACATATGGCTGCAAAACTCCTAATTTTGTAATTTAACTGATGGCTGCAGTATGTGTCTGCTATGCCAGTCAATATAGGTTCTCGGACTTATCTTTTGACCAAATCCATGAAATATTTTCAAATTAGCTTTTTATAAAGATAAAGAAGAATTGACCAACATGCATAGGACATAGTTCAAATAGAATTCAAGAAACATAGGTAGTCATGATGCCGTTATCTGAAGTCATGCCTCGCTAGTCTTTCTCTGGATGCAAAAAATTTGATCCCATAATACAAGAATAAATATAATTTCTCGAAATTTTTCTTGGCCCAATCCATGGGACAGTTTCCAATATAACGAAAGGAAACAAGAAAGATTATTTTAGAAGTTAACATATAAGAGTTTTAGGCAATCATAGGGATGGTGTTAAACGTAATCAACTGTATTCCTACTCCAAAATTTCCTATATAAGCCAACTATTTGGTCATCAAATACTCTTAAGTCTTACTATCTACAAGCATCGTTGATGGACTTAGGACACTTAGTAGCCACAAGACATGCTTAGTCTAGTACTTATTTAGGTGCAGGTTAGCAACTACTATACTCTTACAGTATATAAGCCTCACAATCGCTTAATCAAGATATTTTATTCTTAGAGTTTCCTAATACAGTCATTCCTGATTGATAGGTGGCACGACCTAATTCTCATCTTTGTTGAAGGTAGCTATCAAGAAACATGTTCACACAAATCGGCAGAAGTATCAAATTATCGGAAGAAGAGAATATTCTCAATCTTATTATTCAAAGAATGTGGTAATTGTGGAGGACGAAGGAAATTTTGGTCATTATATGATTTATGGAATGCATAAATATTTTTAGTATTTTCTCACTTATTAAATAGCTTAGTAAATAATTATATGATTTTCTTATATATCAAAACTAGCAAGTACATAATAATTGATAGTATTTTCTTTGCACAATATTTTTACTAAATAAATACTTATAAGCTTTTATTGAGTTTTGGTAATTTTAAAAATAAATTATAAAAATCTTAGGGTGCACATATATATATATATATATATAAAAAAAAAAAATATATATATATATATATATATATATATATATATATATATATATATATATATATTCCTACTGTTCACATGAACAGTACTCTTTCTCCCGAGCTCGCACAGATACGGAGTGGGGGACAGGTTTAAATTTTTGGTTTTTCAAACCAAGAAAGGACAAACCGAATTTTTTTAAAAAAATTCTTGTATAAACCCCTCGATTCTCTCATATATAAACCAAGAATTCGAATCCAATTCTATCAAAACTCCTCCAAAATTTTGGATTTAATCTCGGCCTATAAAAAGGACTACTCGAGATTCTTTTGGGAAAAACCTAACAAAATCCCTAACCCTGACCTCGCACATCGACTCCTAGAGAACCCCGACACCCCTACGCCCCTTTCTAACTGCCTGCACCCGACCGACGTTCACCGGAGGCCGTGCAGAGTCACCTGCACCGTTAGGATCAACCACAAACAGAGAAATCTTTGTTTTAATCCAAGTCCAGGTACCCTACTTTAAACCTAAATTTCTTTCTTCTCGTTCGATATCGAAGCAGTAAATTCCTACGAAGATCCTGCATAACCCTCTTTAGATCCTTGTAATTTAGTCTAAACAAAGACTTCAAATTCTCGATTAAATCATTGCGCAAATCTTGGGAAAACCATAATTTTGAAATATCGAAACATGGCAGAAAATTAGCATAGACCTAGTTTTAGAAGGCAGATGGTGGCTCGGATGTGTAGAATTTTTTTAAAGCTGATTAAAGATAGCCCTATACAACCTATAGGGCACTATAACTCTTCTTGTGGATTTAGAATACGTCGACTGTGCGTCGAGAAATCGATCTCCCAAAACAGACAAAATTTGTTTTCAAAACAGGAAAAATTTAGAAAATTTCCTGATACGGCATGCACCCCGACAAACCGGGCGACATGGTCGCGAACCAAAAGCATCAAACGGTGCGTATCGACTTCACGAACGTTTGGGATTCAAAGGTACTTGATTTGGTTGTGTATATGAGACGAAATTGAGACATATCGGTCGAGATATCCCGTATCAACCTATTTGAAAACTAGCCTACAACTTCGTGCATGTTCGTCATCTCAAGACGAGATTGTACCACTGGAATCATGTTATTTTCTTGGTCCTGTGAGCCAAGTTTGGTCCGATTCTGAGAAGGTCGACCGGAACGCACCTACGAGCAGATCCAACGGACAAAATTGTGCACGACTCCTCGGAATCTAACTTTGGACATATGGTTGAGTTGGTATCATCAAATCGGATCCATACACATATAATTTGATGACTGTAGAGATCGTAGAACTTGGCACATTTTTCGGTGCAAAGAGGATCCAATGACGGACACCAATTTGGCCTAAAATTACGAGTTTGCCCCTGTGTCCAGAATTGGACTTATGGGTAGGTGATCTTAGACATTTCATTTTTGCCAAAAAAGTTCTTGATGTTTATTTCAGTATCCGAGGACTATTGTGGGAGTTGACTTTTATTGTTCTTGATTTCGGACAGTCTGAGTTGTTGGACATTGTCGTTTGTACACTATCTTCAGGCAAGATGCCATGCCACTCTATATTGTTCATTTATTATTATTTTATTTTATTATTTTATTATGTTTATTTATATACTGTATGTTTCTATTATACTGTGCATCCAAGTCATACTTGGGTGCGAGCGACTGCATTATTCGTTTATTTTATGCATGATGACTTAGTACTAGATAACCACCCACTGATGTGAGGTATTGGTATATCTCATATGGCCTTGACACTTGCTTTATCACGAGTTGTGAGTCACATGTAGGACACGGACTCGCGTAGTCGGCTGGGCACCGATACATCTGAGACGTGCGGTGGTTATGGTATAACCACCAAAAGATTTTTGCATGATTAGTATGATTTGCAGTTATTAGAGGTTCATATGTGTTATAGATGACATAGATAGGCATGGGGTGGGGAGAATAGTTCCTTGACGTATGGGCCAAGTATGCACTATCCATTAGAACCATTGAGCTTCTCCAGAGACGCGGGTACTATTTTCCTACTATATTGATTCCCTCTAACGTTCACGGAGCGTTACGGACGTAGGCACCTGGGAACTATGCCAATCCCACTATAGCCAGAGTGCCCATGCATTGGAGGTTTGTTCTTAATTGTATTTTCACAGTAGAATGGTTAGGAACCCTATTGCATGCATCATTTATCTTATTACACAGTTTATATGGCATGTTGTTTTCTTGTACCTTGTTACGTCCCTATGAGGACCTGGTGTTCTCTCCAGGCTTAGATGACCAAAATTTTTCTCAGGAGTACGGCTCTACTTTGGATCCATCTTTCTCAGTTTATGAGGTCTCGCCTTCCGAGATCTAGCTACTTTTGAGGACATGATTTTATTATATTTTTAGTGGACATATTTTATTTTGTTTTACTTTAGGAGGTCGGACTCCAGTTATCTCATACTATTTTTCATAACTGTTTGGTTGTGGATTTATCTCCACTCGGCTATATACATTTTGAGTTTTATTTTATCTATCTGGACTATTATTTATTTCGTGTGTTCTGTGGATGAGATATAGATTATTTGTGACTGCCTATGATTTATTATATAAAGCTTATGTGTGTATGGAGTATTCCATATATTGGAGTATACTTCATATACATGCAACTGGCATGTTCCGTATGCCTAGTCCTACGTATATTAGGACTGGGGCGTTACATATTTTTGTGGTGGCCTATGCAGGTCAACGAAAATATTGTTTGGTTACATGACTATACCAAGCAAGTCTGCATATAGGAATAGTTTCTCATCCACAACTTACTACCTTAATTGACTTCAAACTTTTTCGCAACTCTCCTTTGATTGCTTGAATTGCCTCTTGATTGAATCTGTCCTAATGCATCCTTACTTTCGTGCCAGCAAAATAAACCTTCAAAGCGAATGTGTTTCCACCCTTGCTATCACATCTGGTCATACAACCACCCATGAGGAGCAGGTCCCACCACTGACACTAGTTACTCTATACCAGCAGGGACAACAGCAGGCTACCACGACCCCATCAACAGTACAGTAGGAAACCCAGACTCAAGTACCACAAGTCGGTCAAACTGGGCATGTTGCTGCAGTACCACCAGGTAGGAATGTACCACCACCTCTTTCACCATTCCCTCAGCAGTTTCTACCTCAGTCCGGACCACAAATACCTCTACCGCCTACTGATGGAAACCCTACTACCCAGTTTATGTACGCCATGATGCAAGCTCAGTGGCAGCAAACTGAGAAGATGAGATAAAGCTTGATGAAAGCACTAGCTAGACCCCCACCTTCACCTCCGGCCCCGGTACCAGTACCACAACCCTATGAGGGCTCTATCAAGGACTTCATTGATATGAAGCCTAAAACCTTCAAGGGTACCAAAGGACCATTAGAGGTCTCTGCATGGCTTATCAGCATTGAGAAGCTACTGAAGGCATCACAGTTGCCAGCAAACTTGTGGATGACAGTAGTGGACTTACTCCTAGAGGACAACGCTCACCACTGGTAGAAGGTGGAGTTGAGGAGACAAGGCATTGAGCAGGCGTGGAAAGTTTCTTTCCTATACATGTTCGAGACGTCCTCTACGACTAGTTCCTCTATCTGGAGCAAGGAAACATATCGGTAGGCTAGTACGACGCAAAGTTTAGTCGCCTGAGCAGATTCGGTACAACATTGATTCCGATAGAGCGGGAGAGAGCGCCTAATTGTTATAACCAAACTTATTAAAGGACACTCGTAATAAATTATTTTCGTACAAGTTTTCAATTGAGTCATGGCACTTACATGTCTCTCGCGAACAAATCTACCACAAATCATACAAGGTTTCAATTCATCTATCGCATAAGTGGTATGGCATATACCACTTAGAAATTGTGTCATTTCTCTCGCTTTATACTCTATATGATTCAACATTTATTTTAACTAACCATCCCGTAGTGATCATGTCGATCACAAATGTAACTTTCATTTACTCAAAGTTTTAACTCGGGCAATATATATATTTGCCTACTCTAGTTCGGTGCACAACCAAACCGACTCGTTCCTATCGATTTACGTTTCTCAGTCCCATCTGTTACGTCTCGTGTAACATTTATTTCCAACATTCAACGCCACAACTCGAAAATGTTTAACACATTCGATATCAACTTACATGTTCATATACAACGCATCATCTTACTTATCAACTTGTTAAACTTAACGCAACAAACATCCCATGATTTGTTGCATTAATGCAACCAATATTTTATAACTTGCTGCACATAATGGAGCAAACATCTCAGGGTGTTACTTGGCAACATCATGTAAATTATGAAACACTTGCCGTAAAACATGCAATATTATATAGACTTATTATATGGAATGTCCAGTATGGCATCGAATAGAGTAAAGAGTCATTTGATCACAGAAAGCAACTTCAAGTTGAAATGAAACAAAATGTCCTAAGAAAATTAAACTAGAGCTCTGATACCACTTGTCACGCCCCGACCCACCTAATCGTTCGTACTCGTATCGATTCAGTCGAATCGATTATCCTCGCTGGGGCATGGTGTCCGAGTTTGGAGTTGCAGTCGTACAAATCAAGAAGAATTTTTTTTTAAATGGTTATCTCAAATCACAATATTTTACAGTGGAAGAAAGCAGTCATATTGAAGTTACACAAAGTATACAAAATAATCTCTTTATTGAATAAACAGTAAAATTATAAGGCTCTTGCTAGCCCTAATGATTATGTCGAATTGGCTTACAACACTCCTGATCTCTCTAGTTCACAAAGAATTTCATCATTCCATATATCATGTCTTCTATATCTCGACTGCATCATCATGTTGCAAGTCCGAGCGTCAACGCGGATTGCACATCTCGAAACGCTAAGGAACTCCATGTCTTAGTACGTCCAAGCGAAGTTTCGCCACAAGCAAACTATTTCCAGCATCCTGTAAGCAATCTAGTGGTGGATCTGTACTAATCCTCTTGAGTACTGATAAGATCCACTCGTGTAAACTGACACTAAGTAATGTTGTGAATCATGCATCTTAATTTAGAGATCTTTCTATCTTTGCCTTAGGATCAGTTTTATGGCATATTCAAAAACAGTAAAGCATGTAATTTATGGCAAACATGTTATACTTGATATCAAACACAACATAGGAATATATCAAAGGCGTTGCTTTGCAGCGACTTCTTACTAACCCAATGCATTCACTCTTGTTCTGATGCAAGGTTAATACTTATCATCCTTCCCTGTCATATTAAAAGTATCATTTCAAACATCAATGTGCCAGGATCGGTGTTACTCATGTACTATTTAGCCTACCGGCACTTATCTATATGAAGGTCATTTGTGTTAGCTAAACCACAACGGACTATTCTTAATGGTAAGACGACGATTACTCTAGTACAGGTTGGTAACCCTATTTTTGAAGGTCCCAGAACATTATAGGTAGTTGTGGCACACCATCTCAATTTCCTTCTAGCCGAATGATCCCGGCGCCTCGATAATCTCGTTCGAGGGATATCTGTAACCTCCGTTAACCAATTTCATAGATTTTTGAAATTTTGTATTTTTCAAAACTCTCAATTTTCTGAATCTCGAAAAACGTACAAATTCTAATTTTGAGAAAAACAATTTTTGACCGTGATTGCTATCGGTCCCTGTTGATTGGTCTACCATTTTATGCGATTTTATTCTATTGGAATTTTCTGTCCATTCCTTAAAATCAATAAGTTATAAATATTTAATTTTGTAAAAGAAAAATAATATTTAACAAATTCATTTTTCGATATTTTTGAAATTGATTTTTCCTTATATTTATTTACAAAATATTGCTATTGCAATTTCTAATTTAAATTAGCTAGTGATTTTTCTGGCAGTAATTAACTAATTAATTTAATCACTAGCATATGTTAGCAGTTGGTAACTAAGTTATCATTAATATGTTAGTATTTTCCACTAATTCTCCTAATCTCTATTACATATACATTTTTAGGGTTTTCCCTTCCTATGCTATAAATAGCACACTTCTCCAAAATAATTACATCATAGGAATTTCCTAAACCTAGGATTCCATGTAGCTGCCACCCCTTAAACTCTGTCCTGGCCGAACCAAATGGTTCCGGCCATCCTCGGCTCCCCGACCAACTGGCCCAACCCCCACCGATCCTTTATCCGCCGACTCCGGCCGCCCATTCCAGAACATGCCACCACCACCGTAGTCACCCTTCGCCACCACCGCCACTATCAAACACCTCCACCACCCCAGCCAATCGGCCTAGCCGCAAACACCTCACCACCGCCACAATCAGATCTACCTCCTTCCGACCACCCATTCTGGCTGCCCCCATATCGAGCCACCACCGCCATCACTCCTCAACCCCTTCTTTCCCAAATCAAACACAAAGAGAGAGAGAGAATAGAGAGAGAGAGGGAGAGCAAACCTAACACGACTGTCGTTCCCAATCCAGATCCGATACTGTGCCCTAGCTCCGGCCATCGTCGCCATGCCTTCCGCGCCACTCCCGGCGTTAGCCGTCTCCGCGTCTGCCTCTTGCCGCCGGATCTGGCCGGCAACCCAGAAATCCCTGCGCCGCTCTGCCGGCGAGACCCAACCCCGAGCCTCCGGCCTCCGCCCAGCCAGCGCCGCCTGGCCGCGCGCGAGACCGCCGCCACCTCTAAATCAGACCGACGCAGAAGCCCCTCCTCCTCGCAGTCGACCTTCCCCTGCAATGGCGCTCCCTCCGGCCAGGTCTCAGCGCTCCGCCACCTTCCCGTGAGTTCCCTCTCGTCATCTTCCCCTTTTCTTTTCTTATTAGTTTTGTTTGGGGAGAACATGGGTTTTCCCCCTCTGTTAGTTAACATATTATGTATTAATAAATTAGTATATATTAGTTTATAATGTAATATATATTAGTTATATATATTATATAATAGTGGTAATAATGATTATTATTTATATATAATGGTATTTATTATTATTATTATTAAAAAAGTATTATTTGTAATATTATTATTAGTATTATTATATTATTGATTAATTTATTAATTTATAGTTAGGAAATTTTTAGTTAATTATTTTTGCTATCAATATTAATATTGAGACACTTATGGATAATGTATATAATTTGGTCTCCTTATTATCTTTATTAGTATTATTATATTCACGTAATTACTTATTAGAAAAATTATATAAAAATATATAATAATATTTCTAAAATATTATTAGTAAGTTTTGACCTAAATTATTATTATAGTATTTACCTACTTAATGTGAATATTTCTTGGTACCTAAAAATAATTATTGGACTACTGGTTTTCAATTTTCAACTATTAACTGAATATGGCATACTTGTGATATATATTTTGACCTTACAAATAATTTCCATAATTTCTTTTATATATATATATTTAGTTATATATATTTTATTCATAATCGCGACTAATTAAGTCATTTCATATTTCTTGATTTGATTATCGAACCAAGCTCTGATTTTAGACTTTTATATACCAAACTAGGCTATTTGGACTATTCTGGACTCATTGAGACTGCCTGTGTCGTCATCTGGGACCCTCTGTGGAGCATAGCATTGTACCTACCTCGTGTCGACACGTTCGTGTCGTGCACGTCGACTTCAACCAAATCGAGGCGAGTACATTCTCTGATTATTTCATATCTTGTTAGAATTATTTTCCTGCTTTAGATTACTTTACTTGATACTGTTACGTTGGTCACACAGATTAGTACTATATGGATTCCTTCTTGAGATGTTATCCCCTCAGGGAGCATCGGATACTACATGTTCTGTGCGTTTCACTTACATGGTGTATCACTATGCTTTACGGTTCATTGATCACTTGTGACATGTACTCTCATGATCACAGAGTCTTCCTTGAATCACCCATTTATGGACATTCCCAAAATCACCCATTTATGGGCCTACCATGTATCACACCTTGTGGGCCATTGCATGGAATCATAACATAACCTGGCTGGATCCTTGTGTATTGATTGGGGGTATGGGGGAGTAGAAGTAGACATGTGAATAATATCCAAGTAGTGTAGTTCCCAGAATCACTCCATAAATATAGTTTCCAGAATCTCCTATGCCATTCACATGTTTATATTGTACTCTGACTCACTCGCCACTGTTAGTTCTCTACTTATAGTAGATATTTCTATTACAGTTCTTTCTCTGTTTACATTCTGTACTTTCTTTCATTTTCCTGTATCTTATTCTACTGCATGCTTATAATTCTAACCTGCTATGATGTAACGCCCCAGTCCCAAAATACGTAGGACTAGGAACGTAGACATGCCAGCTGTATTCATACGAAGTATACTCCAATATATGGAAGCCTCGTATAAATACATAAGCTGTAAAATGCAGTAGAACCATAACTAATCTCATCCACACAAATAAAATTATAGAAGATATTATATAATCAACTATGAAATTGTCATTTGGTACATGTAGTTGGGCGAAGACAAATCCACTACCAACTATGAAAAGAAATATACAACAGAAAAAAGATTGTGGTGGGCGAAGCGAAGACGATCCAAGTGCAATTATCCTCGAAAAAATAACAATGATCACGGCTAGAGCTAGAACACCTGCGAAAGACAATAGCACACACCTGGGGAGATAACCAGGTCCTCAGAGGGACGTAACAAGACACATAATATCATGCCATATAAACTGAATAAGTATTGCTCAAATAAATAAGTAAATCGAATTATAACATGGTCCAATACGCACCTACTGAATGAGCGTACCATCCCCCCAACCAAACAAGGACAGGAGATGGTAAACTAATTCACGGTGACGTATCTTTCCATGCCATGAATCCAATATGGTATCCGGACCCCAACAAGGTTCAATACCTTCTTATCGAAGTAGTAGGTCACATTTACAACCAAACAAGGACAAGATGTGACGAACTAATCCGCGATAAGATATTGTTCCAAGCCACGGTCAGATACAAGTACCCAAACCAAAGGTACTCGTACCTAACGGATAAGGGCGCCTAACCAACTCTAGGTGAATGCAGTTTTAAAAATAGTTCATGGTCGCATGACTACCCAGCCAAGTCAAGAAAATACCAATGCAGTACCTCAGTAGCGAGTCACAACACTATATACTATTCCTCAGTATCGAGCGAGTCTATAGCATATAGTCTACCTATCGTTCCTCAGTAGCGAGCGAGTCTACGATAGATAGGGTGGTAGTCAACTTCCAATCATGTTCTTCCCGCCCAATGCTAACTCTATAACCGCTAAGTCAAACTAGCATGCAACCCCTATTAGCGGTTATTCCTATCACACGGCTTGTATGTACTGGTGGCTAGCCAATCACGCACTTTCGTGTTCTACATGCGACACACAACTTCGTGGTACAACGTGTCAAGGCCATGAATGCAACACACAAAGGTGGTCCCTTAAATCTAGGTTTAATGTGTAAGAAAATAATACATAGCAAGAAACTGAACAGTAAATTCTAACAGGTTATGCCATGTATCACAGTTTATTTTGCATAAAGAAAATAATGAACATGCATAAAATATGAGCTAAAATAATTAAACAGCAAATGGCAAGGTATCTTGCCTGGTAGAACGCCTGGTGTGCTGCGATAATCATGGTGGCATGAACTGCGACTTTGGTGTAACAACTACACAAGGGGACCTCTGTTGATGGCACGGATGGTTCCATTAGGTCCGGGACGGTCAGAATAGTTTAGGTCGACATAGGGTAGTCTAGAATTGGTGTGAGAATAGGAATATTGGGATTTAGTCATGGACAAGGATAATCAAAAATAAATAACTAATATATACATTTTTAGAAAACTAATAATACTTGAAAAATATATATATTTAGTAAGGATAGTTTCTAGATAAATATGGAAAAATCGATTTGGCTAAAAATGCTAAGGTTGTGAAGATATGAGTTTAGGCAAAAATCTATATTTTATAATTTAAGAATACTTTTAGATAATTATTGAAGAGAAACATACTAAGAATTTATTTCACAGTTTGCAAACTTCATTTTTATGGGTCAACATATTTTTAATATCAAAAAAATATTTAAATAGTATAATAATACCTCCAAGGGTTTCGAAATCACAAGACCAAAGAAAACATCAAAACAAAAACACTTTTAATAATAATAATAATAATAATAATAATAATAATAAATACTAAACAAATAATGGCAAAGCTAAACAACAAAACAAAATAACAAACAAAGATCAGCAAACAAACAAAACAAGGCCAGCAAAGGGCTGATGTGTACAAACATTATTAACAACATTAATAATAATAATAATAAGAAGAATAAATATTACTAATAGTAACAATAGTAATAAATATAATGTTAATGATAATTATGATAATATTAATAATTAACAAAACTAATAAAATATAATTAAAAAAATATGTACTGCTCTGTCTTCTTAAAGAAGGCTCTTGAGCAAACGAAACAGAAAACAAAAAAAACAAAACGAAGGTGAGAGAGAGTGCGAGAACCGAGCGGATTGGGAAGCGAGGGGAGGTGGGATCGGAGGGGTTTTGGAAGAGGCGGTCGGTAGGTGGTGGGTCGCGGCGCCCACCGAGGTTGGGAACGCCGGAGGCTCGCAGCGGCGCTAAGGCGGGGCGCTGCGTAAGGAGGTGGCGGAGGAGAGGGTGTGAAGCCGGAGGGGAGGTGCGGGAACCGGCCTCGGCGTGGCGGACACGCTTGCCGGCGGCGGCGTGGCGGACACGCTTGCCGGCGGCGGCGTGGTGTGGATTTGCTGGCGGACGCGCGGATGGAAGAGGGATGCGGGGAGGTGCGGCCTTGGCGACTGGCGGCGTGGCCGGACCCGCGGTGGCAGCACCGCGAGGGCTCGACGGACGCCGAGATTAGGAGGCGGCGCTGACTCGGTGAGTGGTGTCGGGGTTTTTGTTTATATTGTTTTTTTTCTCTTGGGGGGTTTCGGATGCGCGGCCGATGGCGGTGGCGTCCGGTCGTGGTGGCGTTGGTTGTGTCTATTTGAATGGTGGCGGGGCTGCCACGGTCGGTAGGTGGAGGAAGGAGGAGAGGGTGAGCGAGGTGGTGAAGGCGCCGAGTGAGGGAGCCGCTCGTGGTGGTCGAGAGGAACTGCGACCGGAGGCCCTTGGTGGCGATGATGGTGACTGTGCGGTGGCAGGGCTTGGGTGAAGTCAGGATGGTGGCTACGATGGTGGTAGGCGATGGCTGTGTATGGTTGTGGTCGATTGTCTGGCTTGGTGACACGGTCTGGTTAGGTTATGGCTATGGTGGCCAGGATTAGTTGGATCCGGTGGTCTGAGTGTGATGGTGGCGTGATGGGTCGAGATGTGGTGAGGACGGTGATGGTGATGAAGGTCGATGGTGGCAGCGGGTGGTTGTGGGGTTGGCGTCGGTAGGCTGGTGTTTGGTGATGGTACGGGAAGACAACGTCGGGTCGTGGCTGCGGGGATTGTTGAGCTAGGTTAGGGTTCTTATTTTGGTTGTATGTGTCGGAGTATGTCTGACACGAGGAATTTACTATGTATATGTAAAAAGAATGGAGTAAGAATTGACCGGGAGGGGACACGGACACGATGCACGGGATTGGGGTTGGAGAAAAATTTGTGGAAAAATTTATGGTTTTGTGGAGAAATAATGGAGGAGTACCTGCCTATTTATAGGATGTGGGAATTCCCAATTTGGATAGGCTTAGGAATAGATTTAAAACCCAAGTAGATATATCATCTATTTAATTTAAAATCAATCAAATCAATTCAAATCCAAATCCAATTAAATCTAATTTTAGTTCCCTTAGTTTAAAATCAAATCAATAAATCAAATTTCAATTATTTAACTATTTAAATAAATACATGAATTTAAATCAAGATTTAAATTGCCATAATATCTTCCAAATATATTTTACAAAATACCAATAATAATAATTTCAAAAATAATAAATATTTTTAAATATCTTTTTAAATAATAATATATTAATATTAATAAATCACGAAAATTATATTTTTATTTAAAATAAACTAGCAAAGTATTTAGGAAATATATGTATGCCTAAGAATATATTTTATATATAATAACTGCTATAAACGAAAAGGTTTTCATAATTAAAATCGTAAACTTGAAATTAATAGCTAGAAATAATTATTGTCTATATTTCTTTGAAACTATAAAAATAATAAAAATAATGTTTTTTAAAAATATGTACGCTCACATATATTAGCATTCGTCGAGCAATTACGAAAGACGAACCTTCGCACACGACGTACAATACGACTACGTGACGTACAATACAAAATTTTAAATCAGTACAAATTTTAAATAATAAAAAAATAGTAGAAATTTAAGGGTTTTACATCCTACCCAACTTAAAAGAATTTCGTTCTAGAAATTAAGAATTAGTAGGGGGTTGAGAGGACACAAGGGGGTATCGGGGGGAACAATCAATTATAAGGCTTGACAAAATTATGTTGTAAGAAGTTGCGCTCTAGATCATAGAAAAATAATACGAGTATGAGGGTCATAGTAGGGTCGATAATAAGGACGAGGAGTTTAGGATGAAGTTAGCAACATCGAGTGAGAATAGTCATAGTCGATAGGAAGGCTAGATTGCCTTCGTCCTTCCAAAATCGGTGAAGGCGAAAGCGATTTAAGGAGTTCAATGATGACATTATCAATTTGAATACGTGGTTCAAAGGCGGTCGTATAGATTTCAAAAGAATCGTCAAGGCAGTCGTGGATGGGATTCTAGAGGACAAGCTTAACTATGTCCCCATCTACGTAGAATAATAGACAAAAGCGAACCAAGTGCAATCGGTTGATCAGACCATCCTACACCGGTTCTGATTAGACGCTATGTTAGTGGGAATTCTTCCAATAACATATGTCATGAACAAGCTTGATAAAGATTTGAGCTTGCAAAAACTAGGCTACACTAGCATCATTAGTCTAGATAGTAAAAATATAGGCACGAGATTAAGATTGAAATAAGAATAAATATGAATAGTCTAAGAGTCAAAAGGATCTAAGTCTTGTTTATTCCTATACCGTCATTCTACGATTTTATTGACCAATGCTTGGTTGACCAAATGGGTTAAACTTCTCCAGTCTCTATGGTCTAGATAATACTATTGGTATTTCCTTACTGGTCAAGGGTGTGTCAAGTCGTGGGGGTATTCTACCCAACTTAAAGAATTAAGCTAAGGGTGTTTGGGACATCTAACTAGTAGGGTCAATCTCTAGCAAGCACGAAATGAAGATAATAACTATGATGGAAGGAATCAAGCAAGATGCAGTCGATGAGTCAAACGGTAGATAAAATCAAGGAAAGAGTTCAAGTATGTGGATGAGATCCTAGACTTCTAATCCTATTCGCAGGCTTGCTTGGTACGGTAAAGTAACCAAACAATTTATTTAGACCTGCATGAGCCACAACAAAAACATGCAACGCCCCAGTCCCAAAATACGTAGGACTAGGAACGTAGACATGCCAGCTGTATTCATACGAAGTATACTCCAATATATGGAAGCCTCGTATAAATACATAAGCTGTAAAATGCAGTAGAACCATAACTAATCTCATCCACACAAATAAAAGAATAGAAGATATCATATAATCAACTATAAAATTATCATTTGGTACATGTAGTTGGGCGGAGACAAGTCCACTACCAACTATGAAAAGAAATATACAACAGAAGAAAGATTGTGGTGGGCAAAGCGAAGCCGATCCAAGTGCAATCATCCTCGAAGAAATAACAATGATCACGGCTAGAGCTAGAACACCTGTGAAAGACAATAGCACACACCTGGGGAGATAACCAGGTCCTCAGAGGGACGTAACAATACACATAATATCATGCCATATAAACTGAATAAGTATTGCTCAAATAAATAAGTAAATCGAATTATAACATGGTCCAATACGCACCTACTGAACGAGCGTACCATCCCCCCAACCAAACAAGGACAGGAGATGGTAAACTAATTCACGGTGACGTATCTTTCTATGCCATGAATCCAATATGGTATCGGGACCCCAACAAGGTTCAATACCTTCTCATCGAAGTAGTAGGTCACACCTACAACCAAACAAGGACAAGATGTGATGAACTAATCCGCGATAAGATATTGTTCCAAGCCACGGTCAGATACAAGTACCCAAACCAAAGGTACTCGTACCTAACGGATAAGGGCGCCTAACCAACTCTGGGTGAATGCAGTTTTAAGAACAGTTCATGGTCGCATGACTACCCAGTCAAGTCGAGAAAATACCAATACAGTACCTCAATAGCGAGTCACAACACTATATACTATTCCTCAGTATCGAGCGAGTCTATAGCATATAGTCTACCTATCGTTCCTCAGTAGAGAGCGAGTCTACGATAGATAGGGTGGTTGTCAACTTCCGATCATGTTCTTCCCGTCCAATGCTAACTCTATAACCGCTAAGTCAAACTAGCATGCAACCCCTATTAGCGGTTATTCCTATCACACGGCTTGTACGTACTGGTGGCCAGCCAATCACGCACTTCCGTGTTCTACATGCGACACACAACTTCGTGGTACAACGTGTCAAGGCCATAAATGCAACATACAAAGGTGGTCCCTTAAATCTAGGTTTAATATGTAAGAAAATAACACGTAGTAAGAAACTGAACAGTAAATTCTAACAGGTTATGCCATGTATCACAGTTTATTTTGCATAAAGAAAATAATGAACATGCATTAAATATGAGCTAAAATAATTAAACAGCAAATGGCAAGGTGTCTTGCCTGGTAGGACGCCTGGTGTGCTGCGATAATCATGGTGGCATGAACTGCGACTTTGGTGTAACAACTACACAAGGGGACCTCTGTTGATGGCACGGATGGTTCCATTAGGTCCGGGATGGTCAGAATAGTTTAGGTCGACATAGGGTAGTCAAGAATTGGTACGAGAATAGGAGTATTGGGATTTAGTCATGGACAAGGATAATCAAAAATAAATAACTAATATATACATTTTTAGAAAACTTATAATACTTGAAAAATATATATATTTAGTAAGGATAGTTTCTAGATAAATATGGAAAAATCGATTCGGCTAAAAACGCTAAGGGTGTGAAGATATGAGTTTAGGCAAAAATCTATATTTTATAATTTAAAAATACTTTTAGATAATTATTGAAGAGAAACGTACTAAGAATTTATTTCACAGTTTGCAAACTTCATTTTTATGGGTCAACATATTTTTAATATCAAAAAAATATTTAAATAGTATAATAATACCTCCAAGGGTTTCGAAATCACAAGACCAAAGAAAACATCAAAACAAAAACACTTTTAATAATAATAATAATAATAATAATAATAATAGTAATAATAATAATAATAATAATAATAATAAATACTAAACAAATAATGGCAAAGCTAAACAACAAAACAAAACAACAAACAAAGATCAGCAAACAAACAAAACATGGCCAGCAATGGGCTGATGTGTAAAAATATTATTAACAACATTAATAATAATAATAATAATAATAATAAGAATAAATATTACTAATAGTAACAATAGTAATAAATATAATGTTAATGATAATTATGATAATATTAATAATTAATAAAACTAATAAAATACAATTAAAAAAATATATATTGCTCTGTATTCTTAAAGAAGGCTCTTGAGCAAACGAAACAGAAAACAAAAAAAACAAAACGAAGGTGAGAGAGAGTGAGAGAACCGAGCGGATTGGGAAGCGAGGGGAGGCAAGATCGGAGGGGTTTTGGAAGAGGCGGTCGGTAGGTGGTAGGTCGCGGCGCCCACCGAGGTTGGGAACGCCGGAGGCTCGCAGCGGCGCCAAGACAGGGCGCTGCGTAAGGAGGTGGCGGAGGAGAGGGTGTGAAGCCGGAGGGGAGGTACGGGAACCGGCCTCGGCGCGACGGACACGCTTGCCGGCGACGACGTGGCGTGGATCTACTGGCGGACGTACGGATGGAAGAGGGATACGGGGAGATACGGCCTTAGCGACTGGCTGCGTGGCCGAACCCGCGGTGGCGGCACCGCGAGGGCTCGGCGGACACCGAGATTAGGAGACGGCGCTGACTCGGTGAGTGGTGTCGGGGTTTTTGTTTATATTGTTTTTTTTTTCTCTTGAGGGGTTTCAGATGCGCGGCCGATGGCGGTGGCGTGTGGCGGTGGTTGCGTCTATTTGAATGGTGGCGGGGCTGCCACGGCCGGTAGGTGGAGGAAGGAGGAGAGGGTGAGCATGGTGGTGAAGGCGCCGAGTGAGGGAGCCGCTCGTGGTGGTCGAGAGGAACTGCGACCGGAGGCCCTTGGTGGCGATGATGGTGACTGTGCGGTGGCAGGGCTTGGGTGAAGTCAGGACGGTGGCTACGATGGTGGTAGGCGATGGCTGTGTATGGTTGTGGTCGATTGTCTGGCTTGGTGACACGGTCTGGTTAGGTTATGGCTATGGTGGCCGGGATTAGTTGGATCCGGTGGTCTTAGTGTGATGGTGGCATGATGGGTCGAGATGTGGTGAGGACGGTGATGGTGATGAAGGCCGATGGTGGCAGCGGGTGGTTGTGGTGTTGCCGTCGGTAGGCTGGTGTTTGGTGATGGTACGGAAAGACAACGTTGGGTCGTGGCTGCGGGGATTGTTGAGCTAGGTTAGGGTTCTTATTTTGGTTGTATGTGTCGGGGTATGTCTGACACGAGGAATTTACTATATATATGTAAAAAGAATGGAGTAAGAATTGACCGGGAGGGGACACGGACACGATGCACGGGATTGGGGTTGGAGAAAAATTTGTGGAAAAATTTATGATTTTGTGGAGAAATAATGGAGGAGTACCTGCCTATTTATAGGATGTGGGAATTCCCAATTTGGATAGGCTTAGGAATAGATTTAAAACCCAAGTAGATATATCATCTATTTAATTTAAAATCAATCAAATCAATTCAAATCCAAATCCAATTAAATCTAATTTTAATTCCCTTAGTTTAAAATCAAATCAATAAATCAAATTTCAATTATTTAACTATTTAAATAAATACATGAATTCAAATCAAGATTTAAATTGCCATAATATCTTCCAAATATATTTTGCAAAATACCAATAATAATAATTTCGAAAATAATAAATATTTTTAAATATCTTTTTAAATAATAATATATTAATATTAATAAATCTCAAAAATTACATTTTTATTTAAAATAAACTAGCAAAATATTTAGGAAATATATGTATGCCTAAGAATATATTTTATTATTAATAACTGCTATAAACGAAAAGGTTTTCATAATTAAAATCGTAAACTTGAAATTAATAGCTAGAAATAATTATTGTCTATATTTCTTTGAAACTATAAAAATAATAAAAATAATGTTTTTCAAAAATATGTACGCTCGCACATATTAGCATTCGTCGAGCAATTACGAAAGACGAACCTTCGCACACGACGTACAATACGACTACGTGACGTACAATACAAAATTTTAAATCAGTACAAATTTTAAATAATAAAAAAATAGTAGAAATTTAGGAGTTTTACATATGATCTGTTGAGATGTATTGCGCTCGCTCCCGTCCTGACTGGACTTGTTGATAAATTTTACAGATAGCTTGGAGGTTGCCTGCTAGCCTAAAGGAGACACAGTAGAGGTTGTATAGATAGCTATTTTAGTTGTCTTGAGTTGTATTTACTTTATGGATTACTATATTTGAGATTTGAGATATTTTCTGGGTTTGTGTATCTTAGACACTTAGACTTCTATCTGCGGTATCTCTTTGTGGATTTTATGTTTTATCTATCTTTTATCATGCTCTACCTTAGATGTGATTGAGACTGTATTTGCTATGTCACCTCTATTTGGAGTGTATATACTGTATAGGTACCTTTATATTGTTAGATGTTTGACCTAGGACAGCGTTCTACCGCCGACACTGCGGCATAGGCTGGACGTACCCACGTCTCGTGCCCTTACTCTAGGGTACGGGTCGTGACACATTTTTAGTGGTGGCCCATGCAGGACGAGTTTGTGTAGTGGTATTCGAACTAGAGTATCATTACAGCCTGTAGTAGGATTAGGATATATTTTTTGAAGGTACTCAATCACAGTTTGGATCCCTTGAGAGATTCTTGGGACTACCCTTGAGAATCTTATTTTAACTTCGATTTGAAAACTCTTCTTCCCTTGATTTGATTCATCTTTACTTTCTGTTGTTGAACTTGATTTGATGGATTATTGTTGAATTTTAGTTTGTATTTATTGATTTTGATGATGATTGTTGAGTTTTGAATCTTAATGTTAGCTGTTGCATCCGAGTTTATATTTATATAAATTGATGGATTTTTGTTCATTTTTGAATCTTGATGTTCGTTGATAAATTTGATTTTTGGGTATCCATTGTTGATTTAATTTAATTTTTGTCAAGATGAAATTATATGGGCTAGGTCATCTAAGTTATGGAATCTAGTCTTCTATAGTCACATTAGCCAGCATGGTGAGGACATATAGTCTGATTTTGGATATATTTTTCGGGTGTGGGAATTTAAGGTTTTTGCGGCCAAGCTAGCGGCATCGCGAAAGTTTTAAATACCATAATTCTAGAGGTATGTGCCTTAGTCGACGACTCTGTGATTATCGTAGCCTTGATTACTAGTATGACGAGGATTTAGAGCACCATGATTTTGGATAGACGCATATGATTATCAGATTGTACCTTAAATGTTTTTGAACATGTTTTCTCTACTTTTGTTCCAGTCCTTCAAAAAAAAGAATTATTATTTGTTTGCTTTGTTTTGCTTCTTATTATTTAACTTAGGAGTAGGTTTAGCTGTTTTTATAAACCTTTGTGTAACTTCTTACTATGAATTTCTTCTTAATACAATGAATCGATGATTTTGCTAGACCTTATCTTGGATTTGATATTATAGCTGTGGTTTCAAAATGGTTCCTTCTTTTAAACAGATAAGAAGAACAGATTCTATTATCATTCTCTTCCTGCCAATATTTTATTTCCATCATTCTTGTCTTATATAACTATCCTGATTACATCAATTCTCTGTCTCGTATCTAATTCTGTCAGCTATACTTTGAAACCCTTGAATCTTCATATCATTTTACCTGAGAAATGTTGAGGAAGTGACATAAATCATCTAGTTCGAAAATGCGTAATTGGTTATCACATGATGAGTTTGTAGGAATCAAAATGTTGGATGTCAAATATGAAAAAAAAATCTGAGATGTAGATGTAGTAAAGGTTTAGAATGGAATCGAGAGATAAATGTTATCAATTTAGAAACAATCACAGAAAGTTGGTTATGAATAATTCATGAATGTATTTCAAAAATTAATGAGGATATTCAAGGTCAACCTAGTTTTGAGAACTTAGAAAACCTTGGTTATTGATTCTTGGGAACTTTTACTCTAAGGCTATGTAGAAATTAAGTAATAGAAAAGAGATTTAATTGTATTCAATGATTATACAAAATTGAACTAGATATTGTAAAGGGGTGACTAGAGACAGAGAGAACACAAGGATTTTTAGTTATAGGAATTATTTTTAGATGATTGGAGGAAATTGTAGAATTTAAAAAGGATAACATTTGAAGGTGTACGTTGGAAAAAAAAATATGAAGGTTGATTTATAAATAAGGATAAATTTTGTATGACATAGTGGTGTTAGAATTGAGTAAATACGAGACTGGATTTAAACAAGATTAAGGATTTCATAAATTGGATATAGAGGTTTCAGATCTAAATTAGGACGAGGTGAAAGAATTTGGAAATTTGATTAAATGAATAAGTGTTGATACCTAAATAAGAGGGGTATGCTTCATAGAAAATGTTTTAGAAATTTAAAATTTTGTCTATAGTAATCATGGTAAAGGCTTAGATGACTGAAGGTTATAAAATCTTGGTGGTAGGCATATAAAGGTTAAATTTTCATGTCATAACTTGTGAGATAAAGATACGAATGGCAAATTATGATCGGATAAGCAGGAACAAATCCATATCATCATTATATTTGTTTTGTTAACTCTGTCCTACTTACTTCCATCAAACTATCTCTCATCTAAACTTGTTAGCTACATTTTGAAATCTCATGAATACTTGTATCTCTCTACTTGGGAGAGGCCGATAAGGTATCGTAATCATATAGCTCAAAAAAAACAAAATTATTATCAAGTGGTATCTTGGTAGGAATATGAGATGTTGAACATTGAGGAAGAATTAGTAGGAGAAATGTATGATAAGGATTGGAAACAATCAAGAGGCCGGTAGTACCAATTTGGGAACAATTACACACAGAGAATTATTTGAGTATGGATTAACTTTAGAGAAAGCGTGGGAGAAATTTGAGTAAGAAAAATTGTAGGATATACACTATCGGTGGGAACTGCCGTATTGAAGTTGATTTTTTTTGAATTTATAAGGATCTTCGAGGTCGATTCGGTTTGAGAACTTTGATTTTTTGTTACTAATTCTCGAGATATTTCATATTGAATTAAAGATAGGATATTGAAATTTTAGAATCCAGATACATGGAAGGAAGATTTCGATTTCATGCAGTGAATATACAAAAATTGAACAAGCTTTGGTAAGAGAAAGACTAAGAACCGAAAGAACACAAAATTTTGAGTTATAGAGAAAAAAAATCTGGAGATTTGTGAGATTTCTACAATTTAGGAAGAATAATATTAAAGGTATAAGTTGAAGGAAAAATGAAGGTTAATTTGATTAATGGAGAGTAAATTTTATATGGTAGGGATAGAACTAGACTTAGGCAATGCAAGAGTATAATTTTGAACAGTGATAAATTATTAGAAACCGTGATTCAGAGATTTCGATCAGATCCAATTTAGGACAAGGTGGAGAAATTTGAACTTCAAGATGACTAAGTTGACAGCGGACTAAAAAAAGAGGAATTATGGAAAAACTCACGAGTGGGATAAAAGTCTAGCTTATAGTAGTTATGGGGAAATTTAGTCTTCATGACAGAAGATTATGATTTTGGTAGCAGTAATATAAGGGTTTGTTTTTTTTATGATTGAAGAACAAGATTTGTAGTGGTATGCATGGGCTTGTGAGATAAGGTATAATTTACAAATAATGATCGGATAATTTTGGCAGATGAAGCAGAGTGAGATGATTGTCTCGACTTTCCTCTACAAATCATGTATTTTGGTTTCCTATCCTAGTAGAAAAAATCTATTTCTTTATCCTTGAACTATTCCTTAAATTAAACATCGCTAAAAAAATTTATCCTTCTTGATCGTCACTCATCAATTCTAGTCAGCTTCTTATTCGCACCAACATCTTTGATTCTAGGCTATACTCAAACGATTTAAAATTTAACCATGACTTGGAATTCAATATTTCGGTTACTCGTGTTCAGACTTTAATTTCGTTCTTCATCATGCCTAAATCATTTTGACCAAGGATCGATTGACTTTCACAATTATCTACCATCTTAGTCGTGTCGGAATTGATTATGTCTGGATAATTTTCCTATCGCGCCTAAATTTTGATTCTCTAATCACCGTGCTCAGATTTCTTTCCTAATCATGACTAGGTTTTGAACTTTTTTCGTTGCTCTATCCTAAATCGTACCAAGCGAACTTAGATCACTTCCAAAAAATTTATCACGATCGAACTCAGATCGTATTCCATGACCTACCAATTGTACTCAACATATTTTCAATCGTGCCTGTGTGACTTTGAGTCTAATTTTCATTAGCCTAAACAACTGATCAATATATGCTCGAATTTTGATTTCACCATAGATTCTCCTAACCGTGATTGAAATCGTGTCTCAATGACTGGAGTTATTCCAAAGCATGCCTATACAATATCGTTCGTGCTACAATCTATCGTGCCATTCTAACGTGTCAAGATCATTAGTCGTGCCTAAGTAATTTTGAATTGATTATGTTGATCTTTCTAAACCGTCGTTCTTTGATCGTGCCTAAGGCACTGACTAAACTCTTGATCGTTCGATCCCCTGTCAACCTTTAAATTTCGAAGACGAATTTTTTTTAAGAAGGGTAGATTTGTAACCTCCGTTAACCAATTTCTTGGATTTTTGATTTTTTTTATTTTTCAAAACTCTCAATTTTTTGAATCTCGAAAAACGTACAAATTCTAATTTTGAGAAAAATAATTTTTGACGGTGATTACTATCGGTCCCTGTTGATTGGTCTACTATTTTATGCGATTTTATTCTATTGGAATTTTCTGTCCATTCCTTAAAATCAATAAGTTATAAATATTTAATTTTGTAAAAGAAAAATAATATTTAACAAATTTATTTTTCGATATTTTCGAAATTAATTTTTCCTTATATTTATTTTCAAAATATTGCTATTACAATTTCTAATTTAAATTAGCTAGTAATTTTACTGGCAGTAATTAACTAATTAATTTAATCACTAGCATATGTTAGCAGTTGGTAGCTAAGTTAGAATTAGTATGTTAGTATTTTCCACTAATTCTCCTAATCTCTATTACATATACATTTTTAGGGTTTTCCCTTACTACGCTATAAATAGCACACTTCCCCAAAATAATTACATCATAAAAATTTCCTAAACCTAGGATTCCATGTAGCCGCCACCCCTCAAACTTTGTCATGGCCGAACCAAATGGTTCCGGCCATCCCCGGCTCCCCGGCCAACTGGCCCAACCCCCACCGATCCTTCACCAGCCGACTCCGGCCGCCCATTCCAGAACACGCCACCACCACCGTAGTCACCCTTCGCCACCACCGCCACTGTCAAACACCTCCACCACCCCGGCCAATCGGCCTAGCCGCAAACACCTCACCACCGCCACCATCAGATCCACCTCCTTTCGACCACCTATTCTGGCCCCCCATATCGAGCCACCACCGCCATCATTCCTCAACCCCTTCTTCCCCAAATCAAATACAAAGAGAGAGAGAATAGAGAGAGAGGGAGAGCAAACCTGACACGACTGCCGTTCCCAATCCAGATCCGATTCCGTGTCCTAGCTCCGGCCATCGTTGCCATGCCTTCCGCGCCACTTCCGGCGTTAGCCGTCTCCGTGTCTGCCTATCGCCGCCGGATCTGGCCGACAACCCAGAAATCCCCGTGCCGCTCCGTCGGCGAGACCCAACCCCGAACCTCCGGCCTCCGGCCTCCGCCCTGCCAGCGCCGCCTGGCCCGCGCGAGACCGCCGCTACCTCTAAATCAGACCGCCGCAGAAGCCCCTCCTCCTCGCAGTCGACCTTCCCCCGCGATGGCGCTCCCTTCGGCCAGGTCTCAGCGCTCCGCCACCTCCCCGTGAGTTCCCTCTCGTCATCTTCCCCTTTCATTTTCTTATTAGTTTTGTTTGGAAAGAACAGGTGTTTTCCCCCTCTGTTAGTTAACATATTGTGTATTAATAAATTAGTATATATTAGTTTATAATGTAATATATATTAGTTATATATTATATAATAGTGGTAATAATGATTATTATTTATATATAATAGTATTTATTATTGTTGTTATTATTATTATTATTAAAAAAAGTATTATTTGTAATATTATTATTAGTATTATTATATTATTGATTAATTTATTAATTTATAGTTAGGAAATTTTTAGTTAATTATTTTTGCTATCAATATTAATATTGAGACACTCATGGATAATGTATATAATTTGGTCTCCTTATTATCTTTATTAGTATTATTATATTCACGTAATTACTTACTAGAAAAATTATATAAAAATATATAATAATATTTCTAAAATATTATTAGTAAGTTTAGACCTAAATTATTATTATAGTATTTACCTACGTAATGTGAATATTTTTTGGTACCTAAAAATAATTATTGGACTACTGGTTTTCAATTTTCAACTATTAACTGAATATAACATACTCGTGATATATATTTTGACCTTACAAATAATTTCCATAATTTCTTATATATATATTTTATTCATAATCACGACTAATTAAGTCATTTCGTATTTCTTGATTTGATTATCGAAGCAAGCTCTGATTTTAGACTTTTATATACCAAACTAGGCTATTTGGACTATTCTGGATTCATTGAGACTGCCCGTGTCGTCGTCTGGGACCCTCTGTGGAGCATAGCATTGTACCTACCTCGTGTCGACACGTTCGTGTCGTGCACGTCGACTTCAACCAAATCGAGGCGAGTACATTCTCTGATCATTTCATATCATGTTAGAATTATTTTTCTGTTTTAGATTACTTTACTTGATATTGTCACGTTGGTCACACGGATTAGTACTATATGGATCACTTCTTGAGATATTATCCCCTCAGGGAGTATCGGATACTACATGTTCTGTGCGTTTCAATTACATGGTGTATCACTATGCTTCACGGTTCATTGATCACTTGTGACATGTACTCTCATAATCACAGAGTCTTCCTTGAATCACCCATTTATGGGCATTCCCAGAATCACCCATTTATGGGTCTACCATGTATCACCCCTTGTGGGCCATTGCATGGAATCATAACATAACCTGGCTGGATCCTTGTGTTTTGGTTGGGGGTACGGGGGAGTAGAAGTAGACATGTGAATAATATCCAAGTAGTGTAATTCCCAGAATCACTCCATAGTATAGTTCCCAGAATCTCCTATGCCATTCACATGTTTATATTGTACTCTGACTCACTAGCCACTATTAGCTCTCTACTTTTAGTAGATATTTCTATTACAGTTCTTTCTCTGTTTACATTCTGTACTTTCTTTCATTTTCCTGTATCTTACTCTATTGTATGCTTATATTTCTAACCTGCTATGATCTGTTGAGATGTATTGTGCTCGCTCCCGTCCTGACTAGACCTGTTGATAAATTTTACAGATAGCTTGGAGGTTGCCTGCTAGCCTAGAGGAGACACAGTAGAGGTTGTATAGATAGTTATTTTAGTTGTCTTGAGTTGAATTTACTTTATGGATTACTGTATTTGAGATTTGAGATATTTTCTGGATTTGTGTATCTTAGACACTTAGACTTCTATCTGCGGTATCTCTTTGTGGATTTTATGTTTTTATCTATCTTTTATCATGCTCTACCTTAGATGTGATTGAGACTGTATTTGCTATGTCACCTCCATTTGGAGTGTATATACTGTACAGGTACCTTTATATTGTTAGATGTTTAACCTAGGACAGCGTTCTACCGCCGACACTGCGGCGTAGGCTGGATGTACCCACGTCTCGTAACCTTACTCTAGGGTGCGGGTCGTGACAATACCAAAACCTATGCACGGGCTATCCATGTCCATGATCATGCAATACGTGTCTAACTCATACAACCAAACATAGTTTGAGTCAAAACTCAAAAATTACCTCATCTCATATTACCATTCTTTCATCTCATATTTTTATTGGAAAAATGTTCCAACTCAATGTTCATCAAATAAATGACCCGAAGGCCCTGAATATTTCGAGGCAGTATGGCACATTTAACAGTTCTGTGGCAATTGGGCCACAAATATTCACTTCTCATTCACGAAGCATCCCTTTTGATGTTATGACAATTTCGTGGCATTGTGCCACAACTACCCACTTCATATATGAAGCCATATTTCATAAGTCGCGTGCACACCCACTTTGATACAATTATTCAATATTCTCTAAACACATCATTTGATGCATGATTCGATATGGTGTTTCATTGTTCTATGACTTAATATTTATTGTCATGCGATTCGTGCATTCGATGCACACCTCGATACAATCCTTTTAATGTTCTAAGACTTATGTTCATTCCCTCCGACTCGTGTACTTGAGGCACGCCTGGATAGATTATTCGATGTTCTACGGCTCGTGCACTAATGCACTCGCCTCAATATAGTCATTCAATATTCTAGTCCTCTAACTCATACAAGGAGGCACGACTCGATAGATGTTTTACTACCCATGCCATGAGGCATTCGTCGATATGGTGATTCGATGTTATATGTCCCGTGCACTAAGGCACTCGATGATGTAGTGACACAATGTTCTATTTTGATTCATGCACTTGATGCACGTTTTACCTCAATATTTTATCTTAGTATTCGACACGCACTATGATTTCTCTCATTTGAGCTACGCCTGTGGACTCGACATGCTAACTTAGCATACAAGGGTATATTTTAATTAGACATGACAAAGTAGGAAAGAAGGGTCAGAGTCCTCCCACCTTAGCCGATTCGTCCATTTATTTTATCGAGACGATACAGCTCGATTCCTTAACTTTGTTGCACAACCAACTCTTCTGACTTAGCCATTCGAGCACTTCATGCTCCATTGAACTACCCAACTGATTCGTCATACTGTGCCGATGCCTTAGCCCCTAACGAGGTGATATTTTGGTTTCTGCGGACTCTGTTGCAAATAAGGCCAAATGTCGACCTCTGAAAATTCAGCGTAAAAGCTTATCTTGCACATGAAACCAACTAAAATCAATACTTGTTCGAATCGAACTTATCATCTCTTCGCGTCAACTTAGTACTTGTTCGCATCGATACTTCTTCGGGTTAACTTAACTCTTAGAGTCAACGACTCAGCATAATGCACCGTACGGAGCGGGGCATTACAAAGAGGACACCGGTGGCCCTTTAAGGAGACTTACGGACCTTTAGTGATAAAGCTATGGCAACCGAGAAAGAAGGTCCCCCTTCAGCAATGAACTTAAAGAAAGCATGGTGACTCAAATTAATTTACCCCCTTTTGATGAAGTAATCCCAAAAGTGGATATATTATACTTTTTATAAAGAAATGTCTTTGAATTATCCGCATGTGCCAAATAAAGTAACAATACACTCCATAGAGCATGACCTAGGTTAAAACATATACGTACCAACGACGTTAATACATATGGCACACCAACCCTTTCGACATGAAGGAGCTTGTATCATAGTTCCAGGGAGGAAGAAGGGCTAGAAACCTATCGTGTTTGGAAGGGTTGAAGGCCGTCGAGATTCTCTTGACTGAGCAGGAGACAGATATCTGAAGGATGCAACTCCATCGCTACAACTCTCCAAAAATAATATACAGAAGATAGGCTACAATCTAAAAAGTGATATGGACATGAATTATGGTAAGGGTCAACGCCTGCCAATACGTCTCGCAGCTCCAAAAGGGAGATCGGAAGATATTATCCCTGCACTCACTATGGATTGGGCTATGGGGCATACATAATAACCCCTGAATGCTTGGAAGCCAAAGTTGAGACGCATTCTCATTCATCAGAATCTTCTCTATGGGCTCCAAAGCAAGTATCAGTAATGTATTTCAAAAAGTATTCTCGGCCGACATGGTGTCTGCTAATAAAGACCAAAATGATGATCAACCCCTTGAACTTTTCGAGGTTGAAACATGGGCCCAGCGAATCGAATCACAGTGGGAGCAGCGTTTTGAGCAAAAATAGTCACATACCGAACAATGAAGTCATGCAAGTTAATTTGGGCGATGAGTCATCTCCAAAGGCCATCTTTATTAGCAAAAGTTTGTCAGGAGAAGATCGAAAATCCTTATCAAGATGATAAGAGACTACGTCGATGTCTTTGTATGGAACAATGAAGCTATGCCGGGATTAGATCTCCAAATCGATGTCCACAAGCTGAACATCCGGCCTGATGCTAAACTAGTAAAACAACAACAATGACGATTCCGTCCAGATATGACGGATGCAATTAAGACAGAAGTGAATAACTTGATATCAAGCAGCTTTATTCGCAAGGAGCAACACCCAGATTAGGTAGCAAACATCTTTCCTTCCGTAAAGAAGAATGACAAGATCTGGATCTGTATAGACTGCCGTTATCTGAATGACACATGTCCAAAGGATGAGTTTTCTCTTCCTATCAAATACGTGATGATTGATGGCACCTGCGGCTTCGAACAAATATCCTTTATAGATGGATTCTCCGGTTACAATCAAATTAAAATGTTCCTCAATGATGAGAAGCGCACATCCTTTCGCACCCCCATGGGGCATCTACTGTTACATAATAATGCCATTTTGGCCTGAAGAATACAGGAGCAATGTACCAAAGATCCATGATCATCATATTTCGAGAGCTTCTTTGAAAGGCGGCCGAGTGATATATTATAGAGATACTGTTTCAAAGAGGATCACCTTCGTGATCTAAAGACATTGTTCGAGTTGACTCGCATGCACCAACTAAAGATGAACCAAACCAAGTCCTTCTTGGGGGTTTCTAGTAGCAAGTTCCTCGGTTTTGTCATAATGCCAGAGGGCATCCAAATAGATCCCGAGATAATGTGAGCTATTCTCGACATGAGTCCTCCGAAGAATATCAGAGAGCATCGAAGCCTTCAAAGAATATTGGCATACATCAGAAGATTCATATCTAATCTTTTTGGACATTGCAAGTCATTCATGCATCTCATGAAGAAATGTGTAACATTCGTCTAGACGGAGGAATGCCAAAGTGCCTTCGACAGTTTCAAAGAATACCTAACACATCCTCCTGTATTGGTCGCTTCCATGATAGGGAAGCCTTTCCTACTGTATGTTCGAGCAATGGACCACTCCCTCGGAGACCTGTTAGCCCAGAAGAGTGATACAGGTCACGAACAGGCTATTTACTATCTCAGCAAGATGATGATCGATGCTGAACACAGGTATAACTATGCTAAAAAAGAGTGTCTTGCATTAATATTTGCCATCCAGAAGACAAGCACTACATGATCAAACAGATAATACATATCATCTCCTATGTTAACCCACTTTGGGTGCTCATGACCAAGCTAGGGGCATTAAGTTCTCGCTTTGCCACTTGGGTTATGCTGCACTCTCCGTATGACATGGTGTTTGTCCCACAAAGGGGTCGTAAAAGGCCAAGTGTTAGCCAACTTCCTAGCGGCACATCCAGTACCAGAGACATCGAAGCTATACGATGACATCCCCAGCGAAGTATTGGACTCTAACATGTCTATGGCTAAATCTGTCTGGTAGATGTTCTACTATGGTGCTTCAAGGACAGGACCCAACGACGAGATTATAGATAGAGTTGGAGTGGTGCTTATTTCCCCTGACGATCTAGTCCTCCATCACGCTCTCTCTTGTGGAACCATGTTCCAATAATATGTCAGAATATAATACCCTTATTATCGTACTTCAAATGGCCAAACAGCTTGGTCGATCATCTAAAAGCCTATGGAGATGCCAAGTTAATAGTAAGCCAAGTTTAAGGGGAATACAAGGTCCGACATGAAGATCTGGTGCCCTACTACCATGTGGCGATCGATATAATCTTGACCTTCACAGTGTTCTTCATATAACATGTGCCCAGGTTGCAAAATATCGAAGCCGATTTCCTGACTGTGCTGGAAGCTTCCATAGTCGTTTTACTCAAAACCCAGCATTCGATCATAGTGATTGGCTAAGAACCAGGGTAACCAAAAATAGCCTGCACTTGTGTCACAGCTACTCTATGGAGATAGATGCTGGCACAAAAGATTGGAGGTTCACCCTCAATAACTATGTAGTCTATGAGATCCTTCCAATTGATCCAAAAGAAGCCACCTCCATTAGAAGGCATTCTCTCAGATTCTACTATGATACAGCCACCAAAATACTGTATTATCATTCGTACAATGGACTCCTGCTACAATGCTTGTCAGACGCAGAATCCAAGTAAGCAATTCACGAGGCGCATGATGGTACGTGCAGTGCACATCAGCCTAGCCAAAGCTACAAGATCGTCTCCGTCGCATGGGTTATTACTGTCCTATGATGGTTGCAGACACCATGGACTACGCTAAGAAGTGCAAAATGTGCCAGATATATGAAAATTTCATCCATATGCCCTCGGAGTTTCTATATCCAACGGTTGCATCATGGCCATTTGAAGCATGGGACATGACATCATCGGACCAATTAGCCCACAATCAGCTAGAGGGCATCGGTTTATCCTTTCCATAACTGATTACTTCTCCAAATGACAAAGGTCGTGCCTCTCTTAGAGGTGAAGACATCTAACATGATTAGATTTATTAAAGATCACATCAACTGATTCAGGCTTCTTCGACGGATTACTCAAGATAATAGTCTATAATTCACGAGTCGCACTTTCTATCGATTTTGCGATAAAAATTGAATCCATAATGTAGCTTCAACTGCGTACAATTCGGCATCAAATGGATTACCAGAGGATATATTTATTACTATTAGATATTATTATTAGATAAATATATTTATTACTATTAGATATTATTATTATTGGTTGTCCTGTTTATTGTCAATTGAATTTACGTATACGTACATATATTTAAATACATTACATATATATATATAGATAATATTAAGATTTGATTTTGAATTTTTGGAGATTTATAGGTGTATATATAGATATACACATATATATAGATATATAAATATATATTTATAAATAGATATGGAAATGAAAAGAAAAAAAAGAAAAAAAAACCAAAATCTCGCGAGATTTTGGAAAACAAAATCTCGCGAGATAGAATCCTCCCCAGACCCGAGCCCCCTTCCCTCATAACCGCCCGTAAAAAAACCCGAGAGCCCTCTCGTTCTATATATATATATAGACAAAACCCTAACACCTAAACTGACCTGACACCCGTACGCATCCCCAACCACCTCTGTGCGCTACCCTGCTTCGCCAGACCGCTGCCAGGGCTGGCCAAACGTGCTCACCACAGCCCACGAAATGCAGCAACAGCGGCCCCAAACCCTTGACTTTGCGGTGAGTTTTCTGTCTCGTCGTCGCATATTTTTCTGCACGGTTTTTTCGTACACATTGACAATATAACCCTTTTTATACCCTTTTAAATAGAATTTCCTATGCATACTTAGATCACTCAGAAATTTGACGCAAACATCATCGAAAAACTGACTGGAAACAGGGCATTTAGACTGTCTCAAACCCCGAGTTTGAAGGGAGTTTTGGAACCAAACTTTAGGATTTTTAAAAATCTAAATGAAAAGACCTGTAAACAACCTATACGAGATCGAACTCCTTCTTGAAGAATTATTTTTGACCCGTTATTCAGAAAGTTAATTGATTTTGAAAAATCAAGAAAATCTGATATCAAAAATTGAAAATTTAGAAAAATATTTCCCGATACCACGTACGTCCTGCCAAACCGGGCGACGTGGTCACGAACCGAAAGCATGAAAAGGTGCATATCGACTTCGTGGACGTGTGGGCTTTGACGAAATTTAAATTGTTTGCGTGTGCGCGACGAATTTGATGCGTATCTATCAAAATTTACCATATCGGCCTCTTTGCAATTTTCTAATAACATTATGCACGTTCTTCAAATCGATACAAAACTTGCGCCAATAGAACCGTATAGTTTTTCTGGTCTTGTATGCCAAGTTTGGTCCGAATCTGAGACAGTTGACCGGATCGCCGTTTTGCGGGCCCCACGATTTGATTTAACGGGCGAATTTATGCACGGTCCTCCGGAATCCAACTTTGGACACACGGTTGGGTTCGTATCATCAAACCAAATCCGTAGACATATAGTTTGACGACTTTAGAGACCATTAACTTTGGCACGCTTTTCGGTGCAAAGTGGGTCCAACGGTAGACACCGTTTTGATCCAAAATTACCGTTTTGCCCCTGTATCCAGAATTGGACTTATGGATAGACTATCCTAGCTATTTTGCATATTTTGAGAATGTTGGCAATGTCTGTTTCAGCATCCGAGGATAGTTGCAGGAGTTCATCTTTCACGGATATTTGATCTGACAGGTTATTTAGACGTGGTTGAGTCTACACCAGGCAAGTACACCTTGCCAAACTTTACAGTACTTATATGCTTTTCTATTTTCATTCCTTCTTGCTTGGTTATATATTCCTCTTGTTTCATGTTTTGGTTACTTTCTAGTTTCACGTGCACGTGCCATGTCTAGTGATAGTATTGATATGCATGTGCCATGTTCTATCTTTCCTATCTTGTTTATGTCTAGTGATAGTATTGATATGCATGTGCCATGTTTTCCCTGACCTGTTCGACCTGTGTCACGCCCCAGAACCAGAAATACTGGAGAGCGGGGGCAGACACAGCCAGCTACGTATATTAAAATGGAAACCACCTCGATATACGGTCACGGCTGTCTAGAAATATGAGGGTTTACTGCAAGCCAACGGTCTCTTATGGTCAAGCCTATTGTCTCAATCTCAAGCAAGTAATATAATTACAAGATGTTTGACCACCAAATATATAATAAAAGGCGTCCCAAATATTACATATCAGCTGATCATGAAGCTAGTCGTACAAAATGCTAGGACTAGCAAGAGTTAAGTCATACATGATCAACCCTAGGATTTGTTAATAATGTTTACAGCCCGTAGACAGACAGTAAGTAAAGTGCATCGAGCTAACAGGTGCTCGTCGGCTAAACGCCTCAAAAGAATAGTTTTACAATAGAGTGAGCGAAACAAAATAGAAAACCCACTCGTAGCCCGGGTTCCTTCTAGTCGCCACCATTGGGCTGGAAGCTTGGTAGATCCTCGGGAGCTGCTCCGAAATCTGGCCACACAAAACCAGCTGGGTCAACCCCAGAAAGAGCAAGTGCCACAAGGGGGCCACGAAATAAGAATAAAAGCCAGCATTAACACAAGAAGATCTAATATTAAAATTAAAACTTACGAAAACATGGCAGGGTGATATACGACGAGATAACCATAGAACTATTCCGATAGCCAGGTTACAACCCGTAAACCAAACAAGGATCGGGGTTGTAACCCTTCGTCTGAACAGAACTTGGTTTCCCACCATTTATCGGCAAGATAATAATACAAGAAATCAAGACAGGGAGCAATCTTGTACTGGATCAAGACATGGTTAAACTGGTTATACCTCATTCAATCAACCACGGCCAAGCAGATACTACGGCTTACTACTTTAACTAACTAGGGTTATCACAGGCCTAATTACTAATAAGATGCAGTAAGATTATTCTACAGCCACAAGCCCTGCAGACCATCCAGGTTACCCAGGACGAAAGATTAGGGTTGAATTCAGGTGGATACATCGCCCGGGGGACAAATGTACCCTTAGGTGACTTAGAGGGTGCAACACGCGACGGTGTGCTGGAAATGTGCCCTACTCGACGGCAGGCTACAGATCCCAACAGCGCCCAGGTAACGGGATTACCCGTAGCTGTGTCATCTCTTCATGACTACTGTGTTATTCTAGTTATTAACCTTAATTCATTTTAGAAGGTACTCCTGACCGTGGTACTCAGGAGTCCCATCCTAGACATGATGCAAGATAGGACAAGTGGATTTAACAAGCAAGCAAGAAGAACCACCCACGGTGTCAAGGCAGGTCAAGTTAAGTTATCAAGATAAATCATGTCAGGGTACTTGTCGGGAGTGCACCACGACGGGCCACTATCATGTCAGGTTGGTCATGTCAGGAGTGCACCACTACGGGTCACTGTCGTGTTATGCTAGTTCTTTGTCATACCATGCCATGTACAATAGTCATTCCAAACATATTAAGTAAAATCAAGTTCATGACAAAAGGCGTAAGGATATAAAATGGGCGTAAAATATCTAATAAAATATCAATATACAGGACAATAGAAGAGTCAAGCTTAAAAAAATAAGACCAAAACTCCAAGAGCCAATGGGTTAAGCAAGGGGATCAGGGGAGCAGCGTACAATAAGTCACGCACGCTGAGAGCAGCGTAGGTGAAAAGTCACGCACGCTTCAGAGAGCAGCATAGGTGAAAAGTGACGCACGCTGAGAGAGCAGCGTAGGTAAAAGTCACGTATGCTCAAGGGAGCAGTGTACGTGAAAGTCACGCACGTTACAGGGAGCAGTGTACGTGAAAGTCACGCACACTACAGGGAGCAGTATACGTGAAAGTCACGCATGCTCAAGGGAGCAGCTGCGTGAAAGTCATGCACGCTACAGGGAGCAGTGTACGTGAAAGTCACGCACGCTACAGGGAGCAGTTTACGTGAAAGTCACGCACGCTCAAGGGAGCAGCTGCGTGAAAGTCACGCACGCTATAGGGAACAGTGTAGGTGAAAGTCACGCACGCTCAAGGGAGCAGCTGCGTGAAAGTCACGCACGCTACAGGGAGTAGTGTATGTGAAAGTCACGCACGCTACAGGGGAGCAGCTGCGTGAAAGTCACGCACGCTACAGGGAGCAGTGTATGTGAAAGTCACGCACGCTACAGGGAGCAGTGTACGTGAAAGTCACGCACGCTCAAGGGAGCAGCTGCGTAAAAGTCACGCACGCTCAAGGGGACACGCTTCCAACAGGAAGCGTACCTAAGTCTGCGTATACAGCGCTAAAGAGCGCGCATAGCTCAGGGTGCGTAAGCTAAACAGCTCTGCACACTGCTCACTGTCTTCTCCAAACAGCAAGAACACCATGGATGAACCCAAGGCTTCAAAGCATCATAACTTGGCCATCCGAACTCCAAATCCAGATTTCCAAAGTTCCAACTTGGGTGAAACTGAATGCTCTTCCACTTGGAAACACCAAAACTCATAAAAATCCAACTAAAACAGCTCAAACCATGCCAAATCCAAAAATGGAAAAAAACTAGATCTAGAACAATAGAGACTTCAAATCACAAAATACCAAGACCTAATGTTGATCACCATGTCCTAATATAGCAAATAAACTAAGAAAATAGGGCTCTCATGAAGTGGTAAGGTGCACTTGCCTAGGGTTAGGAGAGTTGTGTAGAGGAAGGAGAAGAAGAAGAAGAAGGAAATTAATGGTGGTGGTAATGAAAAGAGAGAGTGGTAGGTAGGAATATAAAGAGGGGGAGTTGTGGTGTGTTGAGGGGGTAGTGTAGGTTAAGGTGTTTCAATACCAAATAAACCAAACCAAACCAATTAAAATCGAGCCATGACAAAACTCAAAATATAAGAAATACCAAAATTCCACAAGTTAAGAAAAATAAAAATACATGCCAAAATCTAGATACGAGTATAAATACGAAATACGGGAAATACGGGAAATGAGGGTGACAACCTGTACTTGACTTGGACAAGACTAGATAGGCTTGACTTCCTAGTACCTTAGGAGAGAATATTTTATTAGCCGTGGCTATCCTCTATTGTTAGTGCCTCCCCGGGCTACGATAGAGAACCTGTTATAGGACTATTAGTGCCTCCCCGGGCTACGGTTTTAGCCACGATTAATATTATATTCTCATGACATGTCACCATCTGTAGAGTTTTCTTACGTGTCATCCTTTCCTCTACTTGTTATTCATATTTTTCTTGCATGTTATTTACTATACAGTAGGCATGTATATTATGTGTCTTGCTAGTCCTCTGAGGACCTGGTGATCTCTCCAGGTTATAGCCAAGCTGGTAGAATTGATGGATGGTTATGCTTTACATCTGCAGGATTCAGGTATCGTTGGTGCATGATTTCATTTTATTATTCTCTCGTGCTGCATATAATTATCTTGATATATTTTGCTTATTAGCCTAGTTTAATAGACTCATGTTTTTTTTTGAGTCTATTCGGACATGTATGCTAGTGGGCTGCAGACCACGAACCATATTGTTCATTCTTGATATTTTATTATTTATTATGGATTGAGATTAGTTTTGACTTGCCATTATTAGACCTAATGCCATAGTCCTACAGCTTATACATATTCGAGCTGGACTGGAGTCCTCTCGATGCGTAGCTGGCATGTATACGTATCCTAGTCCTACGTATTTTAGGACTGGGGTATTACACGTGCTGAGTCCTAGGTTCATCCCATTAATGTGAGAATTTTGACCGTCGACCATGTAGCCTGTGTTTTGGACCACTCCCGTTCTATATAAAGGGAGAGTTTCTTCTGAAGAGTCATGTCTTCTTCTTGGCACCCTTCACCACCATGCTAGATCCAGACTTAGCTTCGAGTGGCGGTTGGCCCTGCATAAGTCAGATTTTGGTTGAGGATTCATTCGTTCAAAGGGGCTACGCCTTCGTAGAAGAACTGTTGATGAGTCTTAAAACTTGCTGGAATGCTTCTCATGAGGAGTTCGAACCTGGGGGATACCTTGGAGGTCTTCGAGGTCCTAACGACCTAGCTTGTGGGTGGATTACCAGACCGAAGAGCCATAGGTGCTCTGCCCTATCCATTCTGGGCTTTTGAGACCATCTGTACCATCTAGAAACCCGGGCTAATTGCTGCTTCAGGAAGTTGATCGCTTCAGTCGAGTAGCTGATGCACTTTTGGAGGGTTATGCCCACAAGAAAGTCAGAATAAGCTTCAATGGGGATCAATCTTCCAGTATGCGCACCGAGAAGAAGGGGGACTGCGCTTTGACAAAGACTAAACCCCTTATAGACTCCTCTAGGCTTTGCTGAATCTATAATCAATCCTTTATAGAAGAAGTAGGATTAGTCTTTTATGTATAGCCTTGATGAATCTGTACTAGATATTTGTTGGCATAATAATAACAAATTTTTTTTCCGTATCTTCTGTTGTCTTTTTAATACTCGGTCTGCGCCTTTGTATCATCTGCGTTGCGGTGGAGGAATGTTACCAACTGAGATTTTTCATGCTTCTACAAGGCCCCCTTCAAAGTGTTTCGAACTTGAGTCAAGCTCGGGATACTTTGAACAGAAGCATGAACATATGGCATTAGCATACGTTCTTGGTGATGTCTCGGATCCTTGTTTCTGTATAGGAACTTTTCTATTCTCTCTTTTTTTTTTCAACATAAGGAGGGGTTATTATAGAAGACACACCTAACCAGAGGTAATATGAACATGGTAGGCCTGATCTTCCTTGGGATGTAGAACAACAATTCAGAGGTAGTATGAACGTGAACCATTTTCTAGACAGCCATGATAATTATAGGATCAATATGGAGAGAACGACTACTCAGAGCTAATATGGACGTGGTAGCCGCATCGGCGGGGTGTAGAGAAGCAATCCAGAGGTAATATGGACGTGAAGTGCTTCATCTACTGGAGGGACGATATAGATGAAGGGAATCCCCTCACCATAACCCATAGGCACTCTTAGGGGATGTGAGAGCCTATGCCAGTTTCATCTTCATGCGTAATACTTCTTTAGAAACTTGCCGTTGATGGGCATCATTAGCAAGTCACCATTGGGTTTGGCTAGTCGATAAGCACCATTGGAGTATACCGTTTCTATGATGAACGGTCCTTTCCACTTGGGCTCGAACTTTCCAGCCGTCTTGTGAGTCATCACCATCGGCCTGCGCACTTCTAAGACGAGGTCGCCCACTTGGTATGATCTTTCCCGGACTCTTTTGTTGAAGGCCCCAGAAATATGAGCTTGGTAACGCTCAATTCTTTGCTGTGCTAGCAAGCATTTTTATCCAATGCTTCCAACTCTTGTAACCGTCTGTGCTGGTTATCTTCGTCAGTCAGCTGATTGGTGATAGCTATCCGTAAGGACGGGATTTGAATCTCCAAGGGGAGCACCGCTTCACTTTCGTAGACCAGAGCGAACGGTGTGTTGCCCATTGGTGTCCACACAATCGTACGGTATGCCCATAGGCATTCGTCCAACTTCTCGTTCCAGTCATGTTTATTAGAGGACACGAATTTCTTGAGTAGTTTGACGATAGTTTTGTTGAATGCTTCGGCCAACCCATTAGCCGTCGGGTTATAGGCTGTTGATGCCACGCTCTGTATTCAGTTCTTATCACAAAACCGCTGGAAGGCAAGGCTCACGAACTGGGGGCCATTGCCATGGACAATTCTTCTGGGGACCCCGAACCGGTTGATGACGTAGTACTCGATAAAGCTAATCACTTTCGAGGCTTTTACTTCTGCCAATGACTGCTTCCGCACACATGGAGAAGTAATCCGTGATGGCAAGGATAAATCGATGTCCTTTGGAGGAAGGTGGGCTGATTGGCCCAACGATATCCATTCTCCATGCTTCAAATGGCTAGGAGGCCACAATAGGGTATAGATGCTCCGAAGGTCGATGAACGAAGTCTGTATGCAACTGACGTACCTGGAACTTCTTTGCATATTTCGCAGCATTTGCCATCATCGTGGGCCAGTAATAACCCGTGCGGCGCAGTCGGTCTTGCAACTTGGGCTCGGGTTAATGAGCTCCACAGGTCCCATCATGTGCCTCTCGGAGTGCTTTCTGCATCTCTGTCTAGGATAGGCACCGGAGGAGGAGTCTATCATAAGAATGACAGTACAGCATTTTAGTAGCTGTGTCATAGAAGAATCGGAGGGAACGTCTTCAAACGGATGCCGCCTCCTTTGGTTCTTCGGGTAGAATCCCGTAGAGCGCGTAGTCGATGAACGGGAAATGCCAGTTCTGTACGTCTAAATTAGCGTCCGCTTGGACTGAGTAAATTTGTCATGTGTGCAGAACATTCTTTGGACATACAAGTTCTTGCCCCATCACTGTAACGATGTATTGGGATCTTCCAGGAGCTGTAAGAGAGACGGTGAGACCGGCAAGGGCGTCGGCCTCCAAATTTTGTAAACGTGGCACATGTTCTGTAAAGAAACCTGTGAACATTGTAACACCCAGTTTTTCGGATGAGGGTAATTTTGAAATTTTGTAATTATATTATTATTTATTGATATTTATTTCACATTATGATTTTTGGAAATTTTTAATCATTTTTAAACTATTTAAAAACTGCTCTAAGTCATGACTTGTGATTTTGATGTGCTACTAGTGAAACCCTAGAGACTGCATGGCCTAGAGCCTAACCATGTCATTAGGATGATTTATTTATCATTTCTAGTTTGAGGGTATTCTTGTTATTTTGAATTTATTTGAATTAATATATATTTATTTGGAATTCAATATAATTATTGGAATGGTGTGATTTAAATATTATTTAATTGATTGCCATGTATTGTGATTAGTCTAACTTAGTTTGGACCTAACCTAGATTGGTCATAGCTCGACTTAGTTAGCCATGGATAGTATTAGTTAGTATTGATTAGTTTTGGTATAGCCATGATTAGTTAGAACTAATAGATTGCAACTTGACTAATGTGAAACTTAGACTTTAGACCATTGGTTAGACTAGATGGAAGGAGAGCCCTTGATTTATTCCCCAAAACCCTAACCCTAGCATTTATGGCCAGCCACCTAGGGATCCATCCCTATAAAATCCCTTCCAAAAATATTGCCTCTTTTGTTCATTCTCTCTATTGGCATGAACAAGGTTTGTCCCTTTAGAAACCCTTCCCTATTTTGATCAATATAATTCATTTTTCATTCAAACTTCTTCTATAGTAATCTAAATTTCATTCCCCTACTATTCATGGAGGTTATTCTCAAATTTGGAACAATTTGGAGCTTTGGGGCTAGCAAGAAGGATCCCCCATTTTGAAGCTTTCTGTGAAAAAGAACACACCTAGGTAACTTCTCATTCCCTCCATCAAATTGTGATTTCTAGGCATGGATAGGAAGCCCTAGGTGTCCTCTAACTGTTGGTATAGGTTTTGCTAGGTTTCGTGTCCTTTACGTGTCCGTATCGGACACGTATCGAACCTATAAGCTAGGTGTTCGACGAAATGCCCGAACCGACTCGATTTGCTATTTTTGCAAATCCATTTGAATAGAAACCTAGATCTAGGTATTGCTTATGCATTTCTGTAATTATTTCCTAATTTCAGTATTGTGTCGTATCCACACGGGGACACGAACACGCTGCCGCGTACGAACACAGTGTCCTGCATCACGGGGCTGAGAACTCCTGACACAGTACACGTGGATACGCCAATTTTTGTATGGAGTGAGGGGCAATGTCTGAAATCATGCTCCCAAAATTTGGGAGCAGATGGTTGGGTACACGTCGAGCAATCGTGCCCGTACTGGGCACGCGCTGCGCGTGCACAGCTGCAATCCATGCGCTGACACGGGCTCCGTGTCGCATCCTGGAGTCTCGTGGACAAAGGGCAGGGTGTCTGTGAGGTGGTCCTACCCTAGGCGAACCTAGGTGCACACCCACGTGTTGTGTCGTGTCGTGTGCCGTGTCCTAGACACGAGTGCACGCGTGCACGAGACAGCGTGTCTGTGTGTACACGAGATTGGTTTATGATGTGTGGACACGCCGTATCCGGCTCTGGGTGACACGAGAGGACTCGAGGGACACCTACACATATGTGACATATATTACCAACCCTTAAATTTGTATATTAATGAGTTTTGAATTGAATTTGGGAGTTTTCCATTCCCGACTGATACGTATGTTCAGTTTCTTAATTTCCTGGGTTTAATTCCTTTTTATACTGATTTAAATTAATGTTGAATTGTCATATTGGATCTTGGACACATATAATAGCTACTGTTAGTTTGATTTTACATGTTGGATTTGGTTTGCACTTAGAAATGAGATTTTGAATAGGAATTGGACTGTTCTAATAGGCTGACTGATACATGTATATCAGTTTTGTTTTTGATTTTCATTCCTATCCTAAAACTGAGATTTGATGATTAAAATACTATGTTAATTCATGTGCACATGTAATAGATACTGCTAGGCCGAGCTTTCATGTTAGAATAGGATTTTCGCGTGAGTAATGAAATTCGAAATATGGATTTGAATTTGGGTTGATAGCATGTACTGTCTTTGGTTCTAATTTCCAGGAAACCAAAACCTGAGAATAGGTTCAATGGACTGTTTAATGTCTTATGTTCATTTCCTTATCAAAACTGAGATTCATGTTTTTCATTCCATGCTATTTCCTAGCATTGGTTGTTAGTTGTTCAGAGTCAGTTATGTTATATTGGGGAAAGAGGGCTTTGAATTGGTGTTGGGTTTTAATGGTTGAACTGTCGATTGTTTTATATTAAAACTGTCAAATTTGATCTTCCATTTAAACTGTCAATTTGATCTTCCATTTAAACTGTCATTTGCATAAACTGTGATGATATTCCTTCCATTTGGTTCACTATTAGTTAATTGTTTGTTTAGTTAATTGTTGTTGAAGGATGGGATGACATGAGTGGTTTTCGAATGGTTTTGAACTGTCATGTGGAGTTGTAATATGCCATTCACCCTATAAACTGTCACAGGAGTTCTTAAAACCTGGGAATAGGTTCAATTGGTTGGATGTTTTGACTGTCACTTATTCCCAATTTCCTGATAATAGCTTCTGAATTCTGTGGACACCACACACCTGTGTGCTAATGTTAGCTAATAACTGCCATGATTCCATTGCACTACTTCCTATTTTCAAATGTGACACTCACTGATTTTTCCTATACCACTCACTGTACACAAATGTACACTACACACATGTCTTTGTCATCCTCACTCTCATCACACACACACACACTCCTATTGACACTTTGTCACACATGCTATGATATCACACCCTCTTGTGTACTCTCATGATACACACACACACACACACATGCACATGTGCCATTCCTTTCCTTCTATGTATATGTGTATATACACATGTATATATATGTGAGATGCACATATAGGTACCCTATACATTATAATGTGTGTATTATATTTAGATATATATATTGATATGTTAATATGTGATTGTGGTTTGGTTTATAGGCATGATATAGCCTATAGCCTAGGGCTCTTGGCCTATGGGTGTGTCTGTATGCTTAGTGAGTGTCTAGTTGTCTTGTACAGTCTAGAATTGGTGTGTGCTTACTGGAATAGACTAGTTAGACTAGTATAGACTTGTTTGACTTAGGTTTGACCTAGTTGACCTAGTTTGACTTCTAGGGTTGACCATAGTTGACCAAGACTTGACTTTGGTCTAGATTGACCTAGATTCATTTAGAATGCATTGAATTGCATCTTATTATCATTTTAGACTTATAGTGACCTGTACTGTTCTATAGGAGACATACACCACTCCTCGGATAGTAGATATTCTTCAGATACTCAGGATACAGGCGAGTACATTTTCTGATCATTTCATATCCTGTTAGAATTATTCTCCTGCTTTAAATTACTTTACTTGATGCTGTCACGTTGGTAACACGGATTAGTACTATATGGATCCTTTTTTGAGATGTTATCCCCTCAAGGAGCATCGGATACTACATGTTCTGTGCGTTTCACTTATATTGTGTATCACTATGCTTCATGGTTCATTGAATCACTTGTGACATGTACTCTCATGATCACAGAGTCTTCCTTGAATCCCCTATTTATGGGCTTTCCTAGAATCCCTATTTATGGGACTATCATGTACCACCCTTCGGGGGCCGTTACATGAATCATAACATAACCTGGCTGGATCCTTGTGTATTGATTGGTGGTACAGGGGAGTAGAAGTGGACATGTAAATAATATCCAAGTAGTGTAGCATCAGAATCCTTCCGTAGTGTAGCATCAGAATCGTCCTATGCCATTCACATGTCTATATTGTATTCTGACTCACTAGCCACTGTTAGTTCTCTATTTATAGTAGATATTTCCATTACATCTCTCTCCTTTACATTCTGTACTTCTTTCAGTTTCCTATATCTTACTTTACTGCATGATTATATTTTCTAACCTGCTATGATCTGTTGAGATGTATTGTGCTCGCTCCGTCCTGATTGGGCACCGTTGAATATTTACAGAGGACGAGGATGAGGCTGGTGTTGACACTTTCTATGGGACAGCTCTAGATGATACCTATGATCCGGATTTCCAGCCGGATCCACTAGCTATAGAGACTGAGGCTCCCTAGTCTAGGTTTTACTATTTCTGTCATTTGAGATCTGGATTGTATATATTCTTTCATACTCAGTAGTTGAGACTTTGTATTTCTGGTTGTTTGCTGAGTTGTTATCTTAGACACTTAGACTCTTCTGATCATCTGTATTTTATTTTGAGTTCTTGTAACATCCAGTTTTTCCACAAGAGGGTAATTTTAAAATTTTATAATTATAATTATTATTTAATGATATTTATTCATGTTATGATTTTTTAGTGATTTTTAATTATTTTTAAACTATTTAAATTCATGACTTATGATTTGGTGTCTTACTAGTGTTCATTTCCAGACTGAGGGATATTTTAGTCATTTTTGTAATTTTAAGAATTATTTGGGATTATTAATTATTATTTAGATTTAATAGAATTTATTAGAATTTATGGGAATTTTTAGGAATTATTTTGGATTTATTTAGACTAGTTTGATTTTTTGACTAGTTTTGACTCATGTAGACCAACCTAGGAACTAACCCTAGTTAGTTGGGCTTAGTTAGGTCAAGTGACCCTAGTCTAACCTAGTATGACTCAAGTTAGTGGTTAGTGATTCATTAGAACTTGAATTAGGAATGTAGAAATCAAGTTATTTGATAAATGGCTTGTGATTACACAAGTCATTTTGTGACTAAACTCAATAGGACTAGCTAACCTAGCTCAAACCCCACCCAAACCCATCATGTCCAGCCAACCTAGGGATTCCCCCACTATAAAGTCCCTCCTAGATTTTAGGGCTAGCCTCTTTTAGGGTTCATCCATAGTTCTAAGGAAAGAGGTGAGTCCCATCTTCCTAAATCCTTAAAAATCTATTTTAAATCCTTTTTCCTTCAAACCAATTTCATTAGGACCTAAATTTCATCCTCTTGCTGCTGGAATTAATTGGTTGCAGGAATAAACAATTTGTGAGACTTGGAGGCTTGAGGAGTTCATTGCATTTGAGGACTTTTCCACCCATTGTTCTTCAAGAGGTAACTTCTCCATTTCTCCATGGATTTCCGTTTTGTCTTCACCAATAGGAAGCCCTAAGGGTCCCCCTAAGGTCTGGATAGATTTTGTGTCGAGTGTCTGTGGTTTCGTGTCCGTTCTGGACACGTATCAGCAGTTAAGACTAGGTGCTCGACGAAATACCTCAATAGGATTTTCTTCACTGTTTTTAAATTGTGTTTGAATGGAAATGTTCGTTTTAATGTCGTTTACGAGTTTCTTCTTGACTGAGCTAGTTTTTGAGTCGGTTCGTGTCGCGTTTGGGGCCTTGGACACGCTGCACAGTAGCCGGGTTGGGTTACCCTGCTACCCGAGTCACATTGTGGACGCAATGTGGGGTCTTTGGACACGAGATTCGATAAAGAGCTGGGGGCAATATCTGTCAGGACATTCCCCAAGTTTCGTTGGATCTCGTTTGGTATCGAGAGAGAAATCTCGATGTCCTTGGTCGACTGACCCCACTGGTTCAGCCAGTTTGGGACTCGTGTGGTCCTTGGCTCTTGGACACGACTGTGTCCAGTCCCTTGGATACGTGAAGTGCCCCCAGACACGAGCACACCTAGGTATCTATTACCAACCTAATTTCTATTGATTTGGTTAGGGATTGATTTATTTATCGAATGGGAATTTCCTATTTTCTGATACAGTTTGTATCAGTGTTTTGAATCACTGTTTTTTTTTCTTCCTGTTTCGAATTTGCATTTATGAATTAATATCATGTGTATTGTGATGATTTTTATTACTATTATTTGGATGATAACTGAAATTTGCATTACCTGTCTTGATTTGCAATGTGGGGGAAATCATGAGTACCACAGTAATGGTTCACACAGCTCACTGTCTCATTTGTTCCTGTCAACATATTTTCTTTTTTTTGCACACTGTCATTGGTTTGTCTAACCTGAGAACCCTTAACATACAACCTGAATACCTGAGATGGTTCATGGTTCAAATCTGAACTGAGATTTAACCTATATATGTATGTAATAACTGAGAACTTAGATGTTAAGAAATACCTGAGAATTCCTGTGCCTGTACAGGGGTTATTCAGAGATTAAACCAAGACTTGATAAGTTATTTCCTGTATAAAAGTGTTCAATTGATGAAGTGCATATATACATATGATGTCTGAAATGAATTTCTTAACCTGAGTTCACCCTTCCTTTGATCTGAAATCGATTAGGAGTTTGTATTGAATACCTGAGATAATGTATGTATATACAAAACTGTGAATTCAAACAAAACTGAGAATTTATCCATGTATAAATCTGAGAATGATGAATGAATGTATGGTTAGAAAACTGAGATTTGGTTCTCCTTTAAATCTGAAAACTGAATTGAGCTTGTTTTGTGTATTGATCTATGGGTTAAAAACCAAGATTGGTCCCCAGTTTTTACATTAACCTGAATATGGTATTGCTCACTGTTTCACTGTAAAACCTGAAAAGTATTTCCAGTTTTCCCTTTTTGGACTGTGTGATACATTGTAATGTATTAACCTGAGAATTATCTGTTTAGAAATCTGAGAATGAATTGGGTTGTATCAACCATTGCTTTAATGTCAGCCCTTGGCCTATTTTGTTCAGTCCCTACTACCCATTGCACAGCCCACTCTTTACATATATGCACACCATTTTGTTGATTTAGTCCACATGAACATTCCCACACATGCTTCCCTCTCTCTTGTATATAATGTATGTATATATATTCTATATGAATATAATGTATGTATATATTATCTATATGTACATAAGGTATGTATCTATATATAGCTGCTATATATATATATATAGCCATGATATGTGGTGCCTATACCTATGTATAGGTATATGGGCACCTAGCTAGTGTATTTTATATATGGTGTTGGATGACACATAACTTGTAGTTAGTCTAGATAGCCTAGTAGTGGTGTACTAGCTAGTGTTGGTTGAGTGACCTAGTATTAGGCTAATATAGTCTAGTGTAGACTAGTTGACCTAGTTTAGACTTAGTTGACCTAGTTTGACTCTTAGGGTTGACCAGAGTTGACCAAGAGTTGACTTTGGCCTAGATTGACCTAGAATCATGTAGAATGCATAGTAGGACTCTATTTTACTATTCTGGACTTGTTGTGACTTGTGCTGTTCTGATTAGGAGCCAGACACCACTCATCGGACGGTACTTTTCATATTGGACACTCAGATACAGGCGAGTACATTCTCTGATCGTTTCATACTTATCACTACTTATATTCTCGCTCTAGATTACTTTTACTTGATGCTGTCACATTATCATCACGGATTGGTACTATACGGATCTCTTCTTGGGATGTTACCCCCTTAGCGGGCGCATCGGATACTTTATGACATGTGTTTCATGTACATCATGTATTCCTTGCATCTGCGTTATTCATGTACACTCATGTTCTCTCATGTTCTTACATGTATGTTCATGTACTCTCATGTTCTTTCATGTACGCTCATGTTTGCCCATGTGTCTCTTGTATAACCAAAACATCATGTCCGTAACGTAACTTGAACAGATCCTTGTGTATTGATTGTGGGTAGGGGTAAGTATAAATGGCCATGTGATTTATCCATCATGTACACTCTGTTACTTTTCATGTTTATCATGTACAACCTAAGCCAATTACATGCCATCTCATACTCTAAATCACTAGTCACTTACAGTTCTTACTTATCATGTATATATATTTCCAGTTATCAAATATCTCTCCTGTTTTCATGTACATCTTCTTACAGTATTTCATGTATTTTATTCTATTGCCTGCTTTATATTTCATGACATGATATGAACTGCATGAGATGTATTGTGCTCGCTCCTGTCCTGACTGAACCTGTTAAAAATATTACAGAGGACGATGAGGAGGCTGGTCTGGACACTTACTACGGGGCAGCCTTAGCCGACACCTGCGAGCTGGACCCTCAGGAGGACCCAGCTCTAGCTGAGGATTTCACCCCGACTGTCTAGACTAGATTAGTTAGGCTGTTTATCATTTGTAGTCTGGAGACATGTTCTAGTTAGACTTTATTCTGGAGTTCAGTATTGTATATATTCTTTCATCTGAGACCTTGTACTGTTGGATATTGCTGGGATTATCTTAGACTGCTTTTATCTATTTTATTCCTTGAGTTCTATTTCATATCGTGCTATCTCTTCCTTAGTTGTGATTGAGTTTACTATTGCTATGTCACCCCATTCGGGGAGTATAAACTGTTTAGATAGATATTGTTAGATGTATGTTGACCTACGACAGCGTTCTACCGCCGACACTGTGGCGTAGGCTGGGCGTTGTTATGTTCTCGTACCCTCACAGTGGGTACGGGTCGTGACACGTTTTTAGTGGTGGCCCATGCAGGTCTCGACTAGAAGTGTAGTGGTATTCGAACTAGAATATCACTACAGCCTGCAGTAGGATATAGGATATTAATTTTAAGATACTCAATCACTTTAGGAAAATTCCTTTTATTGCCATCTAAATCCTTTTGTCAGCTGATCCTTCGAATTATAATTGTCCGCCTTTATTATTTCGCTTCTCTCTCAGAAATTGATACTCTTGTTTGTCTATCTTCAGGATGGTAGAGACTCGATCGCAGCGTGTCGTCCATGAGGATGCTATAGAGGGGACTGCTACCTCTCAGCCAGCACGGCGAGGCCAGGGGACTGCAGCTCTTGTCACCTCAGCTCGTGTTGAGACCTCGGCAGCTACAGCAGGGGGTATGCGTCCACCGACTGGGAGGCAGGACCCGGTCTTTCCAGAGGATCCTTTCCAGCCGCCACCGCCTCCAGGACATGTGGACGCAGCTCAGATGTTCGCATATTTCCAGCAGTTCATGGACCGACAGCAGGCTCGACAGGACAGAGGCATGGAGTTGGCCGTCACGACAGCCACAGCTCGACCAGTGGTACAGCAGTCGAAGACACCAGGGATCGAACAGTTTCAGAAGATGAGCCCCAGAGACTATCTGGGGACAGAGGGGATCATATATGCTGATGAGTGGATCGAGCATATAGAGGAGATCTTCCGCCTGGCCAGGATTCCAGTAGACCTTCAGATCGAGGCCGCAGCTAGCCGGATGCGACATCTTGCTCGCACCTGGTATCAGTCGGACCCCAGGGTGGGGGTACCGGGGCAGACTTGGGAGCAGTTCAGGGGCTTCTTCAAGAAGAAGTTCTTCCCAGATTCGGCAGTCAGAGCCTTGGAGACGCAGTTTGAGAGCTTGGTCCAGGGGAGCCTCTCTGTTGAGGAGTATGCGGGAGAGTTTGGCCGTCTCGGCAGGTTTGTTGAGGGTCTGAGCGAGACGGCGAAGGCCCAGAGGTTCCGGAAGGGTCTAGTCAAGGAGGTCAAGTCCTTGACTAAGGGCAACCGGGATGCTACATTCGAGGAGATCTTGACGGGAGCCTTGTTGGCAGAGGATGATCTTGAGCTTAGGCTCAAGAGGGGGTGAGACCCAGTCGGGGGTAGCAGCAGCGGAGGCCAGGCCAAGAAGCCTCATCTTCAGCACCAGCAGTCGAGGCAGTTCAGCCGCAGCCATTCCAGCAGAGATAGCAGCAGCAGAGGCAGCAGCATGTTATCTTTTGCCCCTTCTGTAAGAAACTAGGGCACGATTGGGGTGAATGCCGACTGAGGCTAGGCAAGTGCCTACTCTGCGGATCATCAGATCATCAGTTGAGAGAGTATCCCAAGTCTGCAGGACGGACAGCTCAGGGAGCAGGAGCTAGGGCTCCGACAGGATAACAGAGAGGACCAGCATTGCAGACTCAGCAACAGAGATTCGCACAGCATCAGCAGCAGACCAGGGAAGGCCAGCAAGGACGAGCTTACGCCATGACACTTGAGGATGCTCAGGCAGTAGGAGAGGTGCTAGCAGGTTCTGATCTTCTCGATTCCATTCTACCTTGTCTCATTATACCTATCCTGAAATTCTATTCCATCTATTTCTATCTGTTTCCTCATTGTTGATAAGTTTGATCTGGTGTTTCATTATGTTTGTTTTCTTCTGAGAAAATTATATGGGCTAGGTCACCTCAGTTATGGGATCTAGAATCTTGACGGTCGTGTTAGTTGGCATAGTGAGGACATATAGTCAGATTTTGGATGTATTTTTCCGGTATAGGAATTTAAGGTTTTTGCCGTCGCATGCGGCAATGCGAAAATTTTAAATACCATGAACCTAAGGATACGTACCTTAGTCAAGGACTCTGTGTTTATCGTAGCCATGCTCACTAGCACGACGAAGATTCTGAGTATCATGATTTTGGACAGACGCATATGATTATCTGACGGTATGTTGAGACTCTGATTGTGGGGTGTATGACCTAGAAGGACTACTACCATTTTAATTTCGAGGACGAAATTTTTATAAGGTGGGTAGGATTGTAACACCCAGTTTTTCCACAAGAGGGTAATTTTAAAATTTTATAATTATAATTATTATTTAATGATATTTATTCATGTTATGATTTTTAGTGATTTTTAATTATTTTTAAACTATTTAAATTCATGACTTATGATTTGGTGTCTTGCTAGTGTTCATTTCCAGACTGAAGGGTATTTTAGTCATTTTTGTAATTTTAAGAATTATTTGGGATTATTAATTATTATTTAGATTTAATAGAATTTATTAGAATTTATGGGAATTTTTAGGAATTATTTTGGATTTATTTAGACTAGTTTGATTTTTTGACTAGTTTTGACTCATGTAGACCAACCTAGGAACTAACCCTAGTTAGTTGGGCTTAGTTAGGTCAAGTGACCCTAGTCTAACCTAGTATGACTCAAGTTAGTGGTTAGTGATTCATTAGAACTTGAATTAGGAATGTAGAAATCAAGTTATTTGATAAATGGCTTGTGATTACAGAAGTCATTTTGTGACTAAACTCAATAGGACTAGCTAACCTAGCTCAAACCCCACCCAAACCCATCATGTCCAGCCAACCTAGGGATTCCCCCACTATAAAGTCCCTCCTAGATTTTAGGCTAGCCTCTTTTAGGGTTCATCCATAGTTCTAAGGAAAGAGGTGAGTCCCATCTTCCTAAATCCTTAAAAATCCATTTTAAATCCTTTTTCCTTCAAACCAATTTCATTAGGACCTAAATTTCATCCTCTTGCTGCTGGAATTAATTGGTTGCAGGAAGAAACAATTTGTGAGACTTGAAGGCTTGAGGAGTTCATTGCATTTGAGGACTTTTCCACCCATTGTTCTTCAAGAGGTAACTTCTCCATTTCTCCATGGATTTCCATTTTGTCTTCACCAATAGGAAGCCCTAAAGGTCCCCCTAAGGTCTGGATAGATTTTGTGTCGAGCGTCTGTGGTTTCGTGTCCGTTCTGGACACGTATCAGCAGTTAAGACTAGGTGCTCGACGAAATGCCTCAATAGGATTTTCTTTACTGTTTTTAAATTGTGTTTGAATGGAAATGTTCATTTTAATGTCGTTTACGAGTTTCTTCTTGACTGAGCTTGTTTTTGAGTCGGTTCGTGTCGTGTTTGGGGCCTTGGACACGCTGTACAGTAGCCAGGTTGGGTTGCCCTGCTACCCGAGTCACATTGTGGACGCAATGTGGGGTCTTTGGACACGAGATTCGATAGAAAGCTAGGGGAAATGTCTGTCAGGACATTCCCCAATTTTTGTTGGATCTCGTTTGGTATCGAGAGAGAAATCTCGATGTCCTTGGTCGACTGACCCCACTGGTTCAGCCAGTTTGGGACTCGTGTGGTCCTTGGCTCTTGGACACGACTGTGTCCAGTCCCTTGGATACGTGAAGTGCCCCCAGACACGAGCACACCTAGGTACCTATTACCAACCTAATTTCTATTGATTTGGTTAGTGATTGATTTATTTGTCGAATGGGAATTTCTCATTTTCTGATACAGTTTGTATCAGTGTTTTGAATCACTGTTTTTTTTCTCCCTGTTTCGAATTTGCATTTATGAATTAATATCATGTGTATTGTGATGATTTTCATTACTACTATTTGGATGATAACTGAAATTTGCATTACCTGTCTTGATTTGCAATATGGAGGAAATCATGAGTACCACGGTAATGGTTCACACAGCTCACTGTCTCATTTGTTCCTGTCAACACATTTTCTTTTTTTTGCACACTGTCATTGGTTTGTCTAACCTGAGAACCCTTAACATACAACCTGAATACCTGAGATGGTTCATGGTTCAAATCTGAATTGAGATTTAACCTATATATGTATGTAATAACTGAGAACTTAGATGTTAAGAAATACCTGAGAATTCCTGTGCCTGTACAGGGGTTATTCAGAGATTAAACCAAGACTTGATAAGTTATTTCCTGTATAAGAGTGTTCAATTGATGAAGTGCATATATATATATGATGTCTGAAATGAATTTCTTAACCTGAGTTCACCCTTCCTTTGATCTGAAATCGATTAGGAGTTTGTATTGAATACCTGAGATAATGTATGTATATACAAAACTGTGAATTCAAACAAAACTGAGAATTTATCCATGTATAAATCTGAGAATGATGAATGAATGTATGGTTAGAAAACTGAGATTTGGTTCTCCTTTAAATCTGAAAACTGAATTGAGCTTGTTTTGTGTATTGATCTATGGGTTAAAAACCAAGATTGGTCCCCAGTTTTTACATTAACCTGAATATGGTATTGCTCACTGTTTCACTGTAAAACCTGAAAAGTATTTCCAGTTTTCCCTTTTTGGACTGTGTGATACATTGTAATGCATTAACCTGAGAATTATCTGTTTAGAAATCTGAGAATGAATTGGGTTGTATCAACCATCGCTTTAAGGTCAGCCCTTGGCCTATTTTGTTCAGTCCCTACTACCTATTGCACAGCCCACTCTTTACATATATGCACACCATTTTGTTGATTTAGTCCACATGAACATTCCCACACATGCTTCCCTCTCTCTTGTATATAATGTATGTATATATATTCTATATGAATATAATGTATGTATATATTATCTATATGTACATAAGGTATGTATCTATATATAGCTTATATATATATATATATATATATATATATATATATATATATATATATATAGCCATGATATGTGGTGCCTATACCTATGTATAGGTATATGGGCACCTAGCTAGTGTATTTTATATATGGTGTTGGATGACACAAAACTTGTAGTTAGTCTAGATAGCCTAGTAGTGGGTGTACTAGCTAGTGTTGGTTGAGTGACCTAGTATTAGGCTAATATAGTCTAGTGTAGACTAGTTGACCTAGTTTAGACTTGGTTGACCTAGTTTGACTCCTAGGGTTGACCAGAGTTGACCAAGGTTGACTTTGGCCTAGATTGACCTAGAATCATGTAGAATGCATAGTAGAACTCTATTTTACTATTCTGGACTTGTTGTGACTTGTGTTGTTCTGATTAGGAGCCAGACACCACTCATCGGACAGTACTTTTCATATTGGACACTCAGATACAGGCGAGTACATTCTCTGATCGTTTCATACTTGTCACGACTTATATTCTCGCTCTAGATTACTTTTACTTGATGCTGTCACGTTATCATCACGGATTGGTACTATACGGATCTCTTCTTGGGATGTTACCCCCTTAGCGGGCGCATCAGATACTTTATGACATGTGTTTTATGTACATCATGTATTCCTTGCATCTGCGTTATTCATGTACACTCATGTTCTCTCATGTTCTTACATGTACGTTCATGTACTCTCATGTTCTTTCATGTACGCTCATGTTTGTCCATGTGTCTCTTGTATAACCAAAACATCATGTCCGTAACGTAACTTGAACAGATCCTTGTGTATTGATTGTGGGTAGGGGTGAGTATAAATGGCCATGTGATTTACCCATCATGTACACTCTATTACTTTTCATGTTCATCATGTACAACCTAAGCCAATTACATGCCATCTCATACTCTAAATCACTAGTCACTTACAGTTCTTACTTATCATGTATATATATTTCCAGTTATCAAATATCTCTCCTGTTTTCATGTACATCTTCTTACAGCATTTCATGTATTTTATTCTATTGCCTGCTTTATATTTCCTGACATGATATGAACTGTATGAGATATATTATGCTCGCTCCTGTCCTGACTGGACCTGTTGAAAATATTACAGAGGACGATGAGGAGGCTGGTCTGGACACTTACTACGGGGCAGCCTTAGGTGACACCTGCGAGCTGGACCCTCAGGAGGACCCAGCTCTAGCTGAGGATTTCACTTCGACTGTCTAGACTAGATTAGTTAGGCTGTTTATCATTTGTAGTCTGGAGACATGTTCTAGTTAGACTTTATTCTGGAGTTCAGTATTGTATATATTCTTTCATCTGAGACCTTGTACTGTTGGATATTGCTGGGATTATCTTAGACTGCTTTTATCTATTTTATTCCTTGAGTTCTATTTCATATCGTGCTATCTCTTCCTTAGTTGTGATTGAGTTTACTATTGCTATGTCACCCCATTCGGGGAGTATAAACTGTTTAGATAGATATTGTTAGATGTATGTTGACCTAGGACAGCGTTCTACCGCCGATACTGCGGCGTAGGCTGGGCGTTGTTACGTTCTCGTACCCTCACAGTGGGTGCGGGTCGTGACAGTTCTATATCATATCGTGCTTCTTCTTCCTTAGTTGTGATTGAGTTTACATTCTGCTATGTCACCCCCATTCGGGGAGTATAAACTGTTTATCCTTATACTGTTAGATGCATGAGACCTAGGACAGCGTTCTACCCCGACACTGCGACGTAGGCTGGACGTACCCACGTCTCTTGTCCTTACTCTAGGGTACGGATCATGACACGTTTTTAGTGGTGGCCCATGCAGGTCGAGTTTATGTAGTGGTATTCGAACTAGAGTATCATTACAACCTGCAGTAGGATTAGAATATTTTTGAGGGTACTCAATCACACTAGAAAAACTCTTAATCAGATTCCTTTATCTAAATTGTTGCTTATTGACTTCCCTTGAATACAGACTGTCCCCATTTGAATTTTCGTTTCATTTTCAGAAATTACTTCTTGTTTTGATCTGTCTTCATGATGGTTATGAAGACACGATCTCATCGCTCCGGTCCGGGGAATACTATCGGGAGGCTGGCCACCTCTCGTCCTGTCCATCAGGGCCTCGAGACCGCAGCTCATGTTGTGCCAACTCAGGTTGGCATTTCTGCTACATTGGAGGCGCACCTTCGTCTGTATAGAGACCTTTTCTTCCGTCATTTCTAATTTCTCTCAGCAGCAGCGGTTCATGCAGCATCAGCAGTAGGCCAGGGGAAACCAGCAGGGACGAGCTTTCGCCAGGACAGTCGAAGATGCACTGGCCATTGGAGATCTTGCAACAGGTTCCGATCTTCTCGATTCCATTTCCACAATTGCCTCTTATAACTATCTTGGAATTCGATTCCATCTGCTCCTTGTTGACTGATTAATTTTGTTCTGTTGTTCTTGTGTTATGTTTGTTTTCTTCTGAGAAAAAAAATCATATAGGCTAGAACACCTCAGTTATGGGATCTAGAATCTTCGATAGTCATGTTAGCTGGCATAGTGAGGACATATAGTCAGATTTTGGGACATATTTCTATGGTGTGGAAATTTAAGGTTTTCGCCGTCGCATGCGGCAATGCAAAAATTTTAAATACCATGATTCTAGAGGTATGTGCCTTAGTCAAGAACTCTGTGATTATCGTAGCCATGCTTACTAGTATGACGAGAATTTAGAGTACCATGATTTTGGATAGACGCATATGATTATTAGATTGTACCTTTAATGCTCTTGAACAAGTTTTCTCTACTTTTGTTCAGTCTTTCAAAAAAAATTATTTTGTTTGTTTTGTTTCTCATTATTTAACTTAGGAGTAGGAGTAGCTTTAGCTGTATTATAAACCTTTGTGTAACTTCTTACTATGAATCTCTTCTTAAAATACTGAATCGATAATTTTGCTAGATCTTA
>JANAVB010024994.1:655000-735000 GCA_029216955.1 Iris pallida
TTCTAAGGGACGAACACCATGTCATAAGGAGTTAAGAGTATGGCCCAGGTGGCTAACCTCGAGTTCAAAGCCCTTGGCTTGGTCATGAGGACCCTGAGGGGGTTGATTCGGGAGACGACGTGGATCGTCTGTCCGGTTACGTAGTGACGTATTTTCTGAATGGCGAAGAGTAAAGCAAGACACTCCTTCTCGACAGGATTGTACCGGTGCTCGGCTCCAATCATGGATCTGCTGAGGTAATAGATGTCTGTTCGTGTCCTTCATCGCTCTCCTGGGCTAGTAGTACCCCGAGAGAGTGATCCATGGCTTGGATATAGAGTAGAAAAGGTCTTCCTATTACTGGAGCCACCAGAACAGGGGGACTGGTGAGGTACTTCTTGATGTCGTCGAATGCTTGCTGGCACTCTTCGGTCCATACAAAGGAGACCCCCTTTTTTATCAGTTTGGTGAAGGGCTGATATCGACCAGAGAGGTTTGCTATGAATCTTCTGATTTATGCCAGACGTCCTTGCAGGCCTCGAGGCTCCCAAAGATTCTTTGGGGAAGCCATGTCCAGAATTGCCTTCGTCTTCTCTAGGTCAATATGGATCTCCTTCGTCATGACGATGAAGCCTAAGAACTTGCCGCTGGAGACACGTAGGAAAGACTTAGCCGGATTCATCCTTAGTTGGTGTGCCCGTATTATGTCGAACACTGTTCGTAAGTCGTCTAAGTGGCTGGAATTGGCTTTGCTCTTGACGGCAATGTCATCAACGTAACACTCCACCGTCTTCTGAAGATGTTTTCGGAATATGGTACTCATAGCCCGCTGGTAGGTTACGCCTGTATTCTTCAATCCGAAGGGCATAACTGCATAACAGTATATCTTTTTTGGAGTCCGGAACGAAGTATGCTTTTCGTCTTCGAAGAACATCTTAATTTGGTTGTAGCCTGAGAAGCCATCCATGAAGGATATACGCTTGAAGCCACAAGTGTTGTCGATCATCATGTTTGTGATTGGGAGAGGAAATTTGTCTTTTAGACAGGCCAAAGTTGAGATCTCGAAAGTCTATGCAGACTCTAATCTTCCCGTTCTTCTTGGTAACCGGCACGATATTAGCCACCCAGTCAGGGGGCTGTTCTTCACGAATGAAGCCACTCTCAAGGAGTTTATCGACTTCTTCTTCGATAGCGTCCATAATATTGGGACGGAAGCGACGCTGCTGCTGTTTGACAGATTTGGCGTCAGGTAGAATATTGATCCTGTGCATGGCAACTTATGGGTCCAAACCCGACATATCTTCATAGCTCCAGGCAAAGACGTCTACATACTCCCGGACCAGATGTACAAAAGAATCTTTGTCATCTCCTATCAGGCTTTTGTTGACAAAGATGGGTTTAGGGGAAGTTTCATCCCCTAAGTCGATATGGACGACTTCATCCTCGGTAGGAGGCTCTCGCTGTTCGAAACGCCATTCCCACTGAGAGCCAAGGCGTTGAGCCCAGGGCTCTTCTTCGAAGAAATCGAGTGCCTGGTCTTCTTCCTCTGCGGGATCGTCTGTGGAAACCATGTTGACGGATAGTACCTTCTGGACGTCCCGGCCTATACTGGTATCAGAATCCCAGGTTGAAGAGTCGGAAGAATGCGAGTGTAGTGGAGCCTTCGATTCTGAACTCTCCGAAGTGGTCGTGGGAGTAATATACCCCAACCCCCGGCAAGTACGTTGGTAGTAGTTCTGAAGCTTCCCCTTCGGAGTGCAAACTCGTAAGGGAAGCCGCCGACCTTTGCCGTAGTTCAGCCCTTTGTTGCTATTCAGGTCGTATCCCATCTTCTGGATAAGATATTTGGCTTAAGTAGCATAGCGGTAGAGCTGCATCTTGCAGTCGTCGGGTTCCAGTCATCTTGGGGCTGGCTGCTACAGATGTTCCAGTCGACCGAAGACGATAGGTTACTCCTCTGGGTTCCTTGGCGAGACTAGGAAGTAGGAACCTTTGGAGGGGACAACTCGGTTTACAAGGTTAGCGGTTGTCACTTGCGTTTGTAGAGTACATAGAGCATTGTCTAAGAAGTACTTAGTGTTCCAATGCGCACATGAGTAATTCGAAGACAACTTTCTATTAATAAAATGCAAAATTTTATCCCGATGGATTACATCATCTAAAGTCTGTGCCTCGGTATTGGCGCAGACGTCATCTTGTAATTCCTCATGGGCAAGAGCTGCTACATAAGGAGGTTGAAAAGATTTTCGCTTCATCTTGATCACTGCAAGAGGCATAGCCAGAGTATCCTGCGGTTTTGAAGCGGGTGTCAGAGCCTTTCAAGAGAGCTTTATCTGCAGGGGCTCCTGGCTTGATGCCGTCGGAGGCGGCCGTGCTGGAGCCTTGCCCCAGAGTTTGATAACCGGGCGGCTGGAGTCTTAGGTGGCTTCCCTTTCAGTTGAACCCTCATGGGTGCTTCTGTGATGGCTGTAGCTTCTGCTTCGTCATCATCATCGTGGGACTCATCGTCCCAGGGGAGTGGTTTATACAGATCGGCATCCATACCGTATGCTTTGAGACCTCGCAACGGATCGATATCAGCGAACTCCATCTTGACGGTCGCATCACTGGCCACGTACTTTATACACTGGTGAAGGGTGGAGAGGACGATCATGTACTCATGGATCCATGGCTGTCCAAGCAATATATTGTAGTTTATGTCCGCATCGTTGACGTAACAGGTAACCTCAGTGTAAAGATCACCTATTTGGCACTTCAATCGGATCTTGCCCAGAGGCTCACTCTTTCCCGCGTTGAAGCCGCTGATAGTGGTATTCGATGCCGTGAGATGGTATATCATGATCCCTAGAGCTTGAGGCAGACTTCGAGGGATGATGCTGAGCGATGAGCCCGGGTCGATGTGAATGCGATCGACCTTGATGGCACCCACGTATCCTGTGTAGTACAAGGGTCGGCTATGTCGGTTGTTCTTTAGTAGCATATCGTGCTGCGCGAAGGTGATGTTAGGAATCACCTCGACCATGCTATTGCAATGCGAACATGCCGTAGGGTCTTCATTGGACTGCTTCACCTACGCGAGGTAAGCCTCTGCATTCTGCAATACCTCACTCAGGGCATCCCGAGTCACTTTGGAGAGACGGAGAAGCTCGAAGAGTGATAACCGAGTTGACGTATTGGCCTGCTATGCCAGTATATCAAAGTTGTAGGGCTTAATTGGGCCTACTGTTGATTTATTTCGTAGAGGCTTATCGAAGCGGACCTTCTTCTGTTTCTGCTTATCTACGACAGGAGGTTGAGAAGGTCCAGCTTGTGTTGTATCGGGAGTAGAATGGGTCGCCGGTGTGGGCGTCTCTACTTCAGAAGCCTGGTCTTCCTCTCGCTGTAGAGCCGAACGAGTGGTCACCCAGGTGTCTTCTGCCAAAGAGGAGACCATATGACATGTCCTGACCTTCTTTCCTTTAGCTGGGCATGCTGCTAGTGCAGTCATGTCAGGAGTGAGATCTAGATGAACCCACATTACTTTACCTTACGATGTTGTGAAGGGGATGAGGCCCTGAGCATTGTCCCTGGTGGGCAGAAGGTTGACGACTTCCATCATTGCCTTTGGGGTGTGGACAACGCCGTCTTGAGTCTCGACTATCGGGAAGCTCCCAAACTGTATCGTGACTTGGCCGTCTTAGTCTTTTTCTCGTAATCAAGGGAGATAACTTTGGCGTCGATAAGACGTTGAATCTGTCTTTTCAACACGTAGCAGTCGCATGTTGAGTGGTGGATGTACTGGTGGTAATGGCAGTACTTAGGATTATCCACATTTCCTACTTCGTTAGGACGCTTGGGAGGTAGAAGCAGTAGCTTGCGGCCCTTGGTCAGCATCTCGAATAACTCGAGACTGTCTTTGTCATTAAAGGAGTAGGTTTCCTTCGGCTTCTGTGCTTCGGCTGGCTTGGAGCTCACGAGCGCTGGATCCTTTGTAATATTGACGGCCATAGCTTGATTGCCTTTACCGAATCTTACTCGCTTCCCTTTATCTTCAATAGAGGGGAAGTTCAGACCCAGGAGTTGTGCATCGTATGCCTTCTTCTGAGCTACGTCTGCTTCAATAATAAAGGGTGTCCACTCGGTGCAGGGAGCACTGTACCACAGTTTGATGGCATGAAGCATATTCTTGCGGTATGAATCCATGAGCATGGGCTCATGCATGCCTTGAGGTAGCCTTAGGATGGCCTGGCGGAAGCATTCGATGTACGATCGTATGGGCTCCTTTTCTTTCTGAATGATGTCCATAAGAGTAGACATCGTCATGTCCAGCCCTCTTTCGTAGAACCGTTCCAGAAATATGTTCTTCAGGTCTTCAAAGGATTTAATGTAGTTGTCGAGCAAACTACAAAACCATTCATAGGCCACCCCCTGTAGAGCTCCAACGAAGATGTTGGTGAGAAAGGTGTCGTCCTTTGGCAGGTGTCATGTCACTGAGGCAAAGTACCTCAAGTATCGTCTAGGCAACTCCTTAGTATCATAAGGGGTGATAGTCTATAGTTTATATTTGGGAGGATAAACCACATCGTCCCACTCAGCAGGATAAGGCTGCCGGACGCCCATCTTTTGGAGTGTGGCTCACTTTTCTTTGGCATCGTGGCGAGCATATAACTCGTCGAGTGCTTGCTGTATTTCGTTGGATACTACTGGATTGATGGTCGACGGAGTGGCCAACGACTGCATGACTTTGTTTATGACGGGCATGGTACTAGACCTATCACGAACCGTCGGAGCCGCAGGTGTGGAGGTAGTGGGAACCAATATGTCCTTGATCTCCAGAATGATAGAGGCTAAAGTCTGCATGGATATGTTTAATATGTTAAGACTTCTTTCGAGAGCCTCAATACGTTTCTGCTGATCAGCACTTTTACTTGATTCTTCGTTGTCATCAGCCGCCATTGCACAGATGCTATGTGCGTGTAAGTAGAAGGGGTGGTAGATCTTTCGCTTTCTGGTTTGGAGTGCTGGTGCTCATCTTCTTGTAGAAAGACGGGTAAGTTTCAATCGTCCTCTGACTCGACATTGTTCCTACCCCCGGTCTTCTGACTACTTACGTCCGCAGAAGTGTCAGTGTCATACATCTTTTCGTCATGCTAAAACAAAAGGATTGTTATACATCGTAGCAGGCTGGCTACCACAGCAGGTGCAGCGGTCGATGAACCGTCTTCTTGCGATGATGATCCGCCTTTGGAGCGCATGTGTTGGAACACGCCTTCCTTGGGCACAGGCTTCTTGCTACCCCTAGGCCGGTATTTGAACTTTCCAACCGAGGAAAGGGATTTCTTGGATAGCTTCTTCTGGAATGGAGAGTCCCAAGCAACATTACATGAAGCAACGCAGAGCTCTTCTTCTTCTTCTTCTTCACCAGTTCTCGGTCACAGCCTTTGAAAGACGGACCTCCTCTATGGCGGTGATGGATCTGCTTGACAACAACAGCAGTTGATGGTAATCTAAGTACTGTTGGATCTTGATTTAGAGATATAGAGAAGGCATTCTTCCTTCGTGTACACAGGAGCGCTGTGCTCAGTCGAAGAGATATGGAGAAGGCATTCTTCCTTCAATTTCTTGTGGGTGAGGTCCGAGTATGCTTCGATCAGATAGTCGCTGATGATGTACCCTCGGCCATGAGTAGTACGAGTGGGTGCTCAAGGGATGACGAGGTTCCATCGGACGAGGCTTCGAAGAGTTTGGGGTGGTCTTGTGTAGCTTTCCATCGGCTGCGCGTGTTACTGTCAACGCGGGCCTTTGGTCCGCCATAAGCGTAACACTTTGATTGCATGGGGCGAGTGCTACCTTGGATCTCCTCCTACCACGATTAGCTGATGCGTAGTATTCGGAATCCAATATGGCCATACCCGATGGACCGGTTATTCTGTCAAAGATAGAATTTCTCACCGGTGTAGCAACCTCCACGAGCGGGCGAACCGTCATCTGCTCCTTTCCACGTTGCGCCTTTGTAATGCTTGCCATAGGAAAGCCGTGCTCTTCTCTGCATTTTTTGAGCATGGGATGAGAGAGAGATGGCCTGGCATCAGCGGTCGAAGGAATCTTTGGGGCTTCATCGACGAGGAGGGTCTGAGGTGCAATTCCCTCCGTCGTGTTGCTCGTCGCAGCCGCCTTAGGCACCCAGGTCCGTCAAATCTTCTTCGGTTTTACGAACCGCTTCGAAGGGTTCGACTTCTCTTCAGAAAGGAGATCTTCAAAAGCTTGCTGGTCAAAGCGTACGACCAACATCTTTTGAGAGGATCCCAACAAGTCATCATCGGATTCCATCACCACCTTCTCGTTGGAGGAGAAGGTAGTCCCCAGCAGAGTCGCTATCTTGTTCGACATGATGTAACACCCCAGTCCCAAAATATTTAGGACCAAGTACGTAGACATGCCAGCTACATATATACGATGAATACTCCAATATATGGGATCCTCGTATATACACATAAGCTGTAATAATATAATCGTAGGCCAGAAAATCAGTAAACTATATCTCATCCACAGCAGATACAGAAGATATAAGAAGTCCAAATAAAATAAATGAGTCAAAAAAGATAGCCGGGTGGACATGCCCACACCAAACAGCTATAAAAATAATCTCAAATAGAGTAGATGTCCACTATGAGTCTCAAAGAACAACATGAATCTAGATATCATTGGGAGACGCCTCGTCATCAAGGTATGAAGGATCCAGTGTCGAGCCATACTCCTGCTAGAAATCGTCTATACCTGGAGAGATCACCAGGTCCTCAGAGGGACGTAACAAGATACAGAAAGAACATGCCATATGAACTGAATATAAATGCACCATAAAATAAAGATAAAGTAAAAGTGTCCAAATCATAACACGGCTCAATATCCCATCATCAAAACAGTAGGCTACCCCTACAACCAAACAAGGACAAGGGGTAACTTACTATTCCGCGATGTGATATTTTCTATGCCATGATTGGAACATGAAATTTGCTAAGGTCTCCTAACCTTTCTAGTAGGCAATTTAGAAGACATATCGATGTATGGGCAGGTGAAGGCTAACTCCCCCAGGACAAGGTAATAACTCACAACACGCACACGTCAAGTACCAATACTATCAGCCGGCATAACTCGAGGCTAGCGGCCCACGTGACCCATCAGTCCACATAGCTCGAGGCTAGTGACCCTCGCGACTCGACTACCGTAGTACGCAGTTACTACAGTTATTGAATTTGGGGTAGCCCATACATTTAACTGTCTTCTCCCTCCCAAGGTCACTAACAGAAGGTAGTTCACTAAGACTAGGTCCATATGCATACAAAAAGACAAGAAGGAAAAAAAACTTAAAGCAAAATAAGTGAACTAAAAATAGCAAGTAATGGATCCAACTGAAAATAGATAATAAATATCCAGTAAATAAATAAATAAAGATGCATCTAATTATAAACAGTAAATAAGGCAAGGTATCTTGCCTGAGGGTGGTACGAGAAGCAGCAAAATCCAATAATCGATATCGTCAGCACGAAAGTCAAAATCCACAAGGAGCTCCGGATGCTGAAACAAACATCACGAACATGTTCGATATAAAAGATATGTCTAGGAAACGCCTGTCCAAAAGTTAAATTCTGGAACAGGGACAAAATCGTAATTTTGGGTCAAAACGATGTCCGTCGTTGGACCCATTTTGCACCGAAACGTGTGTCAGTATCTATGGTCTCTAAAGTCGTCAAACTACATGTCTACGAATTCAGTTTGAGGAGATAAACTCAACGGTATGTCCAGTTTTGGATTCCGAGGAGTCGCGTACAAAATCGCCCGTTTGAGTGGGTCGCAGGCCCGCCAAAAAGGGGTTCCTATTCGACCTTCTCAGAATCGATCCAAACTTGGCACACAGGACCAAAATTTCGATTCGAACCTGTTGGTGCAAGTTTTGTCTTGATACAATGACTGTACACGAAGTTATGGCCAAGTTTGCAAAAGGTCGATACGGGGGTATCTCGACGGATACGCATTGATTACGTCGCGCACACGCAACAAAATCGAGTTCCGTCAGTTCCCACACGTCGATAACTTCCATACGTGCCTTTCGATGTGTATAGTGCACGACCACGTTGCCCGGTTTGTCGGGGCGCACGCCGTATCGGGAATTATTTTCCAAAATCTTAGTTTTCAAACTAAATTTTTCCTGATTTTTAACCATGGATAACTTTCTGTGTAAACTACGAAAAATACTTCTACCAGATGGTTTTTGATCCCCTATACATTGTCTTTCTCTGTTACAAATTTGTTTTCAAAAACTGTCAGTAGGTTGTCCATGATTGGCATTCCAAGTTAGGCCTTCGGTTAACATTTTCTGTCCAGTTTGTACAGATTTTTTGGGATATTTGATTCGATTTCTACAAAAATTTAATGTACTAGAAATTAATCTAGTTGAAGGGGATGGAAGAGGAATAGGTCGGCTAGAAGTAAGACTTCGTGGATCGAAAATTGGTTCAGCGATAATGGAGATAAGTGGGATTGAATATAGGTACCTGGTCGCGTGGAGGCTATTATTGCGCCTGTTGTCCTGCTCGTGTTCCGACGATCGCCGTCGACCAGTGGCTGTGCGCGACGACTGAAGGGATGACCACGGTCGCCTGGGTCTGGGAAAGGTTTGGGGATGGCTTATCACGCGATCACGAGAGTTTTCGAGGAGTAATTTCTTCGCAAGGGTTTGGTTTCTATACGATGGTTTAAACGAGGATTTAAATCAATATTTATTTCGGTTTAAATGCAGATTTGATAATTCTAGAGAGAATTGAAAAGGAATTAAGGAGGAGGAGATTTGGATTGAAGATCTAAAAATTTCGGATTTAAAAGATTGAATAATGAAATCTTTTTTTTTGTTTGGGAACAGCAAAGCTCGGGCTGTTGGACGCACTGTTCATTTGAACAGTGCTGACGTCAGCAGCATCTTTTTTTTTCTTATCCATATTCTAATTTATTTATATATATATATATATATATATATATATATATATATATATATACACTTATAATATCTAGCTAAATTATAAAATAAATCTCTAAAATGTCTAAAAATATTTTTTTTAAATACTTATTTGGTAAAATCTTACATTGTATGACTACAACAAGATTATGAACCCAATTATTAATCCAAACACAAGCCTTAAATACTACAATTTTTTTAAATAGATAATAATATAACAAAATCCTAAAACTTGTACCACAAAAATAAAACATATGTACTACCATATAGAATAGCAGTCTCTTGCTATATCTAGATATTCCCCAAAATAAATTCAAAAGGCTATTTAATAATTTAGAGCAAAATGCTATAAATCTAAAATAATTTAATAAAAAATTCATAAAATTCTTAGGGGGTTTACACATGACAAAAGGTTGAACGAACGTTTTATATTATGAACGTAAAAAAGAGTACAATCGATTCTTATACGAGAAAATCTAAGTACAAAAGTTTTTGGAAAAGTGTGACAGTGGAGATCGAGCACTACAGTTGCTCCATTACTCCGTTGACGATTCGATGATGATATGAGACTTGCTCTGACTTTCTGGTGCCTTTGATAGAACTCTAGGGTTGCCGATCAGAAGGACGTCGAAGTTGAAGATTTTGATAATTCTATGGATCTTTTTCTCCTTGTCGATGCTCTTGTTAGGGGGAAACCTCTCCTATTTATAGGGGAGAGGGGCACATATGCGATGTGCATTAGGGTTCCGAGATATGAAGGAATATGTCATCTTTTGTCGCACTGACACGTGGTGGGTGCTGAGATTCCTCCTCAAACAAGATCTCTGGTGGTTATCAAAATAACCGAAGGAGATGACACGTGGCGCGTGCCGATTTGCTTGTTCGGATGTAGCCGAGCAAATCTTAAGATTTTATCTCAAATTTAGATTCTGTGTAATCTTTGTCTAAGATTTAAATTAATCTGCATTTATCAACTTGATCAATCACAATCCTATCTTTGAGAGAGGCAGTTTAAGCAAACCGATTGGGTGGTACCATCACTACAAAAAAAGACCTATTAATGACGCTTGATAAGGGGATTTCATGACGGCTGATAAAGAAGCGTCATCAAAGTTCAGCAAGACTATAATCTATGATGGTTTTCTATATAAGCGTTATTGATTGTCTCTCAGTGATACGAGCGTTATGAAAAAAACACCAAATTTTAGGTCGAAAACTCGACTCTCCCGCACTTACTCCCGCACTTAAGTCAAAAAGTCTAAACCCTTCCCTTCTCCTGCACTTACTCTCTTTCTTCTTCTCTCTTTCTCCTTCCGCTCCCCAACTCCCTTCAGCCTGCTCCGGCGCTCCCGAACTCCCCTCGGCCCGCTCCCCGCTCCCGATCAACTCCCCTCAGCCCGCTCTCCGCTCCCCGCGCCCCAACTCCCCTCAGCTCGCTCCCCGCTCCCCAAGGTTTGTCCTAAATTATTTCTTATTTTGCCCTAATTTCTGCCTCGACATAATTTTAGTAAAATGCCCTAATTTTTGACCTATTTTTTATTTCCTAGTTTTCGAAAGCTGGCTGAAATCTTTGAATGCATGTTTGGAAATCTTTGAAAGAATTTTCTTTTTTTTTACTAATTTGTGAGGCATTTTCTTTGTTCGCGCATTGGTTCATCTTCTTGTTTCTTTCTTAGTTGGTTCTTGCAGTGTGGAAGGGTGTTAATTCCATTGCTTTCGGACGAATACTTACAAGTTGAACTTCATGGAGACACGTTCGGGTAGCAAGGTTTGTTTTGGTTCATGGAGACACGTTCTTTTCAATTGCCCTATTTTCTAGAAATCATGGACAAGAAAGAGATCAATGTCCCTGTAACGTCGTGTATGACACTTGTTGAACACGGCATTTTTACACTCAAAATTACTCCAGGTCACGCAGAAATCGGTACCGTGTCTGTGTATATGCCATGTCATATTGTCTTTAAATCAAGTCCTGTTCTTCTTAGATTAAATTACTCCAGGCAATAAAACTTATTTTTTATAGTGTGCATGTTGCTTATGCATTGAGGGTAGGATGGATCTTTGACATCAATATATGCAATTGTTTGACTGTACATCTTTAGATTAAATGATATCAATCATGTTGGATGTGAGCGTTGACTAACTCTTTTTTAGGTTTATTTGACCCTCTTTTGTATTTATGTAGATGATTCATATAGACTTTCTCAATATATATTCTTACATATTTTGACATTTTGTTACCTTTTATACCCGTATGCACATATAGGGAATTGTAAACCATTTTCTATTTTATAAATAACGAAATGAACTATTCCTAAGTCATGTTCTTCTTCTTTTTTAACTCTAGCAATTAAAGTTATATTCTGGAATCAACCTTCTCCACTTTCATGAGTCTGAATTTATTGGCCATATCTACTTCACATTGGCCATTCTGGAATCAATCATCTTCGCATTCAACTTGAAATGAAACTTTCAAGTTACAATCACTTACTTGGTGTTTTTCTTTATTATACAGAAGAATAGATCTTGGATGACAAAGCACCTATTATCGGAAGAATATAGAGCCGAAGTTGATGAATTTATGGAGCATGTTAAAGCTAGTGGGGATGATCTCGACTTTATTAGATGTCCATGTAATGAGTGCGAGAATCTCTATAGTATGAGTTTAGAAGATGTAAAATTTCATTTGATGACAGTTGGTATCGATCCAAGGTATACTATATGGATATGGCATGGGGAAATTGATCCTAATGAAGTGTGTGAGGATACATGTGCGTCTATTTATAAGGACTATGATATGGATACTTTAAATGATGTGGCAGATACACTAGAGATGTTCAATGCATTAAAAAGAAACGACATTGAAGGAGATGATGAAGAGAACTTTAATTCATTGCTTGATGATGCTAAGAAACTATTGTATAATGGTTGTAAAAAGTATACGAAGCTATCTGCGATAGTGAAGCTCTTTAGTATCAAGGCCAAGAGTGGTTGGAGTGATAAAAGCTTTTCAGATGTGTTAACATTGTTCACCGACATGTTTCCGGGAGAAAATGAATTGCCTGTAACTACTAGGGAGGCTAAGCGTTGCTTCTCAATATTTGGAATGGGATATAAGAGAATACATGCATGTCCGAATGATTACATACTCTATAGAAAAGATTATGAAAATGCAACCTCATGTCCTACGTGTGGAACGTCGAGATATAAGGTAAAGAAGAATATGTCTGAACAAAGTCAGGAAGAGCAAAAGAAGGGCATCCCAGCTAAAGTTCTATGTTACTTTCCATCCATTTTATGCTTTAAAAGGTGGTTTCGATCGGTACAAACATCAAAGAATTTGACATGGCATGTAGTCGGAAGGGAAGTTGATGGCCAATTGCGTCATCCCGCAGATTCACCGACGTGGAAGACAATTGATGATAAATTTCCAGAGTTTGCAGCAGAAGCAAGAAACCTTCGACTCTCTCTTTCAGCCGATGGGATTAATCCATTTAGTTCACTCAGTAGTAGGTACAGTTGTTGGCCTGTAATGCTAAATACTTATAATTTACCACCTTGGTTGTGTATGAAGAGAAAGTTCACATTGTTGACATTGTTGATATTAGGCCCCTAACAACCTGGAAATTATATAGATGTTTACTTAGCACCATTGATTGAGGATCTCCGGTTGATGTGGAAGGATGGAGTTGTGACTTACGACACCTATCGGCAAGAATCTTTTACATTGAGAACTATATTGTTATGGACTGTCAACGATTTTCCTGCATATGGTAACTTGTCTGGTTGTTGTGTGAAAGGATATTTTGCTTGTCCAATATACAACGAAAATACTTATTCAGATAGATTGAAACAATGCAACAAGAACATTTATACTGGTCACAGAAGGTATTTGCCGCATAACCATTTTTTTCGATCACAAAGAAAGGCATTTAATGGTGACAAAGAGTTCGGAACTCATCCTGAACCATTAAGTGGAGAACAAATATTAATAAAGGTTGCGGGGATTCCCGTTTCTTGGGGAAAAAAAGATGTTCCAGAAAAATATATCAGAGAAGAAGACTTCAAAGAAGAAGAAGGAAGCAGAAGGGCAAAAGAAATTGACACTAAAGAAGAGGAAAAAAGAAGTACAAAAAGACAAAGTTACAAGTTGTTGGAAGAAGAAATCTATTTTTTTGAGCTAGAATATTGGAGATATCTTCCTATTAGACATAACTTGGATGTCATGCACATTGAGAAGAATGTCTGCGATAGTATCATTGGGACCCTATTAAATATTCCTAGAAAAACAAAAGATGGGATCAATAGTCGCAAAGATCTTGTAGAGATGGGCTTAAGGAAAGAATTGGCACCTCATAATAAGAAAAATAGGATTTATCTTCCAGCTGCATGTTATTCTTTATCGAGGCAAGAGAAAAGAATAGTGTGTCAAACTTTGCATGACCTTAAGGTCCCAGATGGTTACTCTTCGAAATTTAGATGTAATGTTTCAATGGAAGATCTAAAGTTATATGGTCTCAAATCCCATGATCGTCATGTTCTAATGCAACAACTACTTCTTGTTGCAATACGTGGTGTGTTGCCAAAGCATGTGAGATGTGCTATTATACGAGTATGTTTCTTCTTTAATGCCCTTTGTGCCAAAGTCGTGAATGTACAAAAATTGCAAGATATCCAAAATAATCTTGTGATCACATTGTGCTTATTGGAAAAATATTTTCCACCATCATTCTTTGACATAATGGTACATCTAATGGTGCACCTTGTCAGGGAGGTCGAACTTGGCGGTACGATTTTATTTCGATAGATGTACCCACCAGAGAGGTTGGTCTAGTCTGAACTTTGGTTTTTATTATGTAGTAACATGATTGATGTTTGTGTAATCATTTTTATCTTTATCATTTGTTCATTATAGGTTTATGGGTGTGATAAAGGGTTATGTTAGAAATAAGAATCGTCCTGAAGGGTGTATTGCACAATGCTATATCGCAGAGGAAGCTATTGAGTTTTGTTCGGAATATCTAGAAGAACAACCCGCCATTGGAGTTCCTTCTACAAAGAATGAGGAAAAACCTATAGGAAAAGGAAATATCTGTGAAGTTGACCGCTTATCTTTGGACCAAGCACATCTTTATGTGTTGCACAACACAAATGATGTTCAACCTTATATCGAGTAAAGATATCTATATTACTCTTTACTTAGTTTTATCTTTGGACCAAGCACATATTTTTTTTATATTTCGCTTTGTAATTAACAAAATTCTACTTATTACTTGATAGGGAGCACGAGGCTTACTTGAAAAAGTTGCACCCTCGTAGAGTGAAAAGTGCAAAATGGTTAGAAGATGAGCACGATCGCAGCTTCATTAGTTGGTTACGATCAAGGGTATTGATTAAGCTACTATATTTTATGTTCTACTTAGTGAAAATAAAATATTGAACTTAGGAAAAAAATGACAGGTTGAGGCTGCGTAAGAAGACCCAACTAGCAATGTCTCTGATGAATTAAAATGGATAGCTCAAGGACCTCGACATCACGTGACTAAGTTCCCAGGTTATGCAATTAATGGGTGTCACTATCAAACGAAAGATCGTGACGACGTACGAGTCAAGCAAAACAGTGGAGTGACTCTAGTGGCAAAGACTTTTCAAGTTGCTAGCACAAAGGACAACAATTCCATCATCTCAGATATGATATTTTACGGTGTTATCAAAGAGATTTGGTTGCTTAACTATTTCTCCTTTCGGATTCCCGTCTTCAAGTGTGATTGGGTTGACAGCAAGAATGGTGTTAAGGTGGATGAACTTGGTTTTACATTGGTCGAGCTTGGTAGAGTTGGCCACAAGTTTGACTCTTTTGTTTTGCCCTCTCGAGTAAAGCAAGCATTTTATGTTCCTGATCAATTGGATGAAAATTGGTCAATCGTTTTATCGGCTCCTCAAAGTACTTATTATGATGAAGACAATAACGACGAAGGAATCGATTATTTTGTTATAGATGAAACTTGCAATAAAGTACCAAATTTTGAGCCATTTGATGTTGTTGATGAATCACCCTCGACCTATTTACGTGAAGATTGCGAGGGAACTTGGATTGCACAATCCAAATCTTCTTGTTGAAATGTTGCTGCAAGTGAATTGTTTAAAAAAATGTTGCTGCAAGTTTGAAATGTTGCTGCAAGTGAAAATTACTCTAGTGACTCTATTTTGAGAACTGTTTTAAGAACTGTTTCATGGAAATCCCTCATCTTTATTGTCTTAATATGTGTTTTTTTTCTCAAAACTGTAGTCTATTTTTATCTCAGAGTATATGGGAGAAACTGTAGTCTATTTTGATCTAGAATTGTCTTAATATGAACTAAGTTTAGATTGAACTGAGATTCAAATTGAACCAGAGAATAGACTTGATTTGAATGTTTAAACTGAGTTGGCTTGAAAAACCTGAGAATGGGGTTCCATATATCAAAACTGTGGTTGGGTTTACTTTTATAACTATAACTGGTATTCTTAATCTCAGATTTTGTTACTTATATCAAACCTGAGAATGGGTGTATCTCAGATTTTGTTAGAATTATCAGGTTTGGTCTTCTTAATCTCAGATTTTGTTAGTTGTATCTCAGTTTTCAAGCACATTTTATGTTTCATGCTATTTCAAGCACATTTTAGCAAGATTAATATGAATATAATTATGCCATTTATTTGTTACAGGCTACAAAGCACAGTGAGAATTCCGGGAAACAAAATTGTAGCCAAAAAAAAGGTAGAGGGGCATCAAAATCCAAAGAAGTCAGCAAAATCAAAGATGATGAAGAGAGGATAAATATCATTTATAACGATGTTGGGCAACTAATTGGTGAAGGAAAAATTAATTTGGCAACTTACTGCGGCATCACAGTAAAGTCTTTAGTAAAAATAACTTATCCAAATTGGCATAAAGTGCTAGAATCAGTTAAAAAGAGCTTATGGGCTGCTATTCAGGTAAAAATAATGTGTGTTCACGAGAATTTCAGTTTGAATGTTCCTTTGTATGCCATGTTTCTTGACATTGAATTAACTATGCAATGTTTATTCCTGAGAATGCAAGGCTGTTAATATATGCAATGTTTGTTCCTGAGAATTTTAAATGTCACACTGTTATCTCTAAACACACTGTCACTCACGCTCACACACACTCACACACAGGACACATGACACACTCACACACAGGACACACACTCACACACAGGACACAGGACACACTCATACACAGGACACACACTCACACACAGGACACAGGACACACTCACACACAGGACACACACTCACACACAGGACACACTCAAATGTTTGTTCTCTACTGCTACTTACTGTCACTCACACTCACACACAGGACACACATTTGAGACACACTGTTATCTCTAAACACACTGAGACACTCTACTGATTTTCCTAAGGACTTACACAATATTCATACACACACTCATGCACTTATGCAAACCTGGAACCTATGTTCTCTACCCCACACCTTCACACAAAACTGAGAATTTATATTTGAATATAGATTTGGTTTGACACTTAAGTTGTTCACTGATTTCTGATATCATATATGCACACACATGTTATACTCCCAGCCTGTCACAATTCTGAGAACCCAAACCTATCTACTGCTCACTGAATTCTCTACATAACACACACACACATGTACAAACTGGAAACCTATCTACATACCATATATGCATTGCCTGCACATATATGTATTGCCTGCTTTTGATAATGTGTTTTTCCTGAGCTTTAGATTTTGTTAATTTGGTCTTGCATATATGCATTGCCTGCACATAGAGAGCTCAGGTCTGGACATCAAGTTCAGATAAGTGAACTAATTTCAGACTTGAATACACTTGTTCACTACACCATTGAATGCTTGAATTCAAGTCTGAACTTATTCAGACTGGAATGCTTTACATGTTATGCACTATGTTATGCACTCATGTATAGTGCTGAATATTTATTTTCTGTTGTAGGCCAAATATGACTTGGATCTAAATAGTCAAGCCTTTGTGTTAGCATTCATGGCACGAAGTTGGAGGGCATTCAAAGGTCAACTCACCAAGCATTGGATTTATCCGAATGAGGGCAATCGTGAGCTTCTCAAGCACCCTCCACTAAAGTACTCGGGGATCTTGAAACAATCTGTGTGGGAGGAATTCGTCAAAAGCAGACTGTCTGCAAATTTTAAGATTAACATGTCAAAATTATTTTTTTTATGCATAACAAGGATGACTAGGTCCCTATTATATATATTTTATTTCTTCTCTACCTTCATGTGTTGTAATCATAAGAAAATGAGCAAGGAGCAAAGTGCACGGAGAGCCAAGGGCAAGTTTCCTCATCGTTTAAGCAGGAAGGGATATGTCGGTCTTAAAGAGGAGCTGGTAATGCATATTTATATATCAGTTAACATGATTTACACGTGGACATATATATTATTATAACGTGGTTTTTTCTTTCAAAATAGCGACGACAGTTGGGGGAACAATATATAGATGACAGAAGTTTTTTTTGGACAAAAGCACGAGTTAGTAAGGACGGTACATTTACTGACGATGGGACCAAGGACGTAGCTATGAAAGTGGTGAGTATATATCGTCCAGTCTATTAAGAGGAATCCTGCTTATCAACATGCTTATATTTCTAAAACCTTGTACTTTTTATAGGAGGAATACATCAAACAAAAGGAAGATGGGAGTTTGGTGACCGAAGGAGCTTCGGATATTCTAACCTTGGCGTTGGGCACTCCCGAGCATTCGTGACGTATTCGGGGTTTAGGATTAGGACCGACACCGACGACCTATTTCAAGCTTCCAAAACGGGGAATAAAAAAACAAAATGAACTACTCAAGTCCCAATTAGAAGAGGAGCGTAAACGGAGACAAGAATTGGAGATCATGCTAAAAGAATTTCAAGCCCAAGGAGCTTCACAAACATCTGAGAAGGTTCCTTCCAATACCAAAGGAAGTGATAATAGAAAATATATAATGTCTCGTAAGAATGAACACGAGTATCTTGGAAACAAGAGTCCATCATATGGTTCTAAGGTACTGCTTATTACATTTAGTTCCATTTCGTCTAATAAGCTTTTCTTCTTCTATTTTTGTCTAATATGTTTATTCTAATATGCTTTTTTATCTTCTATCTTCTTTGAAAAGCTGAAACAGAAAAAAAAAAGTTAAGCGAGCAAAAATTCATAACATATCCTACATCAGACATTGGCATGGTAAGTACATATATTCAATACATAATCTTTATTCAACAACTTAATTATAACATGTAGTAATTATATCGAGAAATAACTGTTTCTTATTTTGTTTTGGGAACCAAATGTAAGCTAGCAGTGGGCACAAAAGAAAATATTCTTGCCGAGGGAATTGTCTTTGAAGGGTGTGGACCAAATAAGAAAATTCATAATGTTGAATTAGGAGAACATAATGTTAGGGTTTCAATTATGAAAGCCCTTCAACCTATTGTGAGCCTTCCCGTGCCACTTCATGGAGAAATGGAAGTTGTTAAAGATACAATTGGGTCTTTAGTAGCTTGGCCCAAAGAGTTTATTGTTGGTGGTCTTGAGGTAATATTATTTAATACTAGTGTCAATATCTTTTATGAAATTGTCGAAAAAAATTCAATATGCAACAGGTAAGTACTAAACCAATTGAATCTGACAATGTTCAACCTTTGAAGGTTGCTGGCTGTGGTAGGGAGATAATTGACACTTTCGGAGAGATAGTAGAAACCATTAAGGATACCGACCCTCATCTTAAAATACCATTGGATGAAAGAATGTTCGGAAGCTTTAATCCATCTTGTTATCTTTCTAAAATCGTTCTGCTGGAGTTATGTAGGATGCAATGGCTAGATGTGAATCCTGTTGTTGCATACATGAGGTAAGAAATATGAAATTTATATTCTGAAATTTTGATTTTGAGATTGACACCATATTTAACTATTCTTTTGGCTTTAGGTTTTTGCTTGATAAATTTCCAAACTCTCGGGAGCTTTTGATAATGTTCAACCCTTCTGCTAAGAGTAATGCATCCGGGCCTGCAATAAGCAATCTGTTTAGAGAAAGGCTCCAAGAGGCTAAGAAAACCCAAATTTGCTTCATTCCATTCATTTACAAGGAGTAAGAAGTTTTAATCAAGTAGCAAGATTTTTCTTTCCTATTCAATAACCAATGTGCTTTATTCTATTCATGTTCCCTTTAATGTAGGAAGCATTGGATTCTAATTGTTGTTGACCTCTCTACCTTTAATGTTTACTGGTTGGACTCGATGTGTTTTAAATTGAGAGGAGATATTAAGTTGTTTTTCAATATGTGAGTGAAATTATTATTATTATTGTTAATATTTTAATACCGTGTATATTCTGATGTTAGTATATACAATTATTTTCTACTAGTGGCCTCAACACAGCATATATTGGTAGTAAAAGATCAAATAGAAGTCCTACTTGGAAATTACCCAAGGTAATCAAACTAATATATGATTTATTATAATCTTGGACATTATATTCTCTTACAAATAATATCTTCATGTACGTCCCGAGACAACCTGGAGGTTATGAATACGGATATTTTGTTATGAAATATATGCGGGATCTCATGGAAGATCCCTCTCCTACTATTGAGTCAGAGGTAAGTTGTCCATTAATTTAATTCTTAATTATTTTTCTGAAATTATACAAACTAATGTAACTATTTTTTGACTTTTTAGCTAAAAAAATTGGCTGGAAAATTAACATACACGCAGGAAGAAATAGATGATGTCCGATGCAAATTTATCGAATTCGTTGCCAATCATATGGATACATGAGGGTCAAGGTAATATCCTTAACAAGATCCCCTCCCTTTTACCTGCACTTACTTCTAACTCTGTTCTGCGCCTATACAAGATGTTACTGTAATTGGTCAGAACATGGTATCCCCCTTATTAATCTGTCACCCCCGTTTTCCGTTATACGTATTTCCAGTATACGTATACGGAATCCTGACATATAATTTATTTTCCTGCCTGGCTAGCTAATTTTAGTTTAATCTTGATTAGGTTCATCATGGCATGTAATGGTTTAACTTGGTTTATTTTAGGTTGGCTTGGTTTATTCTTTGGTTCATCATGTTAAACCCACCACCATCCCCCTTTATAACCCACCTAACTTTTCTCTCTCCTCCACTTTCTCATTAACTCTTCTTCCTTCTCCATTAAACCCACCACCAACCAAGAACACCCCTTAGGCAAGTGTAACATGCTTCCACAAGAGAACCCATTTTTATTGTTCCATTAGTTTCTAAGACACATTAGAACTTGTCATTTTCCATTTTGAGGCTTTGATTTTTGTAGATCTAGAAATTGGTCATTTTCGGATTTTGGTAGTTTTGATCTATCAAACTTCTTTGTTTTTAAGCTTTGATGGTTCCATGTTGTAGAGAATTTTATTCTACCCAATTTTGACCATTTGAAAGTTGGATTTGGACTTGTTTTGACCAACTTATAGACTTTTGAAGCTATGGGTTCAACCATGGAGTTCTTGCTAATTTTGGAGAAGATAGTGAGCAGTGTGCACGAGCTTTTTAGCTTGTGCCATCGAGTTGCGCACGCTCTTTAGTGCAGCGCAGTCTGATCTCGTGCGCAGTCTGACCTCGTGCGCAGTCTGACTCGTGCGCAGTCTGACTCGTGCGCAGTCTGACTCGAGCACAGTCTGACTCATGTGCAGTCTGACTCGAGCGCAATCTGACCTCGTGCACAATCTGACTCGAGCGCAGTCTGGCTCGTGCGCAGTCTGACCTCGTACGCAGCCTGACTCAGGCGCAACCTGATGTTCAGGCGCAACTGGACTTGACCCTACTTGCCTTAGCGCAACCTGTTACCCTAGCACAACTTGGCTAATGCTACTTGTTGGCCATAGTACCCCTTGCTCCTCCCCCTTGGGCGCATTATGTCCCCAGTTTTCCCCTTTTTATGATTCTTTGCACCCATTTTATATCCTTACGCCTTTTCGATATAAACTCGACATGAATCCGATGTGAGCATGACATTGTTTATGAATGCAAATCTGAACACGGCTTAGTGGTGGAATTGCCTGATCAGTGACCCGTTGTGGTGCACTTGCATAGACACGATATGATATTATGACCGTATAGGATAACTCTTGATAGTGACCCGCCGTGGTGCACTCTTGACAAGTAATTTGACATGATAATTCTTGATGGTGGTCCGTTGTGACGCACCCTTGCCTTGATAAGCAACCCGACATGATAACCTTGATACGTTGTTGCGACGGCTAACCTGACATGCTAAGTAAATTCTTGACACCGTGGGTGATTGTATCGAATATGCTTGTATAAGCAACCAGTCTTGTCTCGCATCATGTCTAGGGCATGTATCCCTGGTTACCACGGTCAGGGATTCATACTGAATCTGACTAGGTTAATGACTAGATTGATCAAGTAGAGCATATAGAGAGGTATTTCGGCTACAAGCAATCCCGTTATCTGGGCGCCTTCCTTGATGGACTTGTAGCCTGCCGACGAGTAGGGCACATTTCCAGCTCACTGTTCTGTGGGACACTACATGAAATGATTACTATGCACACTGTCATATGTTGCATCCAAGTCACCTAACAAGGCATGATAACTCTAATCTTGAACCTTGCGTCTGGATAACCTGGATAGTCTGCAGGGCTTGTGACCGTAGGCGTACCTCATTGCATCTTGCTAGTAACTAAGCTTGTGATAACCCTAGTTAGTTAAGTATCAAGCCGTACTCTTTGCTTGGCCGTGAATGATGGATGGAGTCCTATCTTGTCTAGTCTTGCCTAGATCCGGTGCATGGATATCTCCGGACATGCTTGTTTATGCTTTACCTTATCGATAATTGGTTCGAGGCTAAGTTCTGTTCAGGTAAAGGGTTACAACCCCGGTCCTTGTTTGGTTTACGGGTTGTAACTTGGGTACCGGAATAGTCCTCTAGTTATCTTATCGTTTATCATCCTGTTTTCTTTAACTCATGTCTTATGTTATTTCACCTATGACTTTATGTGCTGACATGCTGGTTTTAGTTCTTAAGTGAAGCCCCCTTTGTGGCACTTGCTCTTTCTGGGGTCTGACCCAGCTAGTTTTGTATGGCCAGATTTTGGAGCAGCTACCGAGGATCTCCTAACTTTTTTGCTAGATGGTGAACACTAGAAGGAATCTCGGCAACGAGTGGGTTTTTATTTTGCTCTTCCACTCCCTTGTAAAAATATTCTTTTGAGGTGTTTAGCCGCCGAGCAAGTGTTAGCTCGTTTACAACTTTACATACTGTCTGCCTACGGGCCGTAGCATGATTGACAAATCCTAGGGTTGATCATGTATGACTTAAACTCTTGCTAGTCTTCGTATTTTGTATGGCTAGCTTCATGATCATCTGAATATATAATGTATGGGACACCTTACTTTGTATGTCTGATGATCTACCATCTTGTTATATCTACTCGCTTGCTGGAAATTGAGACACTAGGCTTGTTATTGAACTTAAGAGACTGACGGCTTGTAGTAAACCCTCATGCATCTAGACAGCCGTGACCATATTGTGAGGTGGGATTCACTTTAATATACGTAGCTGGCTGTATCTGTCCCCCGCTCTCCAGTATTCAGGTTCTGGGGCGTGATACATTTTAAGTGGTGGCCCATGCAGGTCTTGTAGATCAAGATGTGTGAGGGTTTTACCGGATAGATGTCTCTATCAACACTCACCCTTGATCTCTACTCGTGCCTTCTGATCTTTCAGAATCCTTAACCTGATCACATATTTATATCCTCGATCTATCATGGTCCTTTCTTATTGTTTCCCATGTCGTTTCTTCAGTGGCATTGTTCCTGGTCCTACCGATCAGCAAGACGGAGAACCTCCAGTGGACCAGCAGCAACCTGGAGACCAAGCCCAGCACTCTTGAGTGGCCTCCCGAGTCATGCATTCTGGGGACCCCGAGCCCCAGTTCAGCCAGTCCAGCCTGCAGAGCCTGACGATGGAACCTTGGTGGGTCTCATCAGGACATTGCTTGCGTCTCAAGATCGTCGGGGCGATGCCCTGCACCAGGCAGTACAGGATGCCATGGGCTGTGTTGGTTATCAAGGGAACAGTACGGCTAGCAGTTTCAAGCGCCTCAACCCTTCCTTCTTCGACGGTAGTGAAGACGCTATTGCAGCTGATGCGTGGCTCCAGGACATTGAGATTATCTTAGATGCAGCCAAGACTCCAGAAGGAGAGAAGGTAGCTATGGTGCGCCTACAGTTATTAGACCTAGCCCGTACCTGGTGGGCGATGATAGCAGTTGGTTTGGCAACGCCTGTCCCGTGGACGGTATTCAGTAACAAGTTTCAGATCAAGTACTTCGATGCTGTGGCTCGGCATGACCTACAGACGAAGTTCACCAATCTCAGGCAGATGAGCAGGACGGTCGATGGATATGCGGCCAAGTTTTCAAGACTAAGTCGGTTTGCTCCCACTTTGGTGGCAACCGAGTTTGATCGAGCGCAGCGGTTCCAGCAGGGACTCCACCTAGAGATCATTCTAGCAGTGGAGAAGTTTGAGCATCAGACCTTTGATGCTGTTTTACGGGCAGCTAAGAGGCATCAGTATACCTCGCAGAGAATTGTAGACAGAACTGGAGGACGGAAGCGGTCCCATAGTCAGATGATCCAGTCTTCAGCCCCAGCCCCGGCAGCTAGGGCCTTGACCATTGAAGCTTCGAGGAGGACAGCATCAGTTACATCGGTTCAGCATTCGACTCCGATGTATCCTCAGCAGCAGAAGCGGAGGCAGTCATCCACAATGGGCTGCACTCATTATGGAAAGCCAGGGCATGTAGTGTCAGAATGTCGCCGAGCACAAGGATTGTGTTTGGCTTGTGGGGCACTGGATCACATGATAGGGTCCTGCCCATAGAGAGCCGGTTCATCCTCATCGGCCCAGACTAGTCCCTCGGTAAGGGGACCAGCACCAGTGCAGCAGCAGCAGTATCAGCCTCCGAGGCCATTGCTGCCTCAGGCTCAGGCATTCCAGCAGCAGCGACCGCAACAGTATGCCCAGGTCCAAGCTCAGGTTCAGAACCGCCAGAGAGGTTTCCAGCAGAGGGGACCAGCACCCAGAGGGCACGGTCAAGCGATGGCTTTGACCGTAGAGAAGGAGTTGCCATCAGGTGAGGTGGTGGCAGGAACTATTCTTGTCAACTCTTTTTCTGCATCAGTATTATTTGATTCAGGTGCATCGCATTCATTTATGTCTGTACGATTTGCGACACGGATAGGACTGGTGCCCGAGTCATTATCAGTAAGGCTAAATATACTTACTGGTAACGAACTTATGGGTATATATAGGGTGTTTTCCTCGTGTCGAATCGTAGTTAGCGGTAGAGATTTTCCCGCTAGGTTGATAGAGTTCCCGATGGCCGATTATGATGTAGTCCTAGGAATGGATTGGTTGAGGGACCAGTATGCTAGAATAGATTGCCATGTCGGCAAGATTATTTTTAGTATTCCCGGTGAGCCAGAGTTTTCATTTTCTCGAGGCAGAGTAGAACCTTCTTCCCCGGCATTGCGGATGGCCGTAGCAGCAGCAGTTCAGCTTTCCAGAGTTGTAGAAGAGTTTTCTGACGTATTTTTCGAAGAGCTTCCAAGCATACCCCCAGAGAGAGAGAGAGATAGAATTCACTATCGACTTGATTCCAGGGACGGCACCAGTGTCAGAGAGAGTCTATAGGATGGCACCATCAGAGTTGGAGGTCCTGTACAAGATGATTGAAGAACTTCGAACCAAGGGATTCATTTGTGCTAGTGGATCACCTTGGGGAGCTCCGATGCTTCTTGTGAAGAAGAAGGATGGTACGTCAAGATTATGTGTTGATTATCGTACCTTGAACTCTGTAACAATTAAGAACAGATATCCTTTACCAAGGATAGATGATTTATTTGATCAGCTCAGAGGAGCGGCAGTATTTTCAAAGATTGACTTGCGGTCGGGGTACCATCAGATCAGAGTCAGAGAGCAGGACATCCCGAAGACAGCATTCAGATCTAGATATGGACATTGGGAGTTCCTTGTTATGCCATTTGGAGCGACCAATGCGCCGGCCGTATTCATGGACCTCATGAATCGTATCTTCATGCCCTATTTGGACCAGTTCGTGATAGTGTTCATAGACGACATCTTAGTCTATAGCAAGAACGAGGCAGAGCATGAGCAGCATCTTCGTGTAGTTCTTCAGATTCTCAGGGAGCACCAGTTGTACGCGAAGTTCAGTAAGTGCGAATTTTGGCTTGATCGCATTTCGTACTTGGGTCATATCATCACCAGAGGTGGAGTAGAAATTGATCCCCAGAAGATATTGGCTATAGAGACATGGCCAGTACCTAGCACCATCGCAGAAGTTCGGAGTTTCCTTGGATTGGCCGGCTATTACCGACGCTTTGTGTCAGACTTTGCTCGGATTTCAGCACCACTGACGCAGTTGACCCGTAAGGATATGCAGTTTGCTTGGACAGCAGAGTGTCAGAGTTCATTTGAGAAGTTGAAGAAGAGATTGATGACGGCTCCCATTCTCACTCTTTCCGACGGGACGGGAGGATTTTCAGTTTATTGCGACGCATCCGACAAGGGATTAGGATGTGTCTTGATGCAGCATGGTAAGGTAGTCGCTTATGTGTCACGTCAACTTCGCGACCATGAGAGGAATTACCCAACCCATGACCTGGAGTTAGCAGCCGTAGTTTTTGCATTGAAACTTTAGAGGCATTATTTTGTATGGAGATCGGGTGGAGATTTTCACCGACCACAAGAGTCTGAAGTATGTGTTTACCCAGAAGGATCTTAATATGTATCAGAGGAGATGGCTAGAGATACTTATGGATTATGACATCAACTTACAGTATCATCCTGGGAAGGCCAACGTAGTGGCAGATGCATTGAGCAGGAGAGCTGGAGTTTATTTTCTAACGGCGCAGCCAGAGTTGTTAGCAGATCTTCAGAAGATGGGTATTGAAGTTGTTCTTCCTTCCAGTGTGGCATTGATGGCCAGTATGCAAGTTCAGTCTAGTATAGTTGAGATGATCAAGTTAGCCCAATCAGTAGACTCTAAGCTTCAGCGGCTTAGGGCAGAATGTGTGGCAGGAAAGAGACCAGAGTTATGCATTCATGAAGATGGTATACTCCGACATGGAAGGCATCTTTGTGTACCCAGTGGTGATATCAGACAGGAGATCATGGCAGAAGCCCACAGTTTTCAGTATTCAATTCATCCTGGCGGTACGAAGATGTATCGTGATATTCGGCAACATTTTTGGTGGAATGGCATGAAGAGGGAGATAGCCCGGTTTGTCTCTTATTGTTTAGTATGTCAACAAGTTAAGGCTGAACATCAGAGACCAGCTCGACTTCTTCAACCTTTGCCGATCCCGGAATGGAAATGGGAGCACATTACTATGGATTTTGTAACTGGATTACCTACATCCCCAGCTGGGAGAGATGCCATCTGGGTTATAGTTGATCGTCTCACGAAGGTAGCTCATTTTCTTCCTTTCAGAATCGGCCAGTCGACGGATCAGCTTGCAGAGATGTACCTCAGGCAGATAGTCAGATTGTATGGAGTGCCAGTCAGTATTGTGTCCGATAGAGATTCGAGATTTATATCTCACTTTTATCGAAGTCTTCAGAAAAGTTTGGGGACTCGTCTCAAGTTCAGTTCAGCCTACCATCTGCAGACAGATGGTCAGTCAGAACGCACGATCCAGACTCTTGAAGACATGCTGCGGTCATGTACACTCGACTTCGGTGGTTCGTAGGAAGATCACCTGCATCTCGTAGAGTTCTCCTATAATAACAGTTTCCAAGCTAGTATCCAGATGGCACCTTTCGAGGCCTTGTACGGCAGGAAGTGCAGATCTCCTTTAGCTTGGGACGATATCGGTGAGAGGCAAATGCTTGGACCAGAGATGGTGACGTGGACTATTGAGGTGGTCAGACAAGTCAGAGATCATCTTCGAGTTGCCCAAGAACGCCAGCGTTATTGGGCCGATTCTCATCGGCGACCCCTTAAATTTTCTGTCGGCGACCATGTATTCCTTAGGATCTCGCCTACCCGTGGCATCATTCGATTCGACGTGCGGGGAAAGCTCAGTCCTAGGTATATAGGGCCGTTTGATATTCTAGAGCGAGTAGGTGATGTATCCTATCGTCTCGCTCTTCCGCCGTCGTTACGTGAGGTACATGATGTCTTCCATGTATCCCAATTACAACGGTATGTCCCAGATCCGAGTTACGTTCTTGATCATTCGGAATTGGTTGTTGGTACCAACCTTTCGTATGAGGAGAGACCCGTATCCATATTAGACCAGAAGGAGAAGATACTCAAGAACAAGACTATCAAGTTAGTTCGTGTTGCTGGGGGTCATCACTCTTTGGGTGAGTCAACGTGGGAGCGTGAGGATTATATCCGATCGCGATATCCCGACCTGTTTGACTTGTAAGGTATAATATCTTTCTTATGCCTTATGCTTAAGTTCCTTGCTTGCATGAATGATTGCTTGATTGACTGCTAGTCATATATTTCCTACAATTGATATAGCTTGCTCGACATCTCTAGCCTCTTGATTTAATTCCGAGGACGAAATTCTTTTAAGGTGGATAGAGTTGTCACCCCCGTTTTCCGTTCTACGTATTTCCAGTATACGTATACGGAATCCTGACATGTAATTTATTTTTCTGTCTGGCTAGCTAATTTCAGTTTAATCTTGATTAGGTTCATCATGGCATGTAATGGTTTAACTTGGTTTATTTTGGGTTGGCTTGGTTTATTCTTTGGTTCATCATGTTAAACCCACCACCATCCCCCTTTATAACCCACCTAACTTTTCTCTCTCCTCCACTTTCTCATTAACTCTTCTTCATTCTCCATTAAACCCACCACCAACCAAGAACACCCCTTAGGCAAGTGCTACTTGCTTCCACAAGAGAACCTATTTTTATTGTTCCATTAGCTTCTCCTCATATTTCTAAGACACATTAGAACTTGTTATTTTCTATTTTGAGGCTTTGATTTTTGTAGATCTAGAAATTGGTCATTTTTGGATTTTGGTAGTTTTGATCTATCAAACTTCTTTGTTTTTAAGCTTTGATGGTTCCATGTTGTAGAGAATTTCATTCTACCCAATTTTGACCATTTGAAAGTTGGATTTGGACTTGTTTTGACCAAGTTATAGACTTTTGAAGCTATGGGTTCAACCATGGAGTTCTTGCTGATTTTGGAGAAGACAGTGAGCAGTGTGCTCAAGCTTTCTAGCTTACGCCACCGAGTTGTGCGCGCTCTTTAGTGCAGCGCAGTCTGACCTCGTGCGCAGTCTGACCTCGTACGCAGTCTGACTCGTGCGCAGTCTGACTCGTGCGCAGTCTGACTCGAGCGCAGTCTGACACGAGCACAGTCTGACTCGTGCGCAGTCTGACTCGAGCGCAGTCTGACCTCGTGCACAGTCTGACTCGAGCGCAGTCTGACTCGTGCGCAATCTGACCTCGTGCGCAGCCTGACTCAGGCGCAACCTGATGTTCAGGCGCAACTGGACTTGACCCAACTTGCCTTGGCGCAACCTGTTACCCTGGCACAACTTGGCTAATGCCACTTATTGGCCATAGTACCCCTTGCTCCTCCCCCTTGGGCACATTATGTCCCAAGTTTTCCCCTTTTTATGATTCTTTGCACCCATTTTATATCCTTACGCCTTTTCGATATAAACTCGACATGAACCCGATGTGAGCATGACGTTGTTTATGAATGTGAATCTGAACACGGCTTAGTGATAGAATTGCCTGATCAGTGACCCGTTGTGGTGCACTTGCATAGACACGATATGACATTATGACCGTATAGGATAACTCTTGATAGTGACCCACCGTGGTGCACTCTTGACAAGTAATTTAACATGATAATTCTTGATGGTGGTCCATTGTGACGCACCCTTGCCTTGATAAACAACCCGACATTATAACCTTGATACGCTGTTGCGACGGCTAACCTGACATGCTAAGTGAATTCTTGACACCGTGGGTGATTGTATCGAATATGCTTGTATAAGCAACCAGTCTTGTCTCGCATCATGTCTAGGACATGTATCTCTGGTTACCACGGTCAGGGATTCATACTGAATCTGACTAGGTTAATGACTAGATTGATCAAGTAGAGCATATAGAGAGGTATTCCGGCTACAAGCAATCCCGTTATCTGGGCGCCTTCTTTGATGGACTTATAGCCTGCCGATGAGTATGGCACATTTCCTGCTCACTATTATGTGGGGCACTACATGAAATAATTACTATACACACTGTTATATGTTGTATCCAAGTCACCTAACAAGGCATGATAACTCTAATCTTGAACCTTGCGTCTGGATAACCTGGATAGTCTGCAGGGCTTGTGACCGTAGGTGTACCTCATTGCATCTTGCTAGTAACTAAGCTTGTGATAACCCTAATTAGTTAAGTATCAAGTCGTACTCTTTGCTTGGCCGTGAATGATGGATGGAGTCCTATCTTGTCTAGTCTTGCCTAGATCCGGTGCATGGATATCTCCGGACATGCTTGTTTATGCTTTACCTTATCGATAATTGGTTCGAGGCTAAGTTCTGTTCAGGTGAAGGGTTACAACCTCGGTCCTTGTTTGGTTTACGGGTTGTAACTTGGGTACCGAAATAGTCCTCTAGTTATCTTATCGTTTATCATCCTGTTTTCTTTAACTCATGTCTTATGTTATTTCACCTATGACTTTATGTGCTGACATGCTGGTTTTAGTTCTTAAGTGAAGCCCCCTTTGTGGTACTTGCTCTTTCTGGGGTCTGACCCAGCTAGTTTTGTATGGCCAAATTTCGGAGCAGCTACCGAGGATCTCCCAACTTTTCTGCCAGATGGTGAACACTAGAAGGAATCCCGACAACGAGTGGGTTTTTATTTTGCTCTCTTACTCCCTTGTAAAAATATTCTTTTGAGGCGTTTAGCCGCCGAGCAAGTGTTAGCTCGTTTGCAACTTTACTTACTGTCTGCCTACGGGCCGTAGCATGATTGACAAATCCTAGGGTTGATCATGTATGACTTAAACTCTTGCTAGTCTTCGTATTTTGTATGACTAGCTTCATGATCATCTGAATATGTAATGTATGGGACGCCTTACTTTGTATGTCTGATGATCTACCATCTTGTTATATCTACTCGCTTGCTGGAGATTGAGACACTAGGCTTGTTATTGACCTTAAGAGACTGATGGCTTGTAGTAAACCCTCATGCATCTAGACAGCCGTGACCGTATTGCGAGGTGGGATTTACTTCAATATACGTAGCTGGCTGTGTCTGTCCCCCGCTCTCCAGTATTCTGGTTCTGGGGCGTGACATAATCTAACCTTTGTTCACTAAAGATGTACTATATGGAAATTGAAGGTTATTTCTTGCAAGGTACAGCAGACAAGCAGTAAAGGGATACAAGTATTTAGAGTATGCTTGACAACAACCCAGTACCTATCCCATTACTGGAACACCCCTCTAACACGACACACATGGTGAAACACATGCCTATATATACTTGTTATTGACATTTATACCAACTTGACACACAAAGCTGCTTATAGATGAATCACTTATACATGGCCTCCTAATCTCTTATACATATAATTCCCAAGGTTGTGCCCCAGTACTTCGTCTGCCTCATGTGCAGAGATCTCTGATACCCTACCTGTCCAATTCGACCATTGATACTCTAAGGGTACACTAAGTTTTCTAGATTGCCTGTACCTGTCCATATGTGTATGTTGTTGACCTAAATTTGTTCTCAGGTCTTACATACCTGTCATACTCTAACATAAAACAAATATTCACTCATTAACTGGCACTGGCTCACTACTTGCGTAGGCCTATGGCAAAGAGCCTACAGCAGGTCAAGCTGGAGGGGGGAATGAGTCCCCTGCTGCTGCTAATATAGCCTACTACTTTGGCCTGGCCTGTTGCCACTTGTCCTACCTGCAGGTAATATCCTCAGGCCTTAGCCCAGCATCTGCTGCATCACTGGCCTTAGCCAACATCGGCTGCCACTTGTCTACAACAGGTCAAGCTGGAAGGAGGGAATGAGTCCCCTACTGCTGCTAATGTAGCCTACTGCTTTGGCCTAGCCTGCTGCCACTTGCCCTACCTGCCGGCAATAGCCTCAGGCCTTAGCCAACATCTTTCTGATAGTTATACATATATAGACACAAGATGAATCTAACAGAAACTCCACACAACAGTTTCCCACAATATATGTTGAATTATGATCTTAATGTGTTACATATATATACATAATTATATCACATTTATTAAATCTTGTTTTATCTTTTACAGGGTACATGTGTTGTGGACATAGGTCTTCATGTGACTAAGTTGTATGTTATGGTGTGGGATGTTTTCATGTGGATAGTTTTGATGTAAAGTGTACTAGCTATATTGGATACTCTATATATTTTTGAGAAGATGTATATATATGGCCTGAGAAATATAGAATGATAGCTAAAGTGTACTCTATTTTGAGACAATAGAATGTACCCTATTTTGAGACAATGAAATGAAGATTAATGTTACATTTCAATGTTTTGTTGTGCATTTGGTTCAAAGTGGTTGTTTTCGAATTGAATTGAGCAGTGTTTGGAATGTATAAGATGCAGTATAGAACGTTATAAATGTGATACAAATGACCAATCATAACGCTTTCAAAATGTCCTGACTTCCAACCATATTACATATTCATAACGGTTTTACAAAACTATCCATAACGCTTTAAAAATAAAACGTAGTAGAAATTGAGTCTATTAATGACGTTTTCGGAAGATTTATCTATAACGCTTTGAAAAACATTTATAACACCCGATTTCATAATGCTTGGATTAAGAAAAAAAGCGTCATGGTTCTTAATTAATGACGGTTTTTAGCCGTCATTAAAGGGTATTTTTGTTGTAGTGCATCGTCCGTGCTTCAGGCAAGGCTGGCTGCGCTTCTGGGGCGACGAGTAGACTGTGCTTCTGGAGACGACGGAATCTCTGTGCTTTAGGGCGGCAAGTAGACTATGTTTCGAAGACAACGGGGCCTCTGTGCTTTTAGGAGCAACGAGCAGGCTGTGTTTCGGGCAATATCACTGTGCTTTAGGGCGACGAGTAGGCTGCGCCTTCAGATAGATCATTTTACTGTGCTTTAGAGTAGCAGTCGGGCTTGTGCTAGAGCAAATAGTGTCTCCCAAGTCTTTGATAAAAGGTAGTTAAGCTTCTGGGTTAGAGCATGGTGCTGCACCGTTGGAGTTGAGGTGGTGTGAAAATATCACCAGTCTGCGCCTAAGGTTGGCGCAAGAATGTAGTTGCGCCTCTGGATTGAAGGACTTGGCTTTGAAGTCTTCTTTTAAAGAGTAATGAATTATCGCTCCTTAATGAACGACTCCCTCTTAATTACGACCGTTATTTGGGGAATTTCAAGGGGTCCTAGGATTGTCTAGGACTTAGTCGAATGAACTTTATTTAATGATGTTCATCGTGCTGAGTCCTAGGTTCATCCCATTAATGTGGGAATTTTGACCGTCGGCCATGTGGCCTATATTTTGGACCACTCCCACCCTATATAAAGGGGGAGTTTTTTCTGAAGAGTCACGTCTTCTTCCTGGCACCCTTCACCACCATGCTGGATCCAGACTTAGCTTCGAGTGGCGGTTGGCCTTGCATAAGTCGGATTTTGGTTGAGGATTCCTTCGTTCAAAGGGGCTATGCCTTCGTAGAAGAACTATTAATGAGTCTTGGAACGTGCTGGAACGCTTCTCATGAGGAGTTTGAACCTGGGTGACGCCTTAGAGGTCTTCGAGGTCCTGACGACCTAGCTTGTGGGTGGATGGCCAGCCCGAAGAGCCACAAGTTGTGCTCTGCCCTGCCCATTCTGGGATTTTGAGACCTTCTGTGCCTTCTGGAAACTCGGGCCAATTGTTGCTTCAAGAAGTTGCTCGCTTCAGTCGAGTAGCTGATGCGCTTTTGGAGGGTTGCGCCCACAAAAAAAATCAGACTACGCTTCAATGGGGATCAATCTTCCAGTATGCGTACTGAAAAGAAGGGGGACTGCGCTTTGATGAAGATTAGTAGGATTAGTCTTTTACGTATAGCCTTGAAGAATTTGTACTAGAACTTTATAGGCATAATAATAACAAAACTTCAATCTGTAATCGATCCTTTGTAGAAGAAGTAGGATTAGTCTTTTACGTATAGCCTTGAAGAATTTGTACTAGAACTTTATAGGCATAATAATAACAAAACTTCTTTTCGTATCTTTTGTTGTCTTTTTAATACTCGATCTGCCCCTTTGTATCATCTGCGCTGCGGTGGAGGAATGTTATCAGTTGAGATTTTTCATGCTTATATATATGTGTGTGTGTCTGTGTGTGTATATATATATATATATATATATATATATATATATATATATACATATATCATCTGCTTTTTTATTGACGTATATATCGATATGTAAAAATCTAATTTTGATTTCGAAATTTGATTTCGTTTCGAAATAGATTTTTGCTAATCGTAGAGAGAATGGGATGAGGGTCGATTCGAAGAAGATTTGATCGAATGTTATTTAGATTCGACTCTGATTTAAATCTTTAAAATCTCCAAAAAAAAAAAAAACTGTTTTCCCTTATCTTGTGCTCCTAGACCTGTGGGAGAATATGGGCTTCGTGATCTTGCGAGATTTTCAATCCCGCGAGAATTTGGGTTTAAATTTTTTATTTTACAGCTATATATATATATATATATATATATATATATATATATATATATATATATATATATATATATATATATATATTTCATTAGCAAAAAAAATACATACTTCATTAGCTCAATAAAATCCCAAAAAATTTCTAAAATAAAAATATTTTCTAAATTAATTTAATACAAAAATTATTACACAAAATTTTCCTATTATATATAGTGTAGTAATTTCTTGCTACTTTCATACTAAAGAATCATTTATTAAATACAAAGCTATTTAATGATTAGAAAGAAATATTGTAAAATTAAAAATAAAAATAATAAAAATTCTAAAAAAAATTAGGGGTGTTTACATCCTACCCAACTTATAAAAATTTTATCCTCGAAATTTAAAATAATATTAATATCAAAGAATAATGAGATTAAAACGAAGGGAGAGCAAGTACGTCAAATCGTAACCCGGTTTCCGGAAAGATGTAGGTAGTTATAAAATGAATCCAAATTGATGCCACATACGATAAGGTAGGCTATTTTTAGTTCAAGACCCTACCCAACTTATAGAATTGGGTTAGTTGTGAACATCGAAGTTGCAAGCCTTCTGAGAGGGACAATTTCTAAGGTGAGGCACGAGAATATTGGACACTTCTGACCGTAGTCACGATCCTAAGGGAAGCCTAGATATTGACATGACGTTCTTGGTCAATAACTTCTATCGAAGAATTATTAAAATTTAACATCATTCCTATTAGGGTCATCCTTTTACAAGTTAGTAAAAATTGTGGGACAAGTGGGAATTTATAACAGATGTCTGAACTCTTTTTATAGTGAAGACAAGTCATAATTAGGTAGGAGATATGCAATGACATGGATCTTGCTTGTCTCATACGGATCTTGGGTATTCAATTTATTCGAGGGAATGGGTTAATATTGTAGGGTTACTGTGAAGTGGAACGAGAATGGGCAGCTATGATTTATACTCAGTGTGAATATGTCATACATGTGGTGTATTGAAATGGAGCACATGAAGGTGTGTTTGTGCTGGACATATATGTCATGTGTGTAGAGTGGCTCATCTAGTTCATGGGGTGTGAAATTTGTTGGAAGGAAAAGGCTTCTGTTGTGCTCTAAATATCAAAGTCACGGTAGAGGTTATCAGATGATACGATTAGAAATAAACGTTATGACCCCTTGATTTATTAGCTGAATTGGAACCAATTTTATCCCGATCACTAGGTAATTCAAAGAAACCCAACGTTCTTAGAGAGGCTTGCAATCTATGAGCTTGAGAAATTCCGTTCTCGCAATTAAAACTATGATAGAATATAATTTAAAGAATCAAGGTCGCGATCTTTGTACCTTGATTTGTTGGAATAGCCACACGATAAAATTACTACTAAAATATTGGTATTTTGCGACGGAAATATCCATCGCTAAATATGATATTTCTGTTGCTAATATAATTTACCGACGGATTATCGACTGAAATAGGACGTCGATAACTATAACGTCGCTATGACAAATTCGTCGGTAATCCATCGCCATAGTGACGGATTACCGACGGAAATAGCGACTATTAATAGCGACGGATTAGCAACGAAAATTAACCGTCGGCAAACACGGCGACAACTTAGCGACGGAATTCCGACATAATTTAGTGAGCCAAAAACCCAAATTTTCCAGAAGCTTAGCGACTGAAATTTTCGTCGCTGGCTTGTCCGATATGCTTTTGGTATCTTACAGAACGTTAGCGACAGAAATTTTTGTCGCTAGTTCGTCGCTCACCTACAGGTATTCGTCGCTAAGCCGTCGATAGTTAGTTGCTAGCCTGCAAATTTTCCAATTTCTGTCGCTATTCCGTCGCTGGTTAGTCGCTAAACTTCTCATTATTGCCAGACTAAATTGTTCCAGCTTCGCTCAAACCTGTCATATATATATATACATTACAGTCAAGTGGGATATACATTAAATATAACCCCAATATATAGTTATATACAAAAATTAACCCAAGCACCAATATATATTAAATTGAACTCCAATAAATATCCAAAGAACTCCAATATATACAAACTCGTCCAGCAGTTGTAATATAGTATATATACACAAATTTGTTCAATAGTACATAAACTCATCAATCAAACTCATCAATCAAATACAAACTCCCTAAAGTTCATACAAACTCATCGATCAAATACAACCAATAATCAAATAAAAATCAAACTGGTGGTGGAGGAGGTGGAGGAGACATAGTCGATCGTTCGCATGCATATATCTGCCCCAGAACCAAAGTGACAATCTGTTGTACCTCCTGGGCATGAATGTTTGGAAGAGTCGGCGGCACGACAAGAGGCGTTGTGGTCGTCAGAGGAACAGGTGTAGTAGGCGCTGTGGTCGGAGGAGGAGTCGTTGTCGGAGGCACCGAGTTCAAAGTTGGAGCCGGTGTAGTGGCAGCAGGAATCAGACTTACTGTGCTTAGAACTCCGCTCATCTAGGTCACCTGACCCTGTAGGCCCACCAAAATATGTGTAATCTGCCGCAAAGTGTAGGCATTGGCAGTATTGTCGATTTGTGGAGGTAGAGGTGGAGGTGGAGATAGATGAGCTCTGAAATAAATGGACGGCTGGGACGCCAACGATCCGGTACCGTACAAGCTGCCCCTTTCCCACTACCAATGGCTTGTATCCACAAGTCGTTCCTCATAGCCGGCGTCGATGGCTAACTAGTCCAAGTTCCCCCTCGGCAGTCCCTCCCTCACCGACTCGACTCTCTAAAGTCTCATACGTCTCCTATATTTATATAGGTGAATAGATTTATAGTTAATATTCATATTTTAGTTACTATTAAGTATTGTTATGGTTACGTTCTCATACATCTCCTAAATTATTCTTTGATTTATAATGCTACTTAGGGTTATGATTTAGATTTAATATTCATATTAGAGTTCGGACTAACTCTTTAGGCAAACTAAATATAGTTAAGTACGTAAAGACAAAGAAGAAATGTAATTAGATATAGGACTCGAAAAACTTACATGGGCTTTGGTCGCCCGATCATCTGCGATCTTCCCATCCTTCTTTCGCTTATAGGTACGCTCGAGAACTTTAGAAAAGTCCACGATGTTCGGGTCTCCGCCTGCCCTGGCGACCTCCTCGCACTATAACAATTAAACATCAATTTATAAGTAAACATTAAATTTAAACAATTGAAGAAATAACAAATAAGAATACTCACCAGCCGTCGATAATGCTCTGAAATTGGGATGGATCCATCCGTGTGGTGACCACCCTTAGCACGAGCAGCCTTTGCCTTCTCGTACTTGGCCTTATAGGTCGGAGTGTCCATCTTCTTCATCTCCTCCCAAAATTCCTCCTTCAACCACTCCTTGCATTGAGCACTATTTAGTAGAGCTAACGCCTTCTGGTCGTTGACCACGTCTCTCAACCTCTTACTGGCGACGGACTTGTAGCACTTCCGGATCGCCTGATCTCTGTGCGCCGGCCATCAGTACAACTTCTACAAATAAGAACAAATAAAAACAAATAAGAAAACATTTAAGAAATGTTGCAAACAAAGACGATATTATTTAGACATACCCCAAGCATCTCGAGCCAAATGAATCGTCTATCAAGTGGGATGTCCCCGAAGTTCAGATAGGGACCATGGAATTGACGACGCATCAACTAGCCCAAATCTCTACCAGCCTGGACCGAAAAGAACCTGGAATAAACAAAAAAAATGTACGATTCGATAATAAATAGAGTATGAATAAATGTGTTTACTAACAGTTATATACTTACGTCGTTCCATCGGCCCACAGCTCGAGACGAGTGATGTTGGCTAGCTGCTCTGGTAGAGTAGGAGGGTTTGTAAATCCTGGTCGACGTATGTACACTCCACGATCGACCGGTCGACCAAAAGGCCAGGATATGGGTTCTCCCCGGTAAGAACGACAGGTGTAGTCTTCGGCATAGAAGATGGGACACCAGTACCGGTAGGAGTAGATGCTGAAGGAATATCAGGGCTAGCTCCGCCGAACGATGAACGAGTGAACGATGGAGATAAGCCATCCTTCACCTCAACCAAATCGTCTTCTCTAACTCCTCTGCGATCTACAGCCAGAGTACAAGGAGGAGTAGGAGGATGGGACCCAGATCCTCGGCGTCGTGTACGGCCTCGTCCCGCCATATGTAAATCTGAAAGAAATAAAAAGTAAAGGTGTGTTGATACAAATAATCAATTTAAATCTAATAGAAATTAAATAAAGGTATGTTGATACAAATAATCAATGCAAATCTAATAGGTAATACATACTAATATTCTTCATCTTCTTCGTAATCCAAATCATCTTCATCTTCTTCATTTCCATTTTCACTATCACTTCCACTTTCACCTTCATCTTTAAATTCTTCCTCCTCATCTGATACGTCCATTTCAGACTCCTTCTCTATATGAGGTAAGTCCTCTATGTCAAGCTCTTCGTCAACTATATTATCCTCTACAGTAACGTCAACCTCCATGTCGTCAATGCCAGCTAAACTCATATATGTTGGTTGAGGCATGACTACCTCATCCTCCTGGTATGCTTGATCTCCAATATTATATGTATTTCTTGCTCTAGTTTTGCATATAGCCCACCAATCATGAGTAGTACGTCGTCGACTAGGATAACTCGTGTAGTACACTTGTACCGTTTGACTAGCCAACACAAATGGTTCGAAACCTATAAATCTTTTTCCATGTTTTATATCAATAAATACAAACTTTTTGTCAATTCTCTATCCTTGTTTGGGTGTTCGAACCAATCATATTTAAACAGCACAATTTTGGTATCAAAAGAGTAATCCAGTTCTATAATATCTCTTAGAACGTACCGTAATAGTCAAATTCTGGATCGGCATTGTAGACTGAACCCCTTACACAAACTTCACAATTCTTTGTGTATTTAGCCTCTTCATCGATAAATGCGTGATTGGTAGGCTTATCGGTGGTTCTAAATTTGAAGCCATTGATGGTATATCCATCCCAACATTTCGCCCTCTTGCTTGGTCCATAGCTAATGCTCGAAGTCTTTCGTCGGTCATTTGTATGCCAGGACAAAAAATCTAAAACATCACGTATCATAACGTCATTAGGACAAAGCTCTTTCATCGGTCAATTGAATTTAGAATAGTTAAATGATTTTAATCCTTACATAGTTATGGAACCACGACAAAAATTTTTTGTCAACCTCTCTAGCAAGTTCATCATCATCAATGTTTGGTCTCTCCATTTTTATCTCAGTTCTAAAAATACTATAATAATAACGAGAAATGTTAGTAAAATTTTTACAAGTATATCGCAAAATTGGAGTATGCAGCAAAATTATGTCTCTTACTTCTCTATATCATCCATCTCCTTGATACCACTATTTAGGCAGATATACCGATGAGCGGCTTCAAACTCATCGTCCTCAAACCACCGTAACTTAGAAGCACTTGTAGGCTTGCCACCAACATTAAAGATAGTGCAGATTCTACGATTCGGTGCATCAACCATACCTTCATCATTTCTTGGTGCTCTATTCCAGTTTGTTCTGGCATGAGTATGAAGTATATTGAGCAGAAGTTTCAGACCTCCTCAATAATATATTTTTCGTATATCGAAGCTTCTACATGAGCCTTATTGCCTACCTTATTGTTCAGGTGATGTAGATAGCTATAAATAATATATTTAATATTAGAACTGTTTGAATAAAATAATTATTAGTAGTAGATAATTAATTATTTTATACCTCGTAAATGGATATATCCATCGATAATGGACGGGAGCACCGATACGTGCTTCCTATGCAAGATGAATCGACAAATGTTCCATACTATCAAAAAAGCCGGAGGAAAATACCTTTTCTATCTTGCACAATGTCAATATAATCTTCTCCTCAAGTTCAAACATATGTTGCATCGTCAACTTATTTGAACACAAATCCCTAAAGAATATAGATAACTCGGCTAGCAGACCCTATACTTGAGAAGGCAGCATCTCTCTCAGAGCGATAGGAAGCAAATGCTCCATGAACATGTGGCAATCATGACTCTTCATCCCTATCATCTTGCGTTCGTTGAGATAGACACATCTTGTCAGATTAGACACGTAATCGTCAGAGAATCTCAACTTTGTTATCTAATTGCATATTATCAATTTGTCATCCCTACTCAGTGTAAATGGTGCTGAGGGCTTCACCCAGTTACTAATGAAACTTCGTGTTAGATGCAACTTTGGATGCCTGCAAATAATTTCCAAGTCCTTTCTTGCTTTGGGATTGTCTTTCATTTTTGCCTTGATATCCATCAACATATTGAAGATGTTGTCGAATACATTTTTCACAATATGCATGACATCAAGATTGTGTCTTATGAGATTGTCCTTCCAATAAGGTAAGTCCTAAAAGATACTCTGCTTCGTCCAATTATGGCTATGTCCGAATCCTTCTAAGTGATGGCCCGATCTCGGATCTTCCTTTACAGTCGGCAAATCCTCTACCTCTACCCAAACGGTATCTCCAGTCAATCTCAACAGGGGAGGAGTTAGCTCCTATTTACCAGCTCTAAAGGTGTCCATGTTCCTTCTCCATGGATGCGACATAGGAAGGAACTGACGATGGCAGTCACAAAAAAAAGCTTTTCCTCCATTCTAAAGGCGGAATGCCTTACTCTTTTCTATACATATCGGATAAGACATAATACCATGTGTACTCCACCCAGATAACATTCCGTATGCTAGAAAATCATTGATGGTCCACATCAACATCGCTCTCATCTAAAAGTTCTGCTCCATCGATATATCATACGTCTGAACGTCGAACTGCCATAATTGTTTCAACTCGTCTACCAACGGCTACAAGTAGATATCGATGTTCTTCTTTGGATTTTTTGGACCGGGTATGATAAGTGTTAAGAACATATAAGGAGTCTTTATGCACATCCACGGTGGTAGATTGTAGGGGTCAAAATCACCGGCCAACAAGAGTACTGAGCCCCCGACTGTCCGAAAGGAGTGAATCCATCAGAACATAAGCTAGTTGAACATTCCTAGGCTCCGCAGCAAATCCAGGATGACATCGATCAAAATGCTTCCATGCCTCTCCATCGGATGGATGAGATAATTCTTCTTCATCTATCTTCCGCTCTTTGCTATGCCATGTCATGGGTTCTGCAGTATTCGAGGACATATACAACCTCTGTAGCCTCTTTGTGGTCGACAAAAACTGAATATATTTGTAGGGGAAAAACCTTGCGCATGCAGTTGATTTTTCTTTATCCCGAATGGGCTTGTACCGGTCCTCGTGACAGAAAATACATCTGTCTTTATCATTGTTCTCCTTGTAGTACACCATGTAGCCGTTTCGGCAACAATCTATCTTATCGTAGCCTAATCCAAGTTTTCGTATATCATCTTCGACTTGTAAAAGCTTTTTGGCAAGTGTAACACCAAGTTTTCTAAATGAGGATAATTTTGAAATTTTGTGATTTTAATTTTTTAATTATGATATTTAAATAATATTATGATTTTTGGTGTTTTAATCATTTTGAAACTATTTAAAAATCATGACTTGTGATTTTGATGTGCAGCTAGTGAAACCCTAGAGACTGCCTGCCCTAGAGCCTAACCATGTGATTGGAATTTTTATTTATCATTTTTAGCCTAAGGGTAATTTGGTCATTTTGACTTATTAGAATTATTTGATTAATTATTGGATTGACGGTTGTTGATTTTGACTTTTACTAGTTGTGACTTAAGAGACAAACCTAGATGTTGACTCTAGTTAAGGTGACTTGATTAGCATGGTGAGACCCTAGTCTAACTTAAGTCAACTCAAGTTAGGTCACTTAGGATCAAGTTTGAAATAGGAGGATTGGTGATTTGGTTCATAGGCTTGAGACTTAGAAATTGGTTCCATGACTTTGAAACTTAGCCCATGGCCCATGACTTGAAACCGTAACCCTAATTTCATTCATTATGACCAACCACCTAGGGCTTTTCCCCTATAAAATCTCTCTTCCTATTGTTCTTGCCTCTTTTATATCATTTCTCTATTAGACAAAAACCAAGTTTGTTCCCTTCTTTAAAATTCTTATTTTATTCATTTATCCTCCTTTTTCATCCTAGTCTTTTGTGTTGGATTTTGAATGATGTTTATGGACTGTCGGTGGAGGGCTATTTCAGTTTGGGATCAATTTGGAGCACTTGGCTATCAAGAAGAACGCCCCCCATTTGAAGCTCTTTCTTGCTATTTGCACCTATAGGTAAAACTCCACAAATTGATCTAATATTCTGTTTTCTTTGCATTTAGGGCTAGATCTAGGTGTCCCCTAGTTGTCCCTAGAGTTTGGATTATTTTCGTGTCCATTTGGTGTCCGTATCGGACAGTATCATAATGAATAGATAGGTATTTGATTAAATGTCTCTTAGGATTTTATTTCTGATTTTTGTGAAACTAATTACATGGATCCCTAGACCTATATGTTTATGTTAATATTTGTGAAGACTAAAATTATTTTGGTGTCGTTTTTGTGTCGAATTTGGTGTTGGACACGCTGCATGGGGCTCGGCTAAGTGTCCTGTCTATCGGGCCCTAGAACGTACTGTACAGGACACGTGGTGACACAAAAATTTATGGGGATGATGGGGCAATCAATGACACTATGCTTCCAAAATTTAGGAGCATATGATGCACGACACGGGGAGATATCTAGCCCGTACTGGTCGCACGCACGGGCTGTATACGCACAGTTTTGGGCTCTGATACGGCCTCCAAACTCTCGACACGACTCTTGTGGACACGGTGCAGGGTGACACACGTGTAGCCCTATGCTAGGCGAACACTTGGACACGAGCACGTGGCCAGTGGCGCACTGTGTCGTGTCCACGAGCTCATGTTTTGCCTGCACGACACTGCACTACACGTGTACTGATACACTGGGTTTCTCTGGTTCGACACGTTCGTGTCCAGTTTCCTGGACACAAGCACTTCTCCCAGACATGTGTGCATATACTCGACACCTGTGCACGTCCAATTTGATGTTTGATGCAAATTCGAATTCGAATTTGGGGTTTCTGTGAAATTCCTGATACTTGTTTCACTGTTGGGTTTTTCAGAATTTAATTGTGTTCTTAAAACTAATTTCTATGATTAAATTGCAATATTGTTTAACCCCTATATGTTTGAGTATAGCTACATATTAGGGTTGGTTGTTAACAAATGAAATTGGATTCAAATTGGGTTTAGGACTGCTAGGACTGGATGTGTTCACTGATTTGAACTGTCAAGTGAATTTTCTGAGAACACACAACTACCTACTGTTTCTCCATATGCACACATCACTGATTTTCCCATTCCTGAACACATACATATATTGTACCCACACACACATTACAGTGATCCCTTGTTAACTATCACACCCTACTGTATCCTGAGTATAACACCCTATAGCTATGTACACTATATCACACATACACATATACATTAATTTACACATTTTCTATCTCCTACAACCTATCACTACACACATCACTGATTACAGGTTCCATTTGACACTACACACCATTGATACAACATCCTATGGCCTGTCACTCATTCACATATTTCTGAGAATCCATTACACATTATGTCATTCACATAACCTATCTAGCTGTCATTGACACACTGAATTTTCCTGAGACTAACATGTGAACACACATGTTAGCCACATACACACATTTTCTATTGATTTTATAACCTATATATATCACTCAAATCTGAAATGTACTGTTCATTACACCCTCACATGTACCATACACTCACACACACATAAATTATATGCTACACATACATACCCTTTTAAAACCCTTGCCATGACACTGTACACATACACCCTATCTATATGCACCCCTGTACACACACACACACATGTGCACACCAAAACTGAAATCTGAACTGTTGCACATTGACACTCAATCACTCACTCACTAACCCTCTATTGCCCTTTTCCATGAATGCATGCCTATGTAAATTAGCTTTCTATGCAATGTAATATAATGTACATATATATATATGTGTATGCCATGTTATATATAGGCCTAAATTGTATGCTAATTTATGCATGTACATATGTAAAATATTTATATCCTCTATATATGAGTGTAGCTATGTGAATGATGAATACATGAATGCAAGCATGAAAATAATGTAATACAATAATGTATGTAATGTTAAGTTGTATGTAAGGTGATGCAATGTTCAATGTTAACATAAATCCTATACTTACCTCATGTACCCCTTACACTATGTCTCTACACATTGCTATGACACTATGTTGACACTACCACTATGACACTAGTTCACATTGATGCATGTTGTACTTGGCCCTTTTCCTACATGTTCACTCACCCCTTATCTCTCCATATATATATGTTGTGCGTGATTAGCTTTGCTAGTTTGGCTTGTGCTTGTATTTGATTTCTAGTCTAGATTGGTTAGGCTTAGTGAGACTTGATTAGGTTAGGAGTGGCCTAATTGACCCAGTTGACTAATATGGTTGACTAGAGATTGACCAAGTGTTGAATTTAGTCTAGTTTGACCTAGACAGCATGCAGATGCATTGTACATTTCATCTATCATCCCCTGTATATGTCTTGACTTGTGTTGCTCTAAATAGGAGTCAGATACCTCATCTCGGGCAGTATATTTTCATAGCTATTCAGATACCAGGCGAGTACATTCTCTGATCATTTCATAACTTGCTTAGGATTATATTCCTGCTCTAGATTACCTTATTTGATGCTATCACGATATTATCACGGATTGGTACTATATGGATCCCTACATTGAGATGTTATCCCCCTCAGAAGCATCGAATATATCATGTCGTGTGTTTCATGTACATCATGTATTCCTTGCTCTCATGTTATTCATGTTTCTCATGTGCTTCATGCTCGTTCATGCTCGCTCGTGTACTATCATGTGCTCTCATGTTCGGTCATGTTTCTCGTGTATTTCATGTATAACCTATACTTCATGTGTACCCTTCATGGGCTTTCATGTGGAATTTATGTGCACTCAGTTCTGAGCCCTCATATATACTTCATGTACACCTATCTATGGGCTTTCATGTGAAAATCAAATACGTAACATAACTTGTTTGGATCCTTGTGTATTTATTGGGTTATGGGAGAGTATAAATAGTCATGTGAATAATTCCAAAGTAGTATAACCATGTGTGCCTCTTTAGTATATTCATGTGCAAATCCAGTCGTTCACATGTCGACTTTGTACTCTAAATCACTAGTCACTGGTAGCTCTCTACTTATAGTAGATATTTCTATTACAGTTCTCTCTCTATTTACATCATGTACTTTCTTTCAGTTTTATGTATCGTACTCTCTTGCATGTTTATATTTTCTAACCTGTTATGATCTGCGTGGGATGTATTATGCTCGCTCCCATCCTGATTGGACCTGTTGAAAATTTTATAGAGGATGATGAGGAACCCTGCACCCCTTACTATGGAGCTTGCCTAGATGACACTCGCGACCTGGACCCCAGGGAGGTTCAGGCAGCTGCTGAGGATGATACCTATGCATAGTGTAGATAGTCTAGACTGTTCATTCTTTTCATGTTAGTTGTTGTCTTTGATTTCAAAGTTGTATATTATGGAGATGTTGAGACTGATGTTTATTTCACTTGTTGTACCTAAGTTGAGGATTTCCCTATCTATTCTATTGTGCTATATTCTACCTTTAGATTGTGATTGAGTTGTACCTTCTGTGATTGGCCTCCTTTTGTATATTATTTTATATTATGTTAGTTATAGTTCATGACGTAGAACAGCGTTCTACCGCCGACACTGCGGCATAGGCTGGGCGTTGTTACGTACTCGTACCCGGGTCGTGACAGCAAGTCCTTTGCTTCTTTTGGCAGCAACTCTCAAATAAACTGAATTATCTGGTCGTAGCATTCCTGCGGTATGTTAAAATCAGACTTGAGGTTCAACAGCCGCATCACCATCGATAGGACAGAATGAGAATCACAACCCGGATATAACGGAGTATCAGCATGGTTGAACATATTATAGAACTCCTTTGTAGCAGGATTTGGATACTCCTGTCAAAACTTGGACTGACACAAGCTGCATCAAATACCAACTCACATGCTAAGTTTTGATGCCGATATTGGAAGTGGTCTCCAAGAGTAGGATCTCCCACCTCCGTATTGAAGGAGGACTGATATTGCGGAACCAAAGGTTCTCCTTGAGCCGTACACTCGTTGTAGTTTGGTACGAAACCCTTCTTGTAGAGGTACTCTCTCACAAGATCTACCTCTTTGAATGGTATATTACGACGATTAACACAAGGGCACTTTATGAGCCTTCCGTCCATGAAATAAGGTTGGCTACTGGCGTATCTCAGAAATTCCTCGACGTCAGCCTTGAAATCATTCGTCAAACCAATATTACTCTCATGTCGCCGATTGTACATCCACGAACGATCAACTAAGTATCGACTCATTGCTTTCTCACACGTGAATGATTCTGCATGTACCGTATATATTCAAACAATATGGATTAGACACAAATCATGTATACATTTATCACAATGAGATATATCACTTTTCTAAATATTCTTCCTAAACTTTGGCTATAAGGTTCAATAAGGAGTCCATACGTATCATTCCTTCTCTAACGTCTAACAAATTTATAATTAGTGTCTAATCTTACCAACTGTTACAGAAAATGGACCTTTTTATCAGCTACTCAGGGCCATTGTTCCTATTTAACTATATGAAGCATTTAAGGTTCCATCTTTTTTAGTTAAGCAAAAGTACATGATACAAGTATGTCGATTGTTCCTAGTTAACTATATGAAGCATTTGAAGCTCATCTTTTTAGTCAAATAAAAGTACGTCGCTAGTATCATCAGCACATGATAGTATGGTGTGTTTAGGATAACCGATGCCCATATTGGTCTTAAGGTTGGTTGACTGTAAGACTTCAGTTGGAAGGTTAACGCAGGTAAGTTATTTCAAGTGACAGGGTTATCATACTCTCCACTATTAAGCTTGTCATGTAGGCAGCCCTCCTGTGCAAGCGTTACCATCCTATTAATTGTTCCCATCATTTTTTCAGTAGGTGTTAACTAAGTTGTTTCTCAGTTTCAATCAACTAAGCTAACTTACAAACACACACAAATTTTAGAATAGTTAGTGATTAAGAATAGTTAATAATTTAGAATAGTGTACACATCCACACTGCCTCCCTTCTCTTCCACACTCTAACCACTTGCACACACACAAATTTCTACACATGAGACAATGTCGTACTCACACACCTAGACACACTAACACACACATGTGTTTTACGCACAAACACACCCAGCACATGTGTTGTGCACTAGCTTGTGCACTTGTGTACAGGACAACACAGGCCTAACCAAGGCCTAGGCAGCCTCCCTCTTCTCTGCCTACTATAAGTAGGCCACACAAGGTCCTGCCTGTGTGCAGGACCTCCCCCTCTCTCTGGTTTCCTGTATGCAGGGCAAAACTGCTGCCAAGGAGGGGGGTAAACCCCTCTTCCTTTCTATTTCCCTATTACTCTCTTACATTCATAAATGACACTCTCACATTGACACCAACAAATACTAACACACATACATCAAATACTCATTTGGAGAGAGCATCAACAACAAAATTTAACCTAAAATAATTTATACCTAAAGGAGGAGGAGGCTGTATCAGAGATCAACGAGGAGGAGAGGGGTTCTTTTGTCACCGCCGTCGTTCGAGCCGGAGAGTAAGGTTTTAGCCACCGTCATGAGGGGAGCTATGGTCGTCGGGGGTCGGGTGTCGGTCGTCGATGACAGCGGAGAAGGGGGTTGGGCGTCGTCATACGAAGGAGGTCGAGGGTCGGTCGCTGAAGGAGGAGGAGGTCGTCGAAGGAGGAGGAGGGGTCGGGGGTTGGTCGTCGAAAGTGGTCGGAGCTTTAGGGGGGAACGAAAATTTGGGTGAAAATTTAAGAATGAGAAAGAAAGAGTTACTGATTTACTTTTACTCGTGTCCAGCGACGGAATCTTTCATCGCTAATCATTCGCTATTCACTTAGCAACGAACTAGTGACGGATCTAGTGACGTATTTTAATACTATATTTTACATAATATATCAGTTGCTAGTCAGTCGGTATTCCGTCGCTGATTAGCGACATTTTACTTCCGTCAGTAAATTCAGTCGCTAATTAACAATATTTTTGTAGTGAATAGAACGATATGTTCCACGAAAGAAAAGTTAAGTACGGAGCTCGTACCGTGATTTTGAGAAATGATTGTATGTGTCATTCTTGCACTCCCAAATTTTTGTGAGTTTTATAATAATGACACACAAAGCGAGGGGTAGCGTGTTTAACTCTTCTTTATGGCATATACAAGTTTATAGTCTGTGGCAACAACTTCTACGGTCCGTCAAGAAATACCTTGCATGATTATCCTAGATTTTCTCGTAACAAGCTTACTTGTCTTACTTTTGTAAGGCTACTCATGGTGTCGTAGGTAGTACCTTATGATACTACTACTAACTAATAATCCAAATATTTCTAGAAAATGATGAGTCAACTACCTTAAGCAGGATAACTAAGCTATTAAGGGTGTTGCTCCAATATCAACTTGTATCTTAATTAATGGTGTACCTAGGACAATAGTGGTTGTGTTCCTACTCTCAAGATGATGCCTATGTGATTGCTCTATGTTGCTGTTGTTGTTCTATAGCTCGTATAATCGACCTGTCTCGAGTTATTCTAGCTAGTACTAAGGTTGGATTGATCAAAACATCAATCAAGATTAGGATCAAGCAAACAAAAAATAATTAAAATATTTTCAAGAATGGTATAAAGCCAAGCGGGATGCATAGGATGTAGTATAGATAGAATCAGAGAACCATATATCTTCGTAATCACATTACCCGGAATCTGCCCCGCCATTACACATCTGGCTGCAAAACTCCTAATTTTGTAATTTAACAGATAGCTGCAGTATGTGTCTGCTATGCTAGTCAATATAGGTTCTCGGACTTATCCTTTGACCAAATCCATGAAATATTTCCAAATTAGCTTTTTATAAAGATAATGGAGAATTGACCAACATGCATAGGACATAGTTCAAATAGAATTCGAGAAACATAGGTAGTCATGATGCCGTTATCTGAAGTCATGCCTCGCTAGTCTTTCTCTGGATACAAAAACTTTGATCCCGTAATACAAGAATAAATATAATTTCTCGAAATTCTTCTTGGCCCAATCCATGGGCCAGTTTCCAATATAACGAAAGGAAACAAGAAGGATTATTCTAGAAGTTAACAGATAAGAGTTTTAGGCAATCATAGGAAAGGTGTTAAACATAATCAACTGTATTCCTACTCCAAAATTTCCTATATAAGCCAACTATTTGGTCATCAAATACTCTTAAGTCTTACTATCTACAAGCATCGTTGATGGACTTAGGACACTTAGTAGCCACAAGACATGCTTAGCCTAGTACTTATTTAGGTGCAGGTTAGCAACTACTATACTCTTATAGTATATAAGCCTCACAATCGCTTAATCAAGATATTTTATTCTTAGAGTTTCCTAATACAGTCATTCCTGATTGATAGGAGGCACGACCTAATTCTCATCTTTGCTGAAGGTAGCTATCAAGAAACAAGTTCACGCAAATCGGTAGAAGTATCAAATTATCGGAAGAAGAGAATATTCTCAATCTTATTATTCAAAGAATGTGGTAATTGTGGAGGACGAAGGAAATTTTGGTCATTATATGATTTATGGAATGCATAAATATTTTTAGTATTTTCTTATTTATTAAATAGCTTAGTAAATAATTATATGATTTTCTTATATATCAAAACTAGCAAGTACATAATAATTGATAGTATTTTTATTTGCACAATATTTTTACTAAATAAATAATTATAAGCTTTTATTGAGTTTTGGTAATTTTAAAAATAAATTATAAAAATCTTAGGGTGCATATATATATATATATATATATATATATATATATATATATATATATAGGAAAAAATATTTCTTTTCCCACTGATCACATGAACAGTACTCTTTCTTTCGAGCTCGCACAGATACGGAGGGTGGGGGGACAGGTTTAAATTTTTGGTTTTTCAAACCAAGAAAGGATAAACCGAATTTAAAAAAAAAATTCCTGTATAAACCCCTCGATTCTCTCCGATATAAACCAAGAATTCGAATCCAATTTTATCAAAAATCCTCCAAAATTTTGGATTTAATCTCGGCCTGTAAAAAGGACTACTCGAGATTCTTTTGGGAAAAACCTAACAAAATCCCTAACCCCGACCTTGCACATCGACTCCTAAAGAACCCCGACACCCCTGCGCCCTTTTCTAACTGCCTGGACCCAACCGACGTTCGCCGGAGGCCACCGCAGAGTCACCTGCACCATCATGATCAACCAAGAACAGAGAAATCTTTGTTTTAATCCAAGTCCAGGTACCCTACTTTAAACCTAAATTTCTTTCTTCTCGTTCGATAGTTTTCGAAGCCGTAAATTCCTACGAAGATCCTGCATAACCCTCTTTAGATCCTTGTAATTTAGTCTAAACAAAGACTTCAAATTCTCGATTAAATCATTGCGCAAATCTTGGGAAAACCATAATTTGAAATATCGAAACATGGCAGAAAAATAGCATAGACCTAGTTTTAGAAGGCAGATGGTGGCTCGGATGTGTAAATTTTTTTAAAGCGGATTAAAGACAGCCCTACACAACCTATAGGGCTCTATAACTCTTCTTGTGGATTTAGATTACGTCGACTGTGCGTCGAGAAATCGATCTCCCAAAACTGACAAAATTTGTTTTCAAAACAGGAAAATTTAGAAAATTTCCCGATACGGCATGCGCCCCGACAAACTGAGCGACGTAGTCGCAAAGCAAAAGCATCGAACGGTGCGTATCGACTTCACGAACGTTTGGGATTCAAAGGTACTTGATTTGGTTGTGTATGTGCGACAAAATCGAGACATATCGATCGAAATACCCCGTATCAACCTATTTAAAAACTAGCCTACAACTTCGTACATGTTCGCCATCTCGAGACGAGACTTGCACCACTGGACTCATATCATTTTCTTGGTCCTGTGAGCCAAGTTTGGTCCGATTCTGAGAAGGTCGACCGGAACGCGCCTACGACCAGATCCAATAGACAAAATTGTGCACGGCTCCTCAGAATCTAACTTTGGACATACGGTTGAGTTGGTATCGTCAAATCGGATCCATAGACATATAATTTGATGACTGTAGAGACCGTAGAACTTGGCATATTTTTCGGTACAAAGAGGGTCCAATGACGGACACCAATTTGGCCTTTAGTTACAATTTTGCCCCTGTGTCCAGAATTGGACTTATGGGTAGGTGATCTTAGATATTTCATTTTTGCCAAAAAAGTTCGTGATGTTTATTTTAGTATCCGAGGACGTTTGCAGGAGTTGATTTTCATTGTTCTTGATTTCGGACAGTCTGAGTTGCTGGACATTATCGTTTGTAGACCATCTCTAGGCAAGATACCTTGCCACTCTATATTGTTCATTTATTGTTATTTTATTTTATTATTTTATTATGTTTATTTATATACTATATGTTTTTATTACACTGTGCATCCAAGTCATACTTGGGTGCGAGCGACTGCATTAGTCATTTATTTTATGCATGATGACTTAGTACTAGATAACCACCCATTGATGTGAGGTATTGGTATATCTCATATGGCCTTGACACTTGCTTTATCACGAGTTGTGAGTCACATGTAGGACACGGACTGGCGTAGTCGGCTGGGCACCGATACGTCTGAGACGTACGGTGGTTAGGGTATAACCACCAATAGATTTTGCATGATTAGTATGCTTTGAAGTTATTAGAGGTTCATATGTGTTATAGATGACATAGATAGGCATAGGGTGGGAAGAATAGTTCCTTGACGTATGGGCCAAGTATGCACTATCCATTAGAACCACTGAGCTTTTCTAGAGATGCAGGTACTATTTTTCTACTATATTGATTCCATCTTACGTTCACGGAGCGTTATGGACGTAGGCCCCTGGAAACTATGCCAATCCCACTATAGCCAGAGTGCCCATGAATTGGAGGTTTGTTCTTAATTATATTTTTACAGTAGAATGGTTAGGCACCCTATTCCATGCATCCTTTATCTTATTACACAGTTTATATGGCATGTTGTTTTCTTGTAGCTTGTTACGTCCCTATGAGGACCTGGTGTTCTCTCCAGGCTTAGACGACCAGGATTTTCCTCAGGAGTATGGCTCTGCTTTGGATCCATCTTTCCAGTTGAGGAGGTCTCGCCTTCCGAGATCTAGCTACTTTTGAGGACATGATTTTACTATATTTTTAGTGGACATCTTTTATTTTGTTTTACTTTAGGAGGTCGGACTCTAGTTATCTCATACTATTTTTCATAACTGTTTGGTTGTGGATTTATCTCCACTCGGCTATATACCTTTTGAGTTTTATTTTATCTATCTGGACTATTGTTTATTTCGTGTGTTCTGTGAATAAGATATAAATTATTTGTGACTGCCTATGATTTATTATATAAAGCTTATGTGTGTACGGAGTATTCCATATATTGGAGTATATTTCGTATACATGCAACTGGCATGTTCCGTATGCCTAGTCCTACGTATATTAGGACTGGGGCGTTACATATTTTTGTGGTGGCCTATGCAGGTCAACAAAAATTTTGTTTGGTTACATGACTTTACCAAGCAAGTCTGCATATAGAAATAGGAATAGTATCTCATCCACAACTTACTACCTTAATTGACTTCAAATTTTTTCGAACTCTACTTTGATTGCTTGAATCTTTCCTAATGCATCCTTACTTTCGTGCCAGCAAAATGAACCTTCGAAGTGAATGTGTTTCCACCCTTGCTATCACATCTGGTCATACAACCACCCATGAGGAGCAGGTCCTACCACTGACACTAGTTACTCCATGCCAGCAGGGACAACAGCAGGCTACCACGACCCCATCAACAGTACAACAAGAAACCCAGACTCAAGTACCACTAGTCGGTCAAACTGGGCAGGCTACTGCAGTACCACCAGGTAGAAATGTACCACCACCTCTTTCACCATTCCCTCAGCAGTTTCTACCTCAGTCCGAACCACATATACCTCCGCCGCCTGCTGATGGAAACCCCACTACCCAGTTCATGTACGCCATGATGCAGGCTCAGTGGTAGCAGACTGAGCTGATGAGACAAAGCATGATGAAAGCACTAGCTAGACCCCCACCTTCACCTCCGGCCCCAGTACCAGCACCACAACCCAATGAGGGCTCTATCAAGGACTTCATTGATATGAAGCCTAAAACCTTCAAGGGTACCAAAGGACCACTAGAGGTCTCTGCATGGCTTATCAGCATGAAGAAGCTACTAAAGGCATCACAGTTGCCAGCAAACATGTGGATGATAGTAGTGGACTTACTCCTAGAGGACAACGCTCACCACTGGTGGAAGGCGGAGTTGAGGAGACAAGGCACTGAGCAGGCGTGGAAAGGTTCTTTCCCATACATGTTCGAGACGTCCTCTACGACTAGTTCCTCCATCTGGAGCAAGGGAACATATCGGTAGGCTAGTATGACGCAAAGTTTAGCCGCCTGAGCAGATTCGGTACAACATTGATTTCGATAGAGCGGAAGAGAGCGCCTAATTGTTATAACCAAACTTATTAAAGGACACTCGCAATAAATTATTTTTGTACAAGTTTTCAATTGAGTCATGGCACTTACATGTCTGTCGCGAACAAATCTACCGCAAATCATACAAGGTTTCAATTCATCTATCGCATAAGTGGTATGGCATATACCACTTGAAAATTGTGTCATTTCTCTCGCTTTATACTTTGTATGATTCAACATTTATTTTGACTAACCATCCCATAGTGATCATGTCGATCATAAATGTAAATTTCATTTACTCAAAGTTTTAACTCGGTCAATGTATACATTTGCCTACTCTAGTTCGACGCATAACCAAACCGACTCGTTCCTATCGATTTACGTTTCTCAGTCCCATCTGTTGCATCTCGTGTAACATTTATTTCCAACATTCAACGCCACAACTTGAATATGTTTAACACATTCGATATCAACTTACATGTTCATATACAACGCATCATCTTACTTGTCAACTTGTTAAACTTAACACAACAAACATCCCATGATTTGTTGCATTAACGCAACCAATATTTTATAACTTGTTGCACATAATGGAGCAAACATCTCAGGGTGCTACTTGGCAACATCATGTAAATTATGAAACACTTGCCGCAAAACATGCAATATTATATAGACTTATTATATGGAATGTCCAGTATGGCATCGAATAGAGTAAAGAGTCATTTGATCAAAGAAAGCAACTTCAAATTGAAATGAAACAAAATGTCCTGAGAAAATTGAACCTAGAGCTCCGATACCACTTGTCACGCCCCGCCCCGACCCTCCTAATCGTTCGTACTCGTATCGATTCAGTCGAATCAATTATCCTCGCTGGGGCATGATGTCCGAGTCTAGAGTTGCACTCGTATAAATCAAGAAGAAAATTTCTTCAAATGGTTATCTCAAATCATAATATTTTACAGTGGAAGAAAGAAGTCATATTGAAGGTACACAAAGTATACAAAATAATCTCTTTATTGAATAAGCAGTAAAATTATAAGGCTCTTGCTAGCCCTAATGATTATGTCGAATTGGCTTACAACACTCCTGATCTCTCTAGTTCACAAAGAATTTCATCATTCCATACATCATGTCTTCTATATCTCGACTACATCATCATGTTGCAAGTTCGAGCGTCAACGCGGATTGCACATCTCGAAACGCTAAGGAACTCTATGTCTCAGTACGTCCAAGCGAAGCTTCGCCACAAGCAAACTATTTCCAGCATCCTGTAAGCAATCTTGTGGTGGATCTATACTAATCCTCTTGAGTACTGATAAGATCCATTCGTGTAAACTGACACTAAGTAATGTTGTGAATCATGCATCTTAATTTAGAGATCTTTCTATCTTTGCCTTAGGATCAGTTTTATGGCATATTCGAAAACAGTAAAGCATGTAATTTATGGCAAATATGTTATACTTGATATCAAACACATCATAGAAATATATCAAAGGCATTGCTTTGCAGCGACTTCTTACTAACCCAATGTATTCACCCCTGCGCTGATGAAAGGTGAATACTTATCATCCTTCCCTGTCATATTAAAAGTATCATTTCAAACATCAATGTGCCAGGATCGGTGTTACTCATGTACTATTTAGCCGACCGGCACTTATCTATATGAAGATCATTTGTGTTAGCTAAACCACAACGGACTATTCTTAATGGTAAGACGACGATTACTCTAGTACAGGTTGGTAACCCTATTTTTTAAGGTCTCAGAATATTATAGGTAATTGTGGCACACCATCTCAATTCCCTTCTAGCCGAATGATCTCAGCGCCTCGATGATCTCGTTCGAGGGATACCAAAACCCATGCACGGGCTATCCATGTCCATGATCATGCAATACGCGTCTAACTCATACAACCAAACATAGTTTGAGTCAAAACTCAAAAATCACCTCATCTCATATTACCATTCTTCCATCTCAAATTTTCATTGGCAAAATATTCCAACTCAATGTTCATCAAATGAATGACCCGAAGGCCCTGAATATTTTGAGGCAGCATGGCACATTTAACAGTTCTATGGCAATTGGGCCACAAATATTCACTTCTTATTCACGAAGCATCCCTTTCGATGTTATGACAATTTCGTGGCATTGTGCCATAACTACCTACTTCATATATGAAGCCATATTTCATAAGTCGCGTGCACACCCACTTCGATACAATTATTCAATATTCTCTAAACACATCATTTGATGCATGATTCGATATGGTGTTTCATTATTCTATGACTTAACGTTTATTGTTATGCGATTCGCCCATTCGATGCACACCTCGATACAATCCTTTTGATGTTCTAAGACTTATGTTCATTCCCTCCGACTCGTGTACTTGAGGCACGCCTGGATAGATTAATCGATGTTCTACGGCTCGTGCACTAAGGCACTCGCCTCAATATAGTCATTCAATATTCTAGTCCTCTAACTCATACAAGGAGGCACGATTCAATAGATGTTTTACGACCCATGCCCTGAGGCATTTGCCGATATGGTGATTCGATGTAATATATCTCGTGTACTAAGGTACTCGATGATGTAGCGACTCAATGTTCTATTTTGATTCATGCACTTGATGCACGTTTTACCTCAATATTTTATCTTAGTGTTCGACACGCACTATAATTTCTCTCATTTGAGCCACGCCTGTGGACTCGACATGCTAACTTAGCATCCAAGGGTATATTTTAATTAGACATGACAAAGTAGGAAAGAAGGGTCAGAGTCCTCCCACCTTAGCCGATTTGCCCATTTGTTTTATCGAGATGATGCAGCTCGATTCCTTAACTTTGTTGCACAGCCAACTCTTCTGACTTAGCCATTCGAGCACTTCATGCTCCGATGAACTATCCAACTGATTCGTCATACTGTGCCGATGCCGCAGCCCCTTACGAGGTGATATTTTGGTTTCTGCGGACTCTGTTGTAAATAAGGCCAAATGTCGACCTTTGAAAATTCAGCGTAAAAGCTTAGCTTGCACATGAAAACAACTAAAATCAATACTTGTTCAAATCGAACTTATCATCTCTTTGCGTCAACTTAGTACTTGTTCGCATCGATACTTCTTCGGGTTAACTTAACTCTTTGAGTCAACGACTCAGCATAATGCACCGTACGGAGCGGGGCATTACAAAGAGGACACCGGTAGCCCTTTAAGGAGACTTACGGGCCTTTAGTGATAAAGCTCTAGCAACCGAAAAAGAAGGCCCCCTTCAGCGATGAACTTAAAGAAAGCATGGTGACTCAAATTAATGTACCCTCTTTTGATGATGTAATCCTAAAAGTAGACATATTGTACTTTTTATAAAGAAATGTCTTTAAATTATCCGCATGTGCCAAATATAGTAACAATACACTCCATAGAGCATGACCTAGGTTAAAACCTTTACGTACCAGCGACGTTAATACACATGGCACACCAACCCTTTAGCCACGAAGGAGCTTGTATTATAGTTCCAGGGAGAAAGAAAGGCTAGAAACCTATCGTCTTCGGAAGGGTTGAAGGCCATCGAGATTCTCTTGACTGAACAGGAGATAGATATCTGAAGGATGCAACTCCATCGCTACAACTCTCCAAAAATAATATACAGAAGATGGGCTACAATCTGAAAAGTGATATGGGCATGAATTATGGTAAGGGTCAATGCCTGCCAATACGTCTCGCCGCTCCAAAAGGGAGATCGGAAGATATTATCCCTGCACTCGCTATGGGTTGGGCTATGGGGCATACACAATAACCCCTGAATGCTTGGAAGCGGAAGTTGAGACGCATTCTCATTCATCAGAATCTTCTCTATGGGCTCCAAAGCAAGTATCAGTAATGTATTTCAAAAAGTATTCTCGACCGATATGGTGTCTGCTAATCAAGACCAAAATGATGATCAACCCCTTGAACTTTTCGAGGTTGAAACTTGGGCCCAGCGAATCGAATCACAGTGGGAGCAGCGTTTTGAGCAAAAATAGTCGCCTACCGAACATGAAGTCATGCAAGTTAATTTGGACGACGAGTCATCTCCAAAGGCCATCTTTATTAGCAAAAGTTTGTCAGGAGACGATCGAAAATCCTTATCAAGATGATAAGAGACTACGTCGATGTCTTTGTATGGAACTATGAAGATATGCCGAGATTAGATCCCCAAATCGATGTCCACAAGCTGAACATCCGGCCTGATGCTAAACTAGTAAAACAACAACAATAACGATTCCGTCCAGATGTGACGGATGTAATTAAGACATAAGTGAATAAGTTGATATCAAACAGCTTTATTTGCAAGGAGCAACACCTAGATTAGGTAGCAAACATCGTTCCTTCCGTAAAGAAGAATGACAAGATCTGGATCTGTATAGACTGCCGTTATCTGAATGACACATGTCCAAAGGATGAGTTTCCTCTTCCTATCAAATACGTGATGATTGATGGCACCTGCGGCTTCGCGCAAATATCCTTTATGGATGGATTCTCAGGTTACAATCAAATTAAAATGTTCCTCAATGATGAGAAGCGCACATCCTTTCGCACCCCCATAGGGCATCTACTGTTACACAATAATGCCATTTTGGCCTAAAGAATGCAGGAGCAACGTACCAAAGATCCATGATCATCATATTTCGAGAGCTTCTTTGAAAGGCGGCCGAGTGATATATTATTGAGATAGCGGTAAAAGTTATTTCAAAGAGGATCACCTTTGTGATCTAAAGACATTGTTTGAGTTGACTCGTATGCACCAACTAAAGATGAACCCAACCAAGTCCTTCTTGGGGGTTTCTAGTGGCAAGTTCTTCGGCTTTGTCATAATGCCAGAGGGCTTCCAAATAGATCCCGAGATGATGTGAGCTATTCTCGACATGAGTCCTGCGAAGAATCTCAGAGAGCATCGAAGCCTTCAAAGAATATTGGCATACATCAGAAGATTCATATCTAATCTTTTTGGACATTGCAAGTCGTTCACGCATCTCATGAAGAAAGGTATAACATTCGTCTGGACAGAGGAATGCCAAAGAGCCTTCGACAGTTTCAAATAATACCTTACACATCCTCCTGTATTAGTCGCTCCCATAATGGGGAAGCCTTTCCTACTATATGTTCGAGCAATGGACCACTCTCTCGGAGACCTGTTAGCCCATAAGAGTGACACAGGTCACAGGCTATTTACTATCTCAATAAGATGATGATCGGTGTTGAACACAGGTATAACCATACCAAAAAAGAGTGTCTTGTATTAATATTTGCCATCCAGAAGACAAGCACTACATGATCAGACAGACAATACATGTCATCTCCTATGTTAACCCACTTTGGGTGCCCACGACCAAGCTAGGGGCATTAAGTTCTCACTTCGCCACTTGGGTTATGCTGCACTTTCCGTATGACATGGTGTTTGTCCCACAAAGGGGTCGTAAAAGGCCAAGTGTTAGCCAACTTCCTAGCGGCACATCCAGTACCAGAGACATCAAAGCTATACGATGACATCTCCAACGAAGTATTGGACTCTAACATGTCTATGGCTAAATTTGTCTGGTAGATGTTCTACTATGGTGCTTCAAGGACAGGACCCAATGACGAGATCATGGCTGGAGTTGGAGTGGTGCTTATCTCCCCTGACGATCTAGTCCTCCATCACGCTCTCTCTTATGGAACCATGTTCCAATAATGTGTCAGAATATAATGCCCTTATTATCGGACTTCAAATAGCCAAACAGCTTGGTCGATCATCTAAAAGCCTATAAAGATGCCAAGTTAATAGTAAGCCAAGTTTAAGAGGAATACGAGGCCTGACATTAAGATCTGGTACCCTACTACCAAGAGGCGATCGATATAATCTTGACCTTCACAGCGTTCTTCATAGAACATGTGCCCAGGTTGCAAAGTATCGAAGCCGATTTCCTTGCTGTGCTGGAAGCTTCCATAGTCGTTCTACTCAAAACCCGGCATTCGATCACAGTGATTGGCTAACAACTGGTGTAACCAAACTTGTATCAAAGCTGCTCTATGGAGATAGATGCTGGCGCAAAAGATTGGAGGTTCACCCTCAATAACTATGCAGTCTATGAGATCCTTCCAATTAACTTGTCAGACGTAGACGCAGAAACCACCTCCATTTGAAGGCATTCTCTCATATTCTACTATGATACAGCCACCAAAATACTGTATTATCGTTCGTACAACGGACTCCTGCTACAATGCTTGTCAGACGCAGAAGCCAAGCAAGCAATTTACGAGGCGCATGATGGTACGTGCGGTGCACATCAGCCTAGCCAAAGCTACAAGATCGTCTCTGTCGCATGGGTTATTACTGTCCCATGATGGTTGTAGACACCATGGACTACGCTAAGAAGTACAAAATGTGCCAGATACATAAAAATTTCATCCATATGTCCTCGGAGTTTCTATATCCGACGGTTGCATCATGGCCATTTGAAGCATGGGGCATGACATCATCAGACCAATTAGCCTAAAATCAGCTAGAGGGCATCGGTTTATCCTTTCCATAGCTGATTACTTCTCCAAATGACAAAGTTCGTGCCTCTCTTAGAGGTGAAGACATCTAACGTGATTAGATTTATTAAAGATCACATCATCTACTGATTCAGGCTTCTTCGAGGGATCACTCACGACAATGGTCTATAATTCACGAGTCGCACTTTCTATCGATTTTATGATAAAAATTGAATCCACAATATAGCTTCAACTGCGTACAATCCGGCATCAAATAGATTACTAGAGGACTCAGAATTAATATATTGATAATTGAATCAGGTTAGACTCAAAACTCAATAGATGGAAATAGATTATTGACTCTTAGAAAAATAATTACTTATGGCCAATAGAAAATAAATTGGCAATACGGACCTTACGATATGATGATGATGTTTAGATAGGGCAGAAAATAAAATTTGAACCAATTATCAAGGTCAGGGCTTGAATTCTACGAAGTCCTAATTTATCAAATAAATAGTCTACCCACCTTTTATCCTACCATCATGTCAAAAGACAATAGTATATCCTTCTATAAAAATTCCTCAAGTTACCTAATAGGGTTTATAATTAATAAATTTTTATCTAAATTACATGGCCTATGTAGCAACCTTAACTACCCAACAGTCAAATTGAATAAGGGCTTCCCTATTGTATACCTAGTCCTAGCCATTCTCCAAAAATCAAATCAAATCTAATTGTGAATGAGAACTTCCTAATCGCGGGCTCGCAGTAGTATGATTAACTTAAGTACTACAACGAGTTCGCACAATTTGCAAAAACAGTTCTGCATGGGGCACCAAAAAAATTTGTCACGACCCATTCTCGCTTTTCAGGATACGAGCACGTATCCAAGTCCAGTCTACACCGCAGCATCGGCAGTAGTACGATGTCTATGTCTCAATGTCAATCTCAAATATAATAAAATTATATCTAATTGCTCATTCACAATAATTATTCAAAGTACAAATCCAATAATACATCAAAATGATATTCAGGAAAAACTCGCTAAATATTTAAATAAAAGAACTATCTAATCTTTCTAGAATCTAAGGTCGCCCTCCAAGATATTTATCTCCACCCGTATGGTCCGTAGCGCTTAAGATAGCAAGTCACCTGCAATAATCCAGTCAGTAAAGGAGCAAAGTACAACCTTATTACAATAATGTAACTTAATACAAAATAAGCTGGACAAGTAGAGATGCGGTAGAGAATAAGAAAATATGTATAAGAACTCGAAACAATAAACATGTACAAGAACTCCTGGCAAGAACATGTATGAATAAGACAACTAGCATTGAACATGTACAAATAAAACAGATAGTACATTTAAAATATCTTTCGACATGTGAATGGCTAGGCTAATACGGCACATCATAGATGGCTATCCACAATAAAAAGGTATGGTTAGCCCATACGTGGGGTGTATGACTTAGCTATCCATAATAACAATAATTAGGTTTGTTCACATACCTACTGAGCATTTTCTCTCTCGACTCACTAAACAATCAATAAACGAGCAATGATACAACAAGCCTATCGTGTCACAATCGTGTCTCAACTGGATACTCAATGAAACACAAAAAAGAATAGCATTATAATGTCATAAAAATATAAAGCAATAGTGTACTTGCCTGGAGTTAATCTGTAGTCATTTATGACTTGATCATGTTGGCACAAAATAGTCTTAGATGTCATAACTATGCAAGACGGCCTCTAACTATGGAACAGACCGTGCCATTGAGTCCAGGACAGTCCCATTATCCTAGGGTCGATATGAAGAAGTCAGGATCAAAAGAAACAGGAACGTATGACTAGTCATGGTTAAGATTCGATAGTCGAAGAAAATTCATACAAATAAATAAATATACTATTTGGAACTATTTATTATATTTGGAAACTATATTAGTCAAAATATTTTAAACATATTTTTTTTTTTAAAACATATATTTTAAACATATATTTTAAACATATATATATATATATATATATATATATATATATATATATATATATATATATATATATATATATATATATATATATATATATATATATATATTTTCTATATATATATATATATATATATATATATATATATATATATATATATATATTATAATTTTGTCAAGCATTAGTTAAATAAAAAACTATATAATAATATATTTGAAATACTTTAATATATTAATAATAAATAGCAATATTGATATTAATGAAACCAATAAGACAAATAATATTTAATAACCAAATAATATTATTAATAATAATATTAATAATAGTAATAAAAACCATAGTATTTTACTATATATATGTATATATACATGTATTTATACTAATACATACAAATAATACATACTTTCTATTATTAGGCCCAGCCCAAACCCAACTAATTTAATTATTATATAGATAAAGCCCAAACTAATATATATATATATATATATATATATATATATATATATATATATATATATATATATATATATATATATAAATATCTGAATTTATTTTAATTCAGACCTAAAACCCAGTCCCAAAACCCATAACTACTTTACTGGGCTTCCACAAAATAAAACCAAAATAAAAATAAAACAACAATTAGAAATAAAGAAAGAGGAGAGAGAATGAAAGAGGGATTGAGAGAGACGAGTGAGAGAGGGAAAACGCTTTCAAAGCCAAAGCGGAGACGGTCAGAGCGCGGACGGCGAGCGCTAACCCTGGCACGGAGGCACTGCTCGCAAGATGGAGCGATCGAGCCGGTCACCGGAGCATGGCAGAGGTCTCGGCCGGCGCGCATGTCACGGAGAGGGCTTCGACGCGGCGGTTCACCAGTGCTAGACGGAGAAAAAACCTCCACGGGGGCACAGATCTGCTCCTTACAACATTCTGGCAGATAGAGGTGCTACCTCAACGTTCGAGACGGAGTCGACGTCGAGGGTTTCGGGGAGATACCAGAACAAAAAAGAGGGATCTCGATGAGGCTAACCAGTTCTGGCCGAGGAAGGTGGAGATCGAGATAAGTTCGTCGTGGTGGCTCTATTTGGCGACAGCGATGATGGTGGGTCGAGAACGCCGAGGTCGGCTGGCTAGTAGACGGCGGAATTAGGGAGAGACGGTGATGGATCCAGTCGTGGTGGTGGTGCTTTCTCGCTGGAAAAGGAGAGGGGACAGGGTGGCGATAGTAGTTGTGTTCCGACCAAGGGGGCACTTGCAAGGTGATGCTGGCGAGGGAAGACTCGCCGCTGCGGCGAGTCGTCGGGTCACGAGAAAGCTGGAAAAGAAGGGGTGGTGATCCGCCAGCACTGGCCGACGACCAAATGGCTAGGGTTAGGTTAGAGTTAGGGTTCCCGGGGTGTCAGACACATCTAAGAAATATAATTGTAAAAGAGAATAATGGAAAAAAATTAGGACACGGACACGATGCACGCACAAAATTGCTGTGAATTTAATGACGGCTGATGGCTAAATGGTGCGATTGAGGAAATTTTATAGAGAAAAACAAAGGAAGGACTCCCCTATATATGGGGCAGGGTTCCCTAATTAGGTAAGGACTAGGATTTATGGAACAAATGTTTCCATGGATTCAAATCCAATAGTTTAGATTAATCAAATCTAAATTCTATAATTGATAACAACAATTTAAATAATATCTAATATTTCTAATAATATTTAAAATATATTTTATAAACTTAAAACTTAAAGATAATTGATAATAGAAAATTAATAAATTTAAAAGTATATCTTTTATAAACAAAATCATATTTAAAAAATAGTTTGAAAAAACCCTTCATCAATCTAAATATCTTTTATAAGATTAAAATAAAATTTATTTTCTAACTAGGAAAATATATAAAATAAAAATTTAAAAAATTTAAAATTCGAAAAGTAGGCTTACAAATCTACCCATCTTAGAAAAATTTTGTCCTCAAAATTTTAAATGATACAAGTATGCATGACTAAGAATATAATCAAAAGATGATACGATTTATGATCAAAACTGGTCAGCGAATAGAATCAAAATCTAGGAAAAGATGCAAATTGGTACGATCAAAATATAATCAAAATAGTGTAGTGTGATCAAAATCGTTTAAGAATGATCAAATCAAAATCGTTTCGGCACGATCCGTTACTTAATCCAAATCATTTAGACATGATCATAGACTCAGAATCTAAGTATGATTATGAATCTAGTAGAATAGTTTCAAAATATAGTAATTGGTTCTAAATGATTACTAGGAAGAAACTAAGATGATTCTCGAACAGGAAAGATAAGAAAGAAAGGGAGAACTATCAGTTTATTGAGAAGTTGGCAACAAGCAATAAGACATCAAATCAATTTGGAAAATTAATAGTCATATGCCAATAAAAGATATAGCCTCTATAGTATCCGAAAATCGTAAGCATATTCGAAGTCATTTTACCGAGAATCCATACCTCGTTAGTGTATATCTGGCCACAGCAAACTATTGGTTTCATGACTCAGATAAGGATACAGTATCGAATACACTATCAACTCTATTCAATATTGTCAAAAAGACAACTAGAACATAGTTATAATAATATTTGATAACCTACGCATACCTGAAATTACTTCAACTTAGTGGTCATGCCTTGTCAGTGAGCTACTGGCTGCAGTGAACCCGCAATCCCTATAATTCAAATAAATGGCGACAGTGAGCATCTGCCTTGCCATTATACGTCATCGAATATTCTTTCAAACTGTCCATAAGAAATTTCAAAGGTGCTTCTAGAAATTTAAACAAGTTCTAAGATGATCATGATAGAAAAAGTGTAAGTATCTGTCCTTGAAGTAAAAGTATCAATTTTGAAAATAAAAGATCGAAAAATGAATGAAAACTACTTGAAATTAATATATGGATAATTGAATCAGGTTAGACTCAAAACTCAATAGATGGAAATAGAATATTGACTCATAGAAAAATAATTACTTATGTCTAATGGAAAATAAATAAGCAATACAGACTTTACAATATGATGATAATATTTAGATAGGACAGAAAATAAAATTTGAACCAATTATCAAAGTCAGGGTTTGAATTCTGGGAAATCCTAATTTATCAAACAAATAGTCTATCCACCTTTGATCCTACCATCATGTCAAAACATAATAGTATATCCTTCTATAAAAATTTCTCAAGTTACCTAATATGGTTTAGAATTCAATAAATCCATACATAAATCACATGACCTATGTAGCAATCTTAACTACCCAACAGTCACCATGAATAAGGGCCTCCCTATGGTATACCTAGTCCTAGCCATTCTCCTAAAATCAAATCAATCATAATTGTGAATAAGCACTTCCTAATCGTAGGCTCGTAATAGTACGACTAACTTAAGTACTACCATGAGTTCGCACAATTTGCAAAAACAAACCTACATGGGCCACCAAAAAAACTTGTCACGACCAGCATCCACTTTTCGGGATACGAGTACGTGCCAAGTCCAGCCTACGCCGCAGCATCGACGGTAGTACGTTGTTTAGGTCTCAATGTCAGTCTCAAATACAACAAAATTATATCTAATTATTCATTCACAATAATATTCAAACTACAAATCCAATAGTACATTAAAATGATACTCAGGAACAAATTCGCTAAACATATAAATAAAAGAACTATCTAATACATCTAGAATCTAAGGTCGCCCTCCATGATCACAATCTCCACGCGTAATGTCCATAGCGCATAAGATAGCAAGTTACCTGCAATGATCCAGTCAGGAGAGGAGTAAAGTACAACCATATTGTAATAATGTAACTTAATACAAAATAAGCTGGACAAGTAGAGATGCAGTAGAGAATAAAGAAAATATATATAAGAACTGAAAACAATAAACATATACAAGAACTCCTGGCAAGAACATGTATTGTAAACCCCCTAAATTTTACTGTAGATTTTTTTGTTTTATTTTATATCGTTATTTATACGTCGAGGACGAAAACGTATATACGAATTTTTATTCAATTATATTATTTATTTTTTTATGTACAAAAGCTTCATATTAGTTCCTTTGAGAAGGTAAATATTTTGTTTCGAAACAGTTATAAGTTAAATGTATTTTATTTTTCTTTGAAATATATATATAAGATGTCCCATCGAATTTCAGTCCAAAACTTTATTTTTATTTTTAGTATTATATAAAGACTATTTTAACTATTATATAAATATAGGTACCAATTTTGAAAGTAATATTTATGTAAATATTTTATATTATTTGCATGCGAGATACATGAAAATAAATTCATATATAATTTGTAAAATTTTGATTGCTTTTATATATTTTTATTATGAAAAAGTATTTTAAAATTATTTATTTATAAACTAGTATTTTAAATTTTTAAATATTTATTGTGATTTAATTCAGGATTAGATTTTATTGGATAAATTTTAAATAGTTTTAAATTAAAGATAAGATTTATCTAGATTTAAATTTGGATTTGATTTATTTGAATTAGATTTTAAATTCATTTAAATTTAAGGTGAGATTATCTAGTGGGGTTTTAAATAAATCATAATCCTTATCTAACTAGGAGCCCACCTCCAATATAAGGAGAGCCCTTTTGCCCTTTTTTTTAGAAATTTCAACGAATTTTTTCCACCACCATTGTCGTGCATCGTGTCTGTGTTCACCTTCATCGTGTCAGCCGTGTAGGCCTTGGGTCTAACCCCAGGTGTCTTTCCATTATAATGTATTTTTACATATACATCCAAGTCCATCTTCTTCGTGTTCGACATGCCGGACACAAGCTCCCTATGTCACGTAGGATACAACCACACCCAAATTATCGAAATCCTAAATCTAACCCTAATCCTAAACCTAGCTAACTGGCCACCTCGCTGGAGTCCTGACGGCTACCGCCGCCACCAGTCCTCCTCTAGCCACTCCGACGAAGCCACCACCACTACTACCGACCGTCACCATTCGCCAAGCCTGGCGGCCCCGCCTCTCACAGCCACCAGCACAACCCCTTCATACCACCATGCTCGGTCACCACCACCACCATTTTCGACGACATCTCCACCATCGCCACCATCTTCTAACCCCACCACAATGGCCAACCACCAGAGCCCATCAATAACCCCCACCCCCCACTTCTCTACCACCCACTCCCCGATCAACACCCTGATCACAACAACCACTCACCTCCCCGATTGTACGTCCTCCACCACCGACCAGAATCCCACCAAACCCCATATATATGCCCTCTTGCCGTGCTTCCCTCTGGCGCCGCCTAGCCGGGAACCACGAAGAGCATATTCCTTTTTAGAACTCGTCGCAGCGCCTAGGCGTCGGATCTAGCTGTGAACGCCTCCGACTCGCTCCTCCACGCTTCTATCGGTGCTCCGCTGCCATGCCAAGCCCTCTGCACCACCTCTTCGACGAGCATCTTCCAGCCAGCGCTAACCTTCAGCACCCGTACTGTCACAACCCGCACCCTGTTTAGGGGCACGAGAACGTGGATACGTCTAGCCTACGCCGTAGTATTGACGGTAGAACGCTGTATAGGTCCTCTATAACATCTAACATCTAACAACAAGATATATAAACCTGTCATCTCCGCACGGAGGTATAATATAACATCTCAACTCTATATCTCAATCACAAGTCTAGGGAAGATATAGCACGATATGAAATCAGATAAAAGAAAGAAACTGAATATAAATAGAGTTATCACACCACACAAAATATATGTTCAATACAAATAAATACAAGTCCTGAATATAACTAAGTCTCAACTAACAATCGGAACAATACGATACAAACTGAAAGCTATAAATACTAGACTAGACTAGGCACCCTCTACTGAGCTAAATGCTCCTCAGGCTCCTGAATGTCACCCTCATATGGCCCATAGAAAGTAGGGCAGTCACCATCATCATCTGTAATATTTTTAACAGGTCCAGTCAGGACAGGAGCGAGCACAATATATCTCACGCAGTTCATAACATGTTAGAAAATATAAAGCATGCAAAAGATTAAGATACATGAACTGTAAGAAGATGTACATGAAAACGAGAGAGAATTTATAACTGAAAATATATACAGGATAAGTAAAACTGCAAGTACTAGTGATTTAGAGCACAATATGGTTATGTAAACAGGTTAGGTTATACAATAAAAATGGTAACTCCATCATACGTGAGTGTATAATGGATATATACAATAGTTTATACAATATTTGTACAATAGGATTTGATTACATAACCATTTCCTACTCACCCTCCCCAATCATTACACAAGGATCCAATCCAGTTACATTACCTTGTACAATAGTTTCTCCATGAAGATCATGTGATCATGAGAGTACAAGATGCACAATAAGTATACATGAATAGGGGTGTGCAATAAATATAATATGTTCGTGAAACGCATATCACAATATGTATCTGTTGAACACAATGGGGATAACATCGCAAGAGAAGATCCATAGAGTACCAATCCGTGATAACAATCGTGCCAGTATCAAGTAAAGTAATCTAGAGCAAGAATATAAGTCATAACAAATATGAAACGATCAGAGAATGTACTCGCCTGTCACCCTGTACGACTGATATGAATAGATGTCCGAACTGGTGTCACAGAGTCCTATTAGAGTAAAACAGGTTATAAAGTACTTAAATTATAATAATGGAAATCTACAATGCAAACTACATGATTCTAAGTCAAACTAGGTCAAGGCAAGTCAAACAAAGTCAAACAAGGTCGATTTAAGTCAAAGGTTGACTTACAGTTGACTTTTGGTCAAATGGTCAACTCTGGTCAAGTTTTGGTCAATTTTAGGCTAAAGTTGACTTTTGAGTGACTTTTAGTCAAAATGGTCAACCATGGTCAAACGGGGTCAACCCTAAGTCATTTACCCTATTCCTAACCATTACCAACCAAGCTATCCTATATCTAACCATATCTTAAACATGTTAAACTCATATCTTAGTTATAGGTATTACCTTAACTCTTATCCCATTACCCTACCAAGGTAAACTCGTTACCTTAGCCTCTAACCCATACCCTTGTCTACATTACCCTCACCCTACTTATCCTTCAATACCCTACTAAGGTGTTCTAACACTCTACCCTCGTATCTCAATACCATATCTTGGTATCTTGATACCTTACCTTGGTTATAAGGTAAACTCATTTACCTTGAAGGTAAAGGTAAATCTCATTTACCTTGAGATACTAACTTGAGTATCCTACGATACCCACTATTCTAAGACCCTACTCTTAATATCCTAAGATACTAAGATAGGATACTAACCATCTATAGGTTTCTAACATCTAGACACTAGTTAATACTAACATATCATAGGTATCTAACATATCAAAGTCTAACCAATACCTCAACTAACAACATTCTAACATATAACTTTTAACCATCTATTCTAACTTAGAAACCCAACACAACTAACATCCACTAACTAATATCTAACCATAACATATATGTATATATATCCATCTCTAACTCTAACCAACTAACATATGTCATCTCTAACTAACAATAACATAGACTAACACAACTAACTATCTAACTTATATAAGATATCACTATCTAACTTCTAAGATACCTCTAACCTCTACATAGATTCTAACATAACCACTAACATACTAGCATATCCATACATACAACATCTAAATTCCTTTTCCACTCCAATACTAACACACACACAAACACATATACCAAATCCACCCCCTTCTCTTCTAACACACCTACACACATCTATATACAAACAAACTACCACTCAACCAAAATACAAATCACTCAACAAACCACACTAGCCTCAAGTCAAATAGGATAGCATGATCCTCCCAACTCTCTCACCTTCACAACACACACACTATACTACCATTTATACAACATCAAACACACACTAGCACATATCCTCTATCAATGTCACTTCTCTCCACTAACCACACACATCCTTATCTCATTCAAACACACACACTATACTAACATATATTACATAACAATAATATATATATATATATATATATATAAAATATATATACATATATGTACTATATCATACATATTCTTGACAACCTATGATACCTACATTCACATGATATCCATACTACATAGGCTCATAGGTTACACAAAATGCATATGTCATATAGTCACTCTTCTACTTAAAACCAATACTGTACCAATTGGGCCTTTACTAAATTCTAGGATTAAATTATGTTGTATCTTTTCGTGTTAGCTTTCCGAAACTTCAAACGGATCGCATTTTCGTGTCCGAAAGCTCCCGAAATCGCAAAAACATCGAAACGCATTCATCTTTTGGACAGCTGACACTCAAATAGTTTTACAGAAAGTTCTAGAACGAATTTTGCCGATTAATATATATATTTGGAAAGCTAACTTCGATATGCTTTTTTTTTTTAAAACGGAAGATTAATCGGAGTCTTGAGCTAGGAGTTATGGCATTTCTAAGTTGCTCTGGCTACTAAAAATATAGAAAAAATTATAACAAATTTGGGTTATTTTGGACAAAAGAAACACATGTAGGCCAAGATACTTGGATACCAACATAGCTATCTAAATAAAACTTATTCTAACCATCCTAACTAAGATCAATCCACTCTCTAACCATCCTAAAACTGAAATTAAACCACAAAATAGCCTATTTGCATAAACACAAACACATGGGGTGTCCTATATTGGAAACTCCATAAGTAGGACACCAAACATATTCAAACTTCCTAAAGAGGACTCCAAAGAGCCTCAAATTAAAATCTAATGGTTGTACATGCATGGGGGTGGATCCTATGGATTCAAATCTAACTAAAATGCAAGGGAAATTGAAATAGAGAGATGGATATACCTATTGGTAGTGGGATCCCAATGATACACTCAAAGGACACGGTTCCGACACGAAAGCTCCTCCAAAATGGACACCCTTCCTTGCTCCTTGCTCCCAATCCTTGCTAGCACCTCCTCCTTGGTTGAATGAGAAGAAATGATGGAAGATTGGAAGAAGAATGGAGGGATTTGGAGATCAAAATCAAGAGGGAAGCTCTCAAGTTTGGGGAAAAACAAATTAGGGTTCTATGTAGAGGTAAAAAGAGGCAAGGGTTTTCTTAAGGATTCTTTATAGGAAGGGGGGCACTTGATGGCTGGTCATTAGATGAATTAGGGTTAGTTTTACATGTAGATGAGTGAATAGGACTTGTCCACCCAATTCCAAGCCTTCATATTGGTTCAATTAGTCACAAGGCTTTCTTTTTCACAAATATCCCAATGGTAAATATCCTACTATGAAATATCTAGATATTGTTAATCTTGTCATTACTAGGTTATCCTAATCAAAAGTCTAGGCTCAAGGCTAATCTAGATTAGGCTAAGATTCTAGGTTAAGGCTTAACTAAAGATTAGCACAATATTTAATTTATGCAAATTACAATTTTACCAAATTGTCAAAATGACCAAAATACCCCTAGGCTAAAAAGTAGTAATTAGTCATCCTAATCACATGACTAGGCTCCCTTGGTCATGGTTAGTCTCTAGGCTTAGCAAAACTAGGGTTTAACTAGTTAACCATCAAAATCACAAGTCATGGTTTTAAATAGTTTTAAATTAATTAAAAATTACCAAAAATCATAACATGGTTTAAATATCATTATTAAATAACTAAAATATACAAAATGTTCAAATTTACCCTCATTTTAGAAACTGGGTGCTACAAGTCTACCCTCCTTAGAAATATTTTGTCCTCGAAATTAAGATGGCCATACTCCTTCTAGGTTAAACCCCCAACAATCAAGCTCAAGAAAACTATATCTAAAACATGCAAATTGTGGTCCTATTGGTCGTGATATCACGGTCTTGATCAGGTCACTATACTATCTATCACAGCACAAAACATCCTGATAGGTACTAATGGAATCACACAACAAGATGGAAAGAAGAACAGGAAAGAAAGACCTGCTAACCCGTCACCCGTAGCGTCGGTCTACTCGACTATCAGCGTAAAAACCCTGCCCTCTAGGGTATATCCCTATGATGGTGCAGGGCACGGTGCTGCGCTACAGGTGGCCTAGCTCCCTCTATCTAATCCATGATACTTAAGTAACATCCACACTGATATTCCATTCCATCATACTAGGGCACCATCTATATGGTATCTATTCTGAAATCTGACAATCATACCCGTCGATCCAGAACCATGTTACCAGAATCCTCGTTACGCTAGTAAGTACAACAGCGATAATCCATAGAGTCCGCAACTAAGGTACATACCTCTAGAATCATGGTATTTAAAATTTTCGCATTGCCGCTAGCTTGGCTACGAAAACTTTAAATTCCCACACCCGAGAAATACATCCAAAATCAGACTCTATCTCATCGCCAAACCAGCTAATATGGCTGTAGAAGACTCTAGATTCCATGACTGAGGCAACCTAGCCCATAATATTATCTTGGTAGAAAATCAAGTCAATAATAAATACCAAGAATCAAATTCAACGATGAACAAGGAAGTAGACAGAAACTGTCGGAATCGAATTTCGAGATAGTTTATAATGAGATTCTCAAGGGTCATCCCAGGAATCTTTTCAAGTAGTCCTAACTGTGATTGAGTAACTCTCTATACTGCCTAATCCTATATCCTAACAGCAGGCTCGTAGCAGCAATCTAAGTCGAGCACCACTACGAAATCGTACTAGTTACGACTCTGACCTTGCTTGGGCCACCACAAAAACGTGTCACGACCCGCACCCTGTTTAGGGGCACGAGAACGTGGGTACGTCCAGCCTACGCCGCTGAGTCGGCGGTAGAATGCTGCATAGGTCCTCAATAACATCTAACATCTAACAACAAGATATATAAACCTGTCATCTCCGTACGGAAGATATAATATAACATCTTAACTCTATATCTCAATCATAAGTCTAGGAAAGATAGAGCACGATATGAAATCAAATAAACGGAAGAAACTGAATATAAATAGAGTTACCACACCACACAAAATATATGTTCAATACAAATAAATATAAGTCCTGATATAACTAAGTCTCAACTAACAATCGGAACAATCCGATATAAACTGAAAGCTATAAATACTACTAGACTAGACTAGGCACCCTCTACTGAGTTAAATGCTCCACAGGCTCCTGAATGTCACCTTCAAATGCCCTATAGAAAGTAGGGCAGTCACCTATCATCATCTGTAATATTTTCAACAGGTCTAGTCAGGACATGAGCGAGCACAATACATCTCACACAGTTCATAACATGTTAGGAAATATAAAGCATACAAAAGAGTAAGATACATGAACTGTAAGAAGATGTACATGAAAATGAGAGAGAATTTATAACTGAAAATATATACAGGATAAGTAAAACTGCAAGTACTACTAATTTAGAGCACAATATGGTTATGTAAACAGGTTAGGTTATACAATAAAAATGGTAACTCCATCATACGTGAGTGTACAATAGACATAAATAATAGTTTATACAATATTTGTACAATGAGATTTGATTATATAACCATTTTCTACTCACCCTCCCCAATCAATACACAAGGATCCAATCCAGTTACGTTACCTTGTACAATAGTTTCTCCATAAGCTCATGTGATCATGAGAGTACAAGATGCACAATGAGTATACATGAATAGGGGTGTACAATAAATATAATATGTTCGTGAAACGCACATCACAATACGTATCTGTTGAACACAATGGGGATAACATCGCAAGAGAAGATCCATATAGTACCAATCCGTGATAACAATCGTGCCAGTATCAAGTAAAGTAATCTAGAGCAAGAATATAAGTCCTGACAAATATGAAACGATCAGAGAATGTACTCGCCTGTCACCCTGTACGACTGATATAAATAGATGTCCGAACTGGTGTCACAGAGTCCTATTAGAGTAAAACAGGTATAAAGTACTCAAATTGTAATAATGGAAATCTACAATGACAAACTACATGATTCTAAGTCAAACTAGGTCAAGGCAAGTCAAACAAAGTCAAACAAGGTCGATTTAAGTCAAAGGTTGACTTACAGTTGACTTTTGGTCAAATGGTCAACTCTGTTCAAGTTTTGGTCAATTTTAGGCTAAAGTTGACTTTCGGTTGACTTTTAGTCAAAATGGTCAACCATGGTCAAACGGGGTCAACCCTAAGTCATTTATCCTATTCCTAACCATTACCAATCAAGCTATCCTATTTCTAACCATATCTTAAACATGTTAAACTCATATCTTAGTTATAGGTATTACCTTAACTCTTATCCCATTACCCTACCAAGGTAAACTCGTTACCTTAGCCTCTAACCCATACCCTTGCCTATATTACCCTCACCCTACTTATCCTTCAATACCCTACTAAGGTGTTCTAACACTCTACCCTCGTATCTCGATACAATATCTTGGTATCTTGATACCTTACCTTGGTTATAAGGTAAACTCATTTACCTTGAAGGTAAAGGTAAATCTCATTTACCTTGAGATACTAACTTGAGTATCCTACGATACCCACTATTCTAAGACCCCACTCTTAGTATCCTAAGATACTAAGATAGGATACTAACTATCTATAGGCTTCTAACATCTAGACACTAGTTAATACTAACATATCATAGGTATCTAACATATCAAAATCTAACCAATACCTCAACTAACAACATTCTAACATATAACTTTTAACCATCTATTCTAACTTAGAAACCCAACACAACTAACATCCACTAACTAATATCTAACCATAACATATATGTATATATATCCATCTCTAACTCTAACCAACTAACATATGTCATCTCTAACTAACAATAACATAGACTAACACAACTAACTATCTAACTTATATAAGATAACACTATCTAACTTCTAAGATACCTCTAACCTCTACATAGATTCTAACATAACCACTAACATACTAACATATCCATACATACAACATCTAAATTCCTCTCCACTCTAATACTAACACACACACAAACACATATACCAAATCTACCCCCTTCTCTTCTAACACACCCACACACATCTATATACAAACACACTACCACTCAACCAAAATACAAATCACTCAACAAACTACACTAGCCTTAAGTCAAATAGGATGGCATGATCCTCCCAACTCTCTCACCTTCACAACACACACACTACACTACCATCTATACAACATCAAACACATACTAGCACATATCCTCTATCAATCTCACTTCTCTCCACTAACCATACACATTCTTATCTCATTCAAACACACACACTATACTAACATATATTACATAACAATAATATATATATATATATATATATATATATATATATATATATATATATATATATATATATATATGTACTAAAAATATATATATATATGTGTACGATATCATACATATTCTTGACAACCTATGATACCTACATTCACATGATATCCATACTATATAGGCTCATAGGTTGCACAAAATGCCTATGTCGTATAGTCACTCTTCTACTTAAAATCAATACTGTACCAATTGGGCCTTCACTAAATTCTAGAATTAAAGTATGTTGTAGCTCTTCGTGTTAGCCTTCCGAAACTTCAAACGGGTCGCATTTTCGTGTCTGGAAGCTCCCGAAATCGCAAAAACACCAAAACGCATTCATCTTTTGGACAGCTGACACTCAAATAGTTTTACAGAAAGTTCTAGAACGAATTTTGCCTATTAATATATATATTTGGAAAGCTAACTTCGATACGTTTTATTTAAAAAAATGAGAGATTAATCGGAGTCTTGAGCTAGGAGTTATGGCATTTCTAAGTTGCTCTGGCTACTAAAAATGTGGATAAAAATTATGACAAATTTGGGTTATTTTGGACAAAAGAAACACATGTAGGCCAAGATACTTGGATACCAACATAGCTATCTAAATAAAACTTATTCTAACCATCCTAACTAAGATTAATCCACTCTCTAACCATCCTAAAACTAAAATTAAACCACAAAATAGCCTATTTGCATAAACACAAACACATGGGGTATCCTATATTGGAAACTCCACAAGTAGGACACCAAACCTATTCAAACTTCCTAAAGAGGACTCCAAAGAGCCTCAAATTAAAATCTAATGGTTGTACATGCATGGGGGTGGATCCTATGGAATCAAATCTAACTAAAATACAAAGAAAATTGAAATGGAGAGATGGTTATACCTATTGGAAGTGGGGTCGCAATGATACACTCAAAGGACACAGTTCTGACACGAAAGCTCCTCCAAAATGGATACCCTTCCTTGCTCCTTGCTCCCAATCCTTGCTAGCACCTCCTCCTTGGTTGAATGAGAAGAAATGATGGAAGATTGGAAGAAGAATGGAGGGATTTGGAGATCAAAATCAAGAGGGAAGCTCTCAAGTTTGGGGAAGAACAAATTAGGGTTCTATGTAGAGGTAAAAAGAGGCAAGGGTTTTCTTAAGAATTCTTTATAGAAAAGGGGCCCTTGATGGCTGGTCATTAGATGAATTAGGGTTATTTTTACATGTAGATGAGTGGCTAGGGCTTGTCCACCCAATTCTAAGCCTTCCTATTGGTTCAATTAGTCATAAGGCTTTCTTTTTCACAAATATCCCAATGGTAAATATCCTACTATGAAATATCTAGATATTGTTAATCTTGTCATTACTAGGTTATCCTAATCAAAAGTCTAGGCTCAAGGCTAATATAGATTAGGCTAAGATTCTAGGTTAAGGCTTAACTAAATATTAGCACAATATTTAATTTATGCAAATTACAATTTTACCAAATTATCAAAATAACCAAAATACCCTAGGCTAAAAAGTAATAATTAGTCATCCTAATCACATGACTAGGCTCCCTTGGTCATGGTTAGTCTCTAGGCTTAGCAAAACTAGGATTTAACTAGTTAACCATCAAAATCATAAGTCATAGTTTTAAATAGTTTTAAATTAATTAAAAATCACCAAAAATCATAACATGGTTTAAATATCATTATTAAATAACTAAAATATACAAAAGTTCAAAATTACCCTCATTTTAGAAACTGGGTGCTACACGTATCACTGCTCCGCCAGCGCTGGAACCCGCGCTCTAATGCACTCGGCTCAGCCTCTACAAGCCACGGTGAGCCGCTTCTTCCTCTCTTTCTGACCTCTCCCTCTCTTTGTTCCCAAAATTTTCCCCTCTGCCTCTCTCTATATATCTGCCTCTCTCTCCCTCACTCTTTCATAAAAAAATTCTTTGCCTCTCTTTTCGCTCTCTTCCTTCACATCAATTCCACTCTCTCACTTAAAAAAATCTCCCTGACCAGAACATAGAGAACAACTAGTTCTCGAGTCTTGTAGGTTTTTTCTATTTATTATTATTATTATTATTTTAATCTTTGTGATTCATTACAGTAGTAAATATTAATTAGGATTTATTATATGCAATATTTATTATGAACTATTATTCTTATTATGGATACTGATATCATTAAAAAAATTATTATTATTTACTTTTTAATATATAGTAAATATCCCAAAAAATATAATTATAACAAAAACATAGTATAGAGTTTGTGCCTACATTTAATCACAAACTTTGGATTAGAATTTTAAAATACTATTATAATATTTCTAGCCATTTTTAAAATATAGTTTACCTAGAAATCTTATTTTCACAAACTTAAGAGTTTTTGGCTAAAAATGATTTTTGATTTTTAAAGTATTTTCCTAAAATTATTTTAACTAATAAAATTGGTAGTTCCCAAATTAAAACTTATTTGTAAGTATGTATTTTATCTAAAATATTTTAGACTAATGAAATATATTTTCTAGTATCATAAATATTTTATATTATATGTATTATTTCCACAAATTTTTAGGTTATTAATTTTTGACCATGGCTAATCGTATTTTCAAATCTCTTCCGAAACTGGCTTCCTTATGTCGACCCTAGCTAATTGGACTGTTATGGACTCGATGGAATAGTCTATGCCATCAACGGAGGCCACCTTGCATAGTTGTAACATGGAAGTCAATTATGTGCCATCATGACCATCGCACCACACCAGGCGTCACTAGCTAGGCAAGATACTTTGCCATTACTATATATTTACTTTTGCTCACATATTGCATGTATTTATCTATTATTTATTTCTTGCAAATTAAATATTGCTACATAGTCATATTGAGATGCAATTCTACTGCTAGGTTCTATTTTTTTCTTCTGCTATTTAATTATTCCTATGCACATTAAACCTAGAAATAAGAGACCACCCCTCGTTTGTGTTACATTCATTGGACTTGACACATTTGTGCCACGAAGTCACGAGTCGCATGTAGATCTCGGACTTATGTAGCTGGCTGGCTACCGGTACGTGTAGTCGTGCGTTAGGATTAACTGCTAATAACATTTGCATGATTAGGTTGACTTAGCAGTTAATAGAGGTTACATGTGTTGTAGATACAACATATATAGGCATGGGATGGGGGAGGACATTTCCTTAGCGTATGGGCTGCCATGCATATTATCTTTTACGACCGTACGCTCTACCGGAGATGCGGGTTGACGAGCCCCTTTACTGCTACTAACGACCACTGACGTTCTGCGAAGCATTATGCTCTTACTGTCACTGACGGCCACTGTCTCTTTGCTGAACGTTATGCTCTTAGGCCCCTGGTGCCCAAGTGGGGACTATGCCAATTCTATTTTAGCCAGAGAGCCCATGTGTTGGAGGTATGTTCTTAAATTGCATTCACATAGACTGGTTAGGCTATATTATCCGTTAGGTATATGTACTTTTAGTTTGTGTACTTTTACCTGATCGCAGCTTGGAATATTATTTTGTTGCAAACAAGTGTGTCACACCTTGTCCTTGTTTGGTTGTAGGTGTGATTCAATACTTCGATGATAAAATACTAAACCTTGTTGTGGTCCGGATACCATATCAGATTTATGGCATGGAAAGATACTTCATCATGGATTAGGGTGCCATCTCATGTCCTTATTTTGCTGGGGGGATGGTACGTTAATTCAAGGATAGAGTATTGGACCATGTTATGATCTGATTGACTTATTGTTGAGCGGTTTATATTCAGTTATATGGCATATTTTTCTGTATCTTGTTACGTCCTCTTAGAACCTAGTGATCTCTCTAGGTGTTTGTGTTTGTTTTCTAGACTCTCTGCGGGTGTTCCAGCCAAGATCGTGATATTCTCCTTCCTATCGAAGAGGACATGCTCTTGGATCATGCTCGTCTCTTGTATTTTTTCATTTTGCTATTTTCTTTTTTCTAGTTTCATATTGGTAGTGGATTTATCTCCATCCAGCAACTTATTCAAATGACTATCATAAGTGATTAATCTAAATCTTTATTCTTTTATTTTATGGATGAGATTAGTTAGTATGATTATACTACATTTACAGCTTACGTATATTTATTATACTGCTGACATGTTTACATACATAGTCCTACGTATTTTGGGACTAGGATATCACATATATTTGTGGTGGCCCATGCAGGTCTAGAATAAATTGTTTGGTTACATGACTATACCAAGCAAGCCTGCATATAGGACTAGAGTCTAGGATCTCATCCACATGCTTGATCTCCTTCCTTGATTCCATATTCGAACTCTCGTTGACTGCCTTGAATTACATCTTGCTTGATTCCTTCCTACCGAAATTCTTATTTCTTGTACTTAATAGAGTTAGGAAGATGACTAGTACTAGGTATATATGCTCCATTTTTCAATTACACTACAAGTTGAACTCTTGTAAGTTGGAAAGAATGTCTCACAACCTAGCATTCCCTTCGTCCTTATGACCCATTAAAGAGAATACTAATAGGATTACATAAACTATGGAGTTTAGAGGTCCCTAACCCATATTGTCAACTAAAGCCTTAGACAAGAAGACAGTAGGACGTCTATATAGGCACAAACACCGGACGAGACTTAGATTCTTAAGGAACTTGACTATTTATAATCTTTTCATCGCAATCTCGTGTACTTATATTTT
>JANAVB010024994.1:737500-742500 GCA_029216955.1 Iris pallida
GGACACAAGCTCATTGTGTCATACAGGACACATCCACACCTAAATTACCGAAACCCTAAATCTAACCCTAATCCTAAACCTAGCTAACCGGCCACCTCGTCGGAGTCCCGGCGGCCATCGTCGCCACCAGTCCTCCTCCAGCCACTCCGGCGAAGCCACCACCACTACTACAAACCGCTACCACTCGCTAAGCTCGATGGCCCCGACTCTCACAGCCACTAGCACAACCCCTTCTTACCACCATGGTCGGTCACCACTACCACCGTTGTCGAAGGCATCTCCTCCATCGCTACCTAGCCACCATCTTCCAACCCCTATCAACACCACGGCCAACTGTCAAAGCCCGACAACAACCCCACCACTTCACTACCACCCACTCCTCGATCAACCCCCAGATAACAACAACCACTCACCTCCCCGACCGTACGTCCTCCACCGCCGACCAAAATCCTATTAAACCCCAGATTTGTGCCCTCTCACCCCGCTTCCCTCCAACGTCGCCTAACCGGGAACCATAGAGAGCAGATTCCCTTTCGGAACTCGTCGCAGCGCCTAGGAGCCTGATCTAGCTGTGAGCGCCTCCGACTCGCTCCTCGGCGCGTCTACTAGTGCTCCACCGCCATGCCAAGGCCTCTGCACCGCCTCTCTGGCGAGCATCTTCCAGTCAGCACCAAGCTTCAGCCCCCGTACTGTAATGCCCCGCTCCACATGGTACATTATGATGAGTCGTTGACTTGAAGAGTTGCGTTGAACATATGAAGTATCTGCGATCGATGCAAAGCATAGGTTCGGTTTGAAAAAGGTATTGACTTTGGTTGATCTGGTGTGCAGGATATGCTTTTACGTTGGATTGTAAAGGGTCGACATTTCTACCTTATTCAAAATGATGTCCGCAAAACCAAATCATCGTCGTACAACGGATTGTGGCATGGGCACAGTAGGCCAAATCAATCGAGTAGCTCAACATGATGGCTAAGTCAGGAGAGTTAGCAGTACAACCAAGTTATGGAATCGAGCCGCTTCAGCTCGGCGAAACGATAAGGCGTATCGGCTTAAGGTGGGCGGGTTCTTGACTCTCTCTCCTACTACTTTAGGTTTAATAAAATGTATCCTTGTATACGTAAGTTTCCATTAAGTTAGCGAGCGTGGCTCGAATGGTTAAAGGTCTTAGTATGTGTCGAACATTAAGATAGAACATTGAACATTGAATAATTGAAACGACGTGCATCAAGTGTATGGGTCGCGATAGGGCAGTAATGGTAGAACATTGAAAGATAATATCGAGATGTGCATCACGTGCACGACTCTGAGAACATTGAACACTAGGCCTAGAACACTGATTATGGCATTATGTGTGCCCTCGTGCACGAAAGCTACAAAATGACTAAGTAACTACGGTACCACAGTTATGTGAATAACTTATGAATGGAACACGTTGAGTATAAGTACGAGATGTCTAAGTCGTTGGGCATCGTGCATTAATACGGATGTGTTGGGGCATAACGCCGAAGGAACTTGAGATAGAGATGAAGGATTATGTTTATGGAACGTGAAATGGGTTGGAATGATATGACTTGTATGCTATGGCGCGTATTGCATGGTCAATGGACTCGGATGGCCCGTGCACGGGTGCGGCTTCCCTCGAACGGTTACGACCGGGACCGTTCGGACTATGAGAGAATTATGTATGGTATTTATGGTGCACATCATTAGAACAGATTACGACCAGACAGTGTTGTGATAAGCTATGATATCAGTAAGTTTGGGATCCTTCGGATACTGGGCTAGCCACACGTATTGGAGCGATCATAACCTTACACATAAGGATGCCAAGTCCATTACGGTGCGAAACACCGTGACCTTCATGTAGATAGGGCCGATGGGCTGAGATTAGAGTTGGGTGCAGGCGCAGAGCCTGCCACCCTTATGCATATGTCTAAGTATGGTTGGTTGGTTGCGTGAATTGTATGATTGGTTATGTAAAGTTCTAATCACTGCAGGATAGGCAAAATGGGACGGAGATGAGCACGATCACTATGTTTATGTTCATATTATGTCTAACTGTATCTGCTGCAGGAACACGATATTGGACACATTTATATTAAGTTGTTATGTTTAATATTGCCATGAAACTGATCCTAAGGCTAAATAGAAAGATCACCAAACTAAGATACATGTTTCACTTAATATACATAGTGTTGGTTGGGTGCAAGTGGGTCTTGATCAGTGCAGCGAGGACGAAAGCACTAATCCCCCACTAGTTTGCTTGCAGGTTCAGGTTATGTTCGGCTCGGGGTGGGGCTTGGCTTGGATGCACCGAGGCATGGAGTCCTTAGCGTTTCCAGAGGAGCTACCGCATTGGCGTTCGGACTTGCAACATTGAGATGTTCGGCCGAAGACTACTTGTTGGCTATAAAGAGACATAATGTATGAAACAATATAATCCTTTGTGAGCTAGAGAGATCATGAGCGTTGTAGCCAATTGGCATGTTAAGTTGGGCTATTCATAGCCTTTGTAATCTCCAGTTCATTATCAATAAAAGAGATTCTTATTGTATACTCTATTTCCTTCCGCTGCTTATGTTATCAATTTAAGATAAATACTATGTGAACCTGTTATCTTGTCTTGCACGAGCGCAACTCCAAGCTCATGCGGCATCATGCCCCAGCGAGGACGATGATTCGGGTGAAATCTAGCAAGGACGAGCGATTTCCCAGATCGGGGTGTGACACATACCACACTCCGCCAGCACTGGAACCCGCCCTCCGTCGCACGTAGCTCAGCCACCACCAAGATGCGGTGAGCCGCTTCTCCCCCTCTCTCCTACCTCTCCCTCTCTCCATCCCCAAAGTTTTCCCCTCTGCCTCTCTCTATAGATCTGCCTCTCTCCCTCACTCTTTCTAATTTTTTTTTCTTTGCCTCTCTTTTCGCTCTCTTCCTTCTCATTAGTTCTTCTCTCTCACTTAAAAAAAATTCTCCCTAACCAGAACATAGAGAACAATTATTCTCGAGCATTATTTTTTTTCTATTTATTATTTTTATTATTATTATTATTATTATTATTATTATTATTATTATTATTATTATTATTTCAATCTTTGTGATCCATTAAAGTAGTAAATATTAATTAGGATTTACTATATACAATATTTATTAAGTACTATTATTATTACTATTATTATTATTATTATTATTATTATTATTATTATTATTATTATTATTATTATGGATATTGATATCATTAAAATTTCTATTGTTAATTATTTTAATATATATAGTAAATATCCCTAAAAATATATTTCTAACAAAAACATAGTATGGAGTTTGTGCCTACATGTAACCACAAACTTTGCATTAGAATTTGAAATATATTATTGTAATATTTCTAGCCATTTTTAAAATATAGTTTACCTAGAAATCATATTTTCACAAACTTAAAGTTTTTGGCTAAAAACGATTTTTGATTTTTTAAGTATTTTCCTAAAATTATTTTAACTAATAAAAAGGGTAGTTTCTAAATTAAAACTTATTTTCAAGTATGTATTTTATCTAAAATATTTTGGACTAACAAAATATATTTTCTAGTATCATAAATATTTTTCAAAAAACAGTATATGTATTATTTCCACAAATTTTTAGGTTATCAATTTTTGACCATGGCTAATCGTATTTTTAAATCTCTTCCAAAACTGGACTTCCTTATGTCAACCCTAGCTAATTGGACTATTCTGGACTCAATGGAACAGTCTGTGCCACCATCAGAGGCCATCTTGCATAGTTGTAACACCGAAGTCAATTCTGTGCTATCATGATCATCGTACCACACCAGGCGTCACTACCAGGCAAGATACCTTGCCATTTACTATCTATTTACTTTTGCTCACATATTGCATACATTTATTTATTATTTATTTCTTGCAAATAAAATGGTGCTGCATAGTCATATTGAGAAGCAATTCTACTGTTAAGTTCTATTTTTCTGCTATTTAATTATTCCTATGCACATCAAACCTAGAATTAGACCACCCCTCATTTGTGTTGCATTCATTGGCCTTGAAACATTTGTACCATGAAGTCACGAGTCGTATGTAGATTTTGAACTTGCGTAGCTAGCTGGACACCAGTACGTATAGCCATGCGTTAGGATTAACTGCTAATAGCATTTGTATGATTAGGCCGACTTAGCAGTTAATAGAGGTTATATGAGTTGTGGATACAACATATATAGGCATGGGGTGGAGAGGATATTTCTTTAGTGTATGGGCTACTATGCATATTACCTTTTGTGACCATACGCTCCATCAGATATACGGGTTGACGACCCCCTTTACTGCTACCGACGGCCACTAACGTTCTGCGAAGCCTTATGCTCTTACTGTCGCTGACAGCCACTTCCTCTTCGCTGAATGTTATGCTCTTAGGCCCCTGGAGCCTAAGTGGGGACTATGCCGATCCTATTTTAGCCAAAGATCCCATGCGTTGGAGGTATGTTCTTAAATTGCATTTACATAAACTGGTTAGACTACCTTATTCGTTAGGTATATGTACTTTTGGTTTGTGTACTTATACCTGATCACGACTTGGAACAGTATTTTGTCACGAACTAGTGTGCCACACATTTTCCACGTTTGGTTGTAGGTGTGGTCCATTGCTTCAATGATAAAATACTAAACCTTGTTGTAGTCCGGATACCATATCGGATTTATGGCATGGAAAGATACTTCATCATGAATTAGGGTGCCATCTTCTTTCCTTGTTAGGTTGGAGGGATGGTACGCTAATTCAAGGGTAGAGTATTAGACCAGGTTATGATCTGATTGACTTATTGTTGAGCAGTTTATATTCAGTTATGTGGCATATTTTTCTGTATCTTGTTACATTCCTCTAAGGACGTAGTGATCTCTCCAGGTGTGTGTTTTGTTGACTCTCCGTAGGTGTTACAGCCAAGATCATGATCTTCTCCTTTCTTTCGAAGAGGATATGCTATTGGATCATGCTC
>JANAVB010024994.1:745000-795271 GCA_029216955.1 Iris pallida
AAATATAATTGTAAAGAGAATAATGGAATAAAAAATTAAGATACGGACACGATGCACGCACAAAATTGTTGTGACGGTAATAATGGTTGATGGCTAGTTGGTACGATTGAGGAAATTTTGTAGAGAAAACAAAGAGAGGTCTCCCCTATATATAGGGGTGGGGTTCCCTAATTAGATAAGGACTAGGATTTATGGAACAAATCTTTCCATGGATTCAAATCCAATAATTTAGATTAATCAAATCTAAATTCTATAATTGATAACAACAATTTCAATAATATCTAATTTCTAATATTTCCAATAAAATTTAAAATAGATTTTATAAATTTAAAACTTAAGATAATTGATAACAGGAAATTAATATTTAAAAGTATATCTTTTATAAACAAAATCATATTTAAAAAATAGTTTGACAAAACGCTTCATCAATCTAAATATCTTTTATAAGATTAAAATAAAATTTATTTTCTTACTAGAAAAATATTTAAAATTAAAAATAAATAAATAAAAAATTAAAATTCGGAAAGTAGGCTTACACTTATGGACTCTATCTTCTTTGGCTTCTTAAAGTGCCTATAATGAGAAGTCTTCTTAGGGGCTATGAGGGAGATAAAGAAGCAAAGAGATGATGGCTCCCAAATTTATAGAAGAAGCCACCGACTCTTCGTATGCACAGGCTCAACGCGAGGGGAGATGGAAAAGCTTTTATAATGAATCTGATGCTCCAATCTCCTCAAAACATGTAATAACCACATTCCCGTTCAGTAAATTCAAATTTGCATTTTTTTTTAAAATAATAATTATAACATAACAATAATCATTTTTATTATCCATTAATATAATTTTATTAAAAATTATTTATTAGTTATCTTTTGTATATTAATCCCCATACTTGATTAGATTCCTTATAAATTTGATTTATGCAACCAACACCCTAGCAAAATTTTCTTTTGCATATTAACCTAGACAGATAATGTAACTATGTGTTAACCCCTCATCAACCCAAACAATAATTCATGAAACCCACTCTCTTCCTTTTCTTCCACCTGAAAACAGTCTCCCCCCCCCCCCCCCCCCCCTCTCTCTCTCTCTCTCTTTCTATCTCTCCCTCTTTATAATTCAAAAAAGAAAGAAAAGAAAGAAATAGGAGCAACAACATACATCTTCTCATTTGCCATATATTTCTCTCAATCTCCTCTTTATTCCTCCCTTTTCTAACTCTCTTTTCTCCCTCAATCCCCCTTCTTATCTCTCAGTCTCTCTCTTGGCTTCTTTCGCGCACCCGTGCCCGTGGCACCGCCTCCTCCGCCGTAGCGCGCCTCTGGTCGGCTCTTTCTGGCAACTGCCATCACCACTGTCACCTCCACCACCATCTTTCTGATATGTCATCTTCACCATCATCATTATCTCCATCACCAAACCAAACCCCTAAATCCCATTTGAAAAAAATGAAGAAGATGAATTTGAAGGAGGAAGAAATTGGAGAAGAAGGCTCAAGCCCTAACCCCCAAATCCAAATCCAAATCTATTTTTTCCAAGGCAAGCTCTCATCCAACTCTTTGAATTCTTTCTCAAATTTTAATTATTGTTAAATTTTATATTACAGTTAAAATCTGAAATAATATTCTTATTTTGTTCATGTTTAGATATTTATATAAATTTTAGGGCATATAAACATGGACACAATGTCAGGACACGATATAAAAAATGATACAAGAGAGAGATCATGATGCTTCATTTTAACTATGATAACCAGATAGAACTATTTGTCAAATATATATATATATATATATATATATATATATATATATATATATATATATATATATATATATATATATATATATATATATATATGAAGTCTGTGGTTAGTATAGATATTCACTATTATTTTTGTCAATGTCTATGAAATGTAAGAAGTGTAAAAACAATATATATTTAGAATTTTTGTAAAAACAATTCCTAAGTGATTATAGTATAGACTAAATCCAATGTGTCATAGATTTTTTGAATTTTTGTTATCATAAATAGTTCAGCCATAATTGCCTTAGACTAGATTATGAGCATTTCCAAGAAATTAGAACTTTATAATATTTTTAATTCTTTCTAGAATTAAATATATAGTAAAATAAGCCCAGAATATTATTTCTAAATAACTAAAGTATAAAATGATGGATAACGGATATCTAGGTGACCATAGTATTAAATTTCAAATAAATGTAGACCTATTTGGACTCCTAAGAACAAATTTTATAAATAGAATTTATGACACATACAATTAATCTAATTCTTGCAAATTTATTATACTTGAATTTAAGGAAATGAACCATAAGGAATCACTAGAAGGATTTACACAAAATACCTATCTAGGTTAATTTTGAAACCAAATAATTGAATCTAGATTCCGAGGATAGATAGTTCTATATAAATAACATACCTTCAATATTAATACATCAAATTGTTTTCTAGGTAGCAGCTTGATCTTACCCTATAATTATAAGATTTTGTCTTATTGGATTTACTTAGGACCATATTTGCTAATTTTGTAGAAAGGTGTTGACTTGGAATTTCTTTAATAAGAATTGGATATCTATGATAATCTAAGGACTAATAACTTACTAATGATTAATTTAAATTTCATAGAGCTTACAACTTGGATTTGGATATTATCATGTTTCTAACATATTATGTACGTTTGACCTTGTCGTAGCGCTTGAAAACGACGTGTGAAATAATTTAGCTACCTTGCCAAGAAGTTCAACTGCTGACATGATTCTTGACACGGACATGTTACCCATTTCTTTGACAGCATAACCGAGTATAACCTAGATACTATCTCCTGACTATTTCTCTAGGAACATGTACCATACCCCTACCAATCAACAAGTGTCCTTCAATATGTTACATATTTGCCAAACCCCTACCATCCTTTTTCATTCTCTTCACAACAAAAGGCCACGCCCAGTCCAGACCCCTAAACTTCTTATGTCCCAATCCAGACCACTACCTTTAAATGGACCAGATTCCCTTTTTTCCTCGTTTTGTTTCTCTTTCAGGGCAAAACCAGTCCTTTTACAAACCAGAATATGCTAAATAGAATAATCTTTGAAACTACAAAGGGACACACTACCTCCTTGCACGCACTACCTCCTCACTGTCATATTCTCTACCACCATCCTCTTCCACCCTTGTGAAGCAGCTTCATGTAAGAAATCAGCCAAGTCCTCTTGTAGATAGCCCCTGTAAGATCTCTTCTTCCTCTTTTATTTAAAATAAAAGGGATTCTCGAAAGGAAAATTGCCTACCGATGTATTTGTAGTTTTTTCCCATATGTAAATTAATTATCTTAAATAAAATATATGATGATGATGATGATGTAGTTTTATTTCAAAGTAGTTTTTTACTTAATTTCATTTATAGCATGGTATAACAGCATAGTCTAGTTTGTTATGTAACCCTTATAAGTGACTCTGAAGGATAGAATTGACTGAGAGTATGGTCTAGGTAATCCTTAAGAGAAAAGTAAGGCTCGTCTGAAAAGTTGAGTATACTTGGCTAAAATTATCATGTCTCAGATGGTTAGGTAAAAAATATAGGGAAATATTAGAAGATTTACATCTCAAAGGGTGGTGCTGCTATATTATAGAAGTCGAAGAAGAAGACTTAGCTCTCTCACTCATCTATGAAGTCTGAGTTTTGTATACTGTCATCTTTAGCAGATGAAGCAGAATGGCTTTGGGAGCTCTTGTATGATCTTTCTATGGCTGGTGCATAGATCTCGACCGTAAAGTAAATTATGACAACCAGTGTAGTGTCCCGTCCTAACTTTATGCCTCGTTCTTCGTTGCGACGTGGAGAATGCGGTTATGAAATATTGTCGCTATCGATTAGTCGAGACCGATTGAATTAAGATCCTTTCTTCGTTATGGAATGGCTTCTTCGGAATCAAGTCCCATATTCAGCGGGTTGTGCCTCGAGGATGGACTCTACGGCTGAGTCGGGAGAGACCTCCCGTTACTTGTTTTTTTATGCCACACTTGCTTCTTTGGCTTTGGCTTTGGCTTTGGCTTTGGCTTTGGTTTTCTAAATGTGTTTTCCTGAATATTTTTGATGGATTTCATTGTTTGCGTTCTTCGAACTTCACATTTCAGGTGATCTTGTAGGTGCCGTCTAGCGCAACAAGACAATATTTCCTCTCGCCTCAAAGAATCAAGGTGAGTGGCTGGACCCTTCTCCCCCTTGGCCTCTTTCTCTCTAATCAATCGATAGAATGCTAGTTGAATATACAACGGACACGAATGCTTAATTTCAATGAACTGTTGCACGAATTCTCACGTACGCTCGCTATAGAATTGTTATACCATAAACTGCTACATGCTTTCTTATGTACATCTGCTATAGAACTGTCATATCATAAACTACTACATGCTTAAAACGTTAAGCCTGTTGGCTGTTATAGAACTGCGATAAGCAAAGTTTGAGACATTGAATAACTGTCGCCACAATACGATAAAACAACGATAAAGATGGTTATGTTGCTCACGAACTAAAGATCATGTTTGAATAACTAGTCTAACCTAGCACGGTCATAAATAACTTGTTCACAAGAAATGACTTCCTCGAACGATACCCCGGGACACGGGATCGATTCGGCCTGAGAGGAAGCAAAAGATAATTATGCTAGATAAAAGCAAAAACATGGTTATTTGGCAAACTTTTTGTGGAGCTCGCTACTCGCGCTGAAAGGGGCTCCGTCTAAACCTAGCTATAGTCTAAGATGGCTTGTGATGCCAGTGACCTTCATATATACAAATAACACACGCTATGCTAGTAGATGATAACAACTGATAGGGAAGAACATGGTAAGCTTTACATTGCACGACACACTCTACCGTAGGTAAGTTCTAGCATGACTTACGTCTATATGCCTGTCAAATGTTTGCATAAAAATTACTAGGATGACTAGAAAGATTACTGAAAAGATATAACATGCTTCACATAAATTCTTAATCCAAAAGAGAGCATGGAATTTAATTAGTCACGTACTGGTATACGATAATGTACTGATCCTCGCTATCCATAGGTACTCTAAATCAAGAATGAAGTGCCTCTCAGCTGAAGGTGACACTAGTGTGTTCTGAAGCCTCGTCCGTGTGCCGAAGGCTCATTTTAAATCCTTTTGAAGGCTCTATAATTCAATCCAAAAGAAGATGGATCGACTCCCCGCTATAGCAGGTGTTTTGTAATATTTTGGTTGTATAAAGGGGATGTAATATATGGAACAACTATCTCGTCAGCATTTATTTGTAATCGAGTCAAGTTGTAAGCCCGCGCAACGATCATTGTAATAGAGTCTTCTAAATAATGTTTATTATTAATGAAAAGAAAAGTTCAATTGTGTTTAATTTCTCTACGTACTGTATTAGATGTTGTGTTTCGGATAACCTTATGACTATGCCTTGTATGAGCGCAACTTAGGTTCATACGATATTACGTCCGGAGGAGGACTATCAATTTTTCAAAATCGGGGCATGACATAATGGTATCAGAGCACGGCATTACGTCCTTGGCATTACGTCCTGAGTCTCGAACCCTTAACCTCGTGTCGATGAGATGAGTTTTTTCATACAATGAGCCTGTAATATTTTCTGATACTAATATGAGTTGCCTTCTATTTTTCAGTCATTGGAAAAGTTGCAGCCAAGAACGAGGCGAGCGTTTCAAGTGGCTCGAGTAGTTCGAGGGTCGAACCTTCTGCCAACACTATGGAAAGGATGCTGCGGATGATGAGGCACAAAAAATAGACCAAAAACCAGCATCGACAATCGAAGGCGCAACCGGCCCAATTTGAAGCCAGGTTCGAGGCATAATTCAAGGTGCAGCAGAAGCAGCTTGATACTCTTCAACAAATCGTCTAAATAGTTGTGGCCTATAACAACTCCGCCACGACGCATGCTGCCGTCGAACCTATGGCCCGACCCATAGAAGTCGATCTGGAGGAGCCTGTGCCCCAACCTTCAGTACCAAAAAGTTACAACTTTGAGGTGTCAGAATTCAAGAAAGCATGCCGCCCATCCTTCAACGGTACCGAAGGCCCTTCTATGGCGATCGACTGGTTGGAAGAGCTGGAGGACCACTTCGAGCTCCTCCATAGTAAAGAATCTAAGCAAGTCGCCTGCGCATAACTTCAACTATGGTTGAACGTGCATGACTAGTGGGCCGTGTACAAGCGAGCGATCCAATGTGACAACAACTTTGTGCCGATATCTTAGGCTACGTTTTGTAAAGCCTTCGAAGTCGAGTATCTTCCCTCAGTTGTTCGTCAGGAGAAGATGTATGAATTTATGTAGTTGACGTAAGGGAATATGATAGTGCAACAGTATACGACAAAGTTCAATAAATTATCCAAATTTGTTGGTATGTTTCTGCTTACAGATAAGATTTGCGTTCGATGATTCAAAGTGGGTCTGTGGCCCTCTATTTATGCCCATATATTGGTGCCGGAATACAAGACCATGGGCGAGTCTCGGAATCATGCTCGCCGCCTTGAGCACCAATATACTCCAACCGCTGTCGACATTGTGCATCATTCCAATCACAAACGCCTTAGCTATGCTGGAGGCAACAACGCTCCAAAGCATCCAAACAATAGTGGCTATCCAGGGCAGAACCCAAGACCACGTTGCACCAAATGCGACTATACTGGATACCATGCTAGCGAATGTCGTACCGTGAACATAGACTGCCACTTTTGTAGTAAAAAGTGGCACATCGCTAAAGATTGTTTTGCTCGAAAGCGAAATCAAGATGCCCCGCCGCAATCAAATCATCAAAATCGAGGCCCATCACCTCGAGCTCCCCAGCCGGCACAGCAAAATGGCCAAGACCGTCACCAAGATGCCCAAGGACGCGTCTATAGCATGACTCGAGATGAGGCGTTCACCTCTGATATAATCATGACATATATACTACTTTTTAATAATAAACCTACTCGTGTGTTGTTTGATGCAGATGCTACGCATAGTTTTATAGCGGCAGATTTCATCATAGAACACAAATTTTTCATGGCACTGCTAGGCCTTAACCTTAGTGTTAATACCCCATTGGGCACATAAATACATGTAAACACTATCTGTAGAGACGGCTACATATGTATTGGAGGAAGGACATGACTCTAGATGCGGTAGCTTAAGGACTATAATATCATTTTAGGGATGGTTTGGCTTGGTGCTTGCTCAGCCACCATTGACTGTACAGAATACAAAGTCACCATCTGTCTTCCAGGGGGGCTCGAATTCTTCTACTCGGGTGGTGAAGCGTCGACGGCCTACAGGTGATCTCGACAATTTCTGCTCGGAGGATAATACATTTCGGATGCGAAGGCTACTTGGCGTCCGTTCGAGACATGTGATAGGATGGTGTAAACATAGTTTTCTTTCAATGGATGAGATTGCTTTAGATTGAGTCGCTAATCACGATCGGACGGTCACGATTAATTCACCCGTTCTATATATACCTATTTAATTTCTCTCTCCTCTCTATTTTCTTTCCTTCTTCATTGCCTCTTCACTTTCCTTCCTCCTTCTCAAGCTTGAGAAAACTTAGCCTTGAAGCCTAGAGTGTGGTTTCGCACCCCTCTTGGTGGTGGAATGAAATATTAGACTTGGTTGCTAAAACCTAGGCAAGTACATGTTGCTCAAAGTGATATGACCATGCTTTATTTTTGGTTTTCCATATAAACTAAATTTTTATTGTGCTATAATATGCTTCTCTAAATTGTTAACATCTTTAGTATATGGCACTTTTGGTTTTGATCGGTAGTATTGCGTAGATCTGAGTTTCTAAATATATCTTTCGAGTATTTTGAGGTATTCATCTATCAATTTTTAGAATAAGTAAAAACTTATGATTCCATGTTATAGAAAATTCAAGTCTATGCAATTTTGACTTTTGAAAATCTGAATTTCGATTTAAAATGAGATTTTTATGGCCGAAACAAGTTTTGTCATATTTTCAAGTTTCTCCCATAGTGAAAAAACGGAATTCCGACGGTATACCGGTGTATTCCAACGGAATACCGAATTTACACCCCAAAAAATCTCTATCTTTTGGTCGGAATACCGTCGGTATACTATGGTATACCGATTTTTGCTGTTTTAGGCTGATTTGAGCTATTTTTGCCCCTTTTTTGCCCGTTTTGTCCTTTTGGCTATTTTCTTCGATTGAACTGATATCTTAGCATGCTCTAGTATTGTTGTATAGATTAAAAGTGATTGTATACCATATATATATGACACATGCTTATGTTCAGGTATTGTTCTATTATCCAGATTTTAGAAAGTGGCTCGTAGTAGTGCACTCTTGTATTGATTTCCCGATTGGCTCCTAGATTGAGATTTGAATGTATGTTCTTTATTAACACCGTGGATTTAACTTGTTATATGTCTAATCTATTTGCATCTTGGCAGTGGACAATCGAGTATGAGTATTGTCTATTATATCACGTGTAGTGTATAATGAGAACATTTGCCAGAGATATCTCGCAAATGACTTGTACCCATGGCTCGTCATTATTGGATGATTCTTGGGTGTCAATGACTTGAGAATTGAAAATGAATCTTATAGGTAATTGACTAGTAAACTTATATAGATCATTGGGAGGGAAGGACACTTCATGCTACCGCGACTCGGGTCGTTATGGCCCCCCACAGTGGCAGGGATAACCCCGATTGGCGTGGGCCCCTGGCCTCTACTGATTGAGTGTTGATAGTACTATTGATATATTTTTGAGTAGATTTTTATCTACTATTGATAGAGATTATTGGTTTATTGTAATTTTTTTCTTTCTACCGTTGTTGTCCCCTTGGCCACCTAAATTACTGCAGCATAGGTGGTAGTGAAGTTCCTCAACATGTATTCTAGTAATTAGGTTTGTAATAACCCTAGTTAGTTAATGATAACAAGCCATAGGCAATGATTGGCCGTGCAGTTTTGCTTGTGCATTACTTTATATGTTCTTATGTTGGTGAGTGGCCAGAGGCTAAGTTCTGCTCGGGAAAAAAATCTGCAACCCTGGTCCTTGTTTGGTTTAAGGGTTGTGGCTCCGACTTTGAATAGTTCCTAAGTCTCTTATTGCTCATCGGCTTATTCTATTCCATAGCTATATTGTTCAATATTTCCATTCAGTCATTTATATTCTCGAGATACGTGCATTAGTACCGCACTAGTCTCGACCCACTTATTTATTTTCTTCCTATGTGTTGTTGTTGTTTTGTTTGTGGTTTTATGCCGTTCACCTCGAACTTTCCTTGTAGTACTTGCTATTTGGGGTTTTGACCACACTAGTTTTGTTTGGCCAAATTTATCGCTGGAGCCCGAGGATTCTCCATACCTTTCTTTGGATGATCCGTCGCCTGCTTAGATCTGCGATTCCTTCTCGCAAGTGGGTTCCCTTTTCTTACCACTTGTGGTTCATTTCATTTTGGTGTTGTTAGCTAGGGTATGTGTTACCCTATTATTTTGAAACCTCCTCAGACTTCGGTCAACATGATGTATTATATTAGATCTAGACTGATATAGTGATCATGTATATTGGTACTTTTCTAGTGTAGCATTTTGCATTCACTAGCTTCATGATCATGTATGATATAGTAGTTTGGGATGCCTCTTTACTTTCATGTGTGATATACTCTTGATACTTGTTGTTGTTGGATTGAGATAGGATTTGTTCGACCATAGGAGTCATCAGTAGCATGATAGAGTCCTCCACTTATCTTCTAGACAGCCGTGATCGTATTTTTGGTACTAGCGTACTCTGATATACGTAGATGGCTTTGTTTCACCCCCGCTATCCAGTATTCTGGTTTTGGGGCGTGATAGGGTTTTCTGATGGCCCATGTAGGTCTGTCTTTCAGACTTGTGGGGATTCATCTTGTTAGAATCTCAATCCTATATTTGTCTTTCATTTGATCTCCACTTGCTTATCGTATCTTCTTATTTCCCTTGAACTGTGAACATGTTTGATATATTTTTGGTCTATTTCCTTCCCTTTTTGATATCATGCATCCTTATCCTTCAGGGATACCCTACCTTCTTATCTTATTCTTTCGAGGATTTTATTGCTCTGTCTTCTTCTATTGTTCAGGTAGTAGGTCATCATCATATCCTGTATTTGCAGAGTCAGGTGTTAATACCATCTCAGCATCTGTTAGCAGCTTACTTCACTCAACTCCAATCAGTTCAGCCAGTTTAGTCAGCTCAGCCATCTCCTTTACTTCCATCAGTTTAGCCAACACAGATAGATCAGTAGGTTATGCTCCAAATGATGAGGGGCATTAATATCCATTGTACAGCTCTAGCAGTTACAGCTCTAGATCATCAAGCCCCTTGTCAGGTAGTGCCGTTAGCTCCGATGGCATTATCAGTGTAGCAGTCCAGGTAGTTAATACAGTCAGGGTGTACCTACTATGAGAAGCTCGGGGCACGTCGCATCTCATTACAGAAGGGATAATGGTCAGTGTCTCGGATGTAGGAAATCTGATCATATGGTTGGGTCTTGTCCTCGTAGACGTCTAGAGGCTTCATCAGTTGTCCAAGTGCCATTAGGGATTGAGGGTCAGAGGAGACTAGCAGAGTCAGCACGATCGTATGTTCAGCGCCTGCTTACGACACAGTCCCAGCAATTTTAGCACCAGCATCCAGCACAGTATGCCCAAGCCCAGCAAGCTGGGCCGAGCCAGCAGCAGACTACACGAGTACCCCTGAAGCGTGGGTAGCTTTTAACATGAGCTTGCAGGAGCTGTTGGTCGAGGGCGGTCAGATTATAGGTGAGATTTTGAGCATTTCCTTCAGTTTATCTTACTCTTGGGTTTGGTTGACGTTCTTATATTCTACCTATATTCGGAGTACAATAGTCACCTCGACATATTCGACGAGTTTCTCGTACCACTCTTCTGCCTCCGTATCTCGTGATACGTGATATCTATCATGTATTCCGACTATGTAGGTGCATCATGGATTAGAATCATGTCTTCGACTGAGTCGTTGGTACCGACTTACTTCGAGACTTGACCCATATCCACGTTGTGAGTCAGCATAGGCAAGCGAGGTCGAATCCCTACTCAACTGACTCAGGGGTATATTATTCCATATGCCTCCTAGTTCTTTTCTTTTCTTGTATTATATATGTATGTATTTATAATTTCAGTATTTATTTAAATTTTGTATCTCAAATATCACTTGTACACGAGGTATTTTCTTTTGATAAGTTATGATTGTTTAGAGCTTGTTCTAGCATGTATGTCTTTTCGACTGGCTTTAGTAAAATTTCGAGGACAAAATTTTTCTAAGGTGGGTAGGGTGTAACATTCGTTACCAGTTTTTATATTTCTGAATTATGAGTATTTAAAATTTTCTTCTTGACCGGTATACCGACTGTGTACGGGTGTGTATCAACGGTATACCGTTCGGGGGATATTTTCCACTTTTAGATATTTTTGATTTCATATATTTTGATGAATAGTATTTAGATATTTTGATGAATAGTATTTAGTTTTCCTGATGAATAGTATTTAGATATTTTGGTGAATAGTATTGAAGCACCCTATTATCCATTGGATAATTGGTTTTCTTTCAATGGATGAGATTGCTTTAGATTGAGTCGCGGATCACGATCGGACGGTCACGATTAATTCACCCCTTCTATATATACCTATTGAATTTCTCTCTCGTCTCTCTTTTCTTTCTTTCTTCATTTCCTCTTCACTTTCCTTCCTCTTCCTCAAGCTTGGAAAAGCTTGGCTTGAGGCCTCAAGCTTGGAAAAGCTTGGCCTTGAGGCCTAGAGTGTGGTTTCGTACCCCTCTTGGTGGTGGAGTGGAAGATTAGGCTTGGTTACTAAAACCAAGGTAAGTACATCTTGCTCAAAGTGATATGCCCATGCTTCATTTTTGGTTTTCCATAGAAATAAAGTTTTATTATTCTATAATATGATTCTCTAAATTGTTAACATTAGTATATAGCACTTTTGGTTTTGATCGGTGGTATTGCGTAGATCTGAGTTTCTAAATATAATTTTCGAGTATTTTGAGGTATTCATCTATCAATTTTTACAATAAGTAAAAAACTAATAATTCCATGTTGTAGAAAATTCAATTATATACGATTTTGACTTTTTAAAATCCCAAATTTCGATTTAAAATGAGATTTTTATAATCGAAACAAGTTTTGTCATATTTTCAAGTTTCTGTCGCTGTTACAAAACGGAATTCCGACGGTATACCGGGGTATTTTGACTGAATACCAAATTTATACCCAAAAAATCTCTATCTTTTGGCCGAAATACCGTCGGTATACTACAGTATACCGTCGGTATACCAATTTTGGCTGTTTTAGGCTGATTTGAGCTATTTTTGCCCCCTTTTGTCTATTTTTGTCCGATTTTGCTATTTTCTTCGATTGAAATGCTATCTTAGCATGCTCTAGTATTGTTGTATAGATTGAAAGTAATTTTACACCGTATATACATGATACAGGCTTATGTTCAGGTATTATTCTATTGTCCAGATTTTAGATAGTGGCTCGTAGTAGCACACTTCTGTATTGATTTCTCGATTGGCTTCTAGATTGATATTTAAATACATGTTCTTTATTGTCATCGTGGATTTAACTTATCATATGTCTAATCTATTTGTATCTTAGCAATGGACAATCGAGTATGAGTATTGTCTATTGTATCGCATGTAGTGTGTATTGAGAACATTTGCCAGAGATATCTCGCAAATGACTTGTACCCATGGCTCGTCATTATAGGACGATTCTTGAGTGTCCACGAATTGAGAATTGAAAATAAATCTTATAGGTAATTGACTAGTAAACTTATATAGATCATTGGGAGGGGAGGATACTTCATGCTACCGCAACTCGGGTCGCTATGGCCCCCATAGTGGCAGGGATAATCCAGATTGGCATGGGCCCCTGACCTCTACTGATTGAGTGTCAATAGCACTATTAATATGTTTTTAGTAGATGTTTATCTATTATTGATAGAGATTATTGGTTGATTGTATTTCTTTTCTTTCTACTATGGCCGCCCCCTTGGCCACCCGAGTTACTGCAGCGTAGGTGGTAGTGAAGTTCCTCAACATGTATTCTAGTAATTAGGTTTGTGATAACCCTAATTAGTTAATGATAGCAAGTCGTAGGCAATGATTGGTCGTGCACTTTTGGTTGTGGGTTACTTTATATGTTCTTGTGTCGGTGAGTGGCCAGAGGCTAAGTTCTGCTCGAAAAAAGATCTGCAATCCCGGTCCTTGTTTGGTTTAAGGCTTGTGGCTCCGACTTTTAATAGTTCCTAAGTCCCTTGTTTATCATCGGTTTTTTCTGTTCCATGGCTATATTGTTCAGTATTTCCATTCAGTCATTTATATTCTCGAGATACGTACATTGGTACTGCACTAGTCTCGACCCGTTTATTCATTTTCTGCCTATGTGTTGTTGCTGTTGTTGTTGTTTTGTTTGTGGTTTTATGTCGTTCACCTCGAGCTTTCCTTATGGTACTTGCTATTTGGGGTTTTGACCCCACTGGTTTTGATTGGGCAGATTTACCGTTGGCGCTCGAGGACCATACCTTTCTCTGGATGACCCGCTATCAGCTTAAGATCTGCGGTTCCTCCTCGCGAGTGGGTTCCCTTTTCTTACCACTTGAGATTCATTTTATTTTGGTGGTGTTAGCTTGGGCATTTCTTAGCCCTATTATTTTGAGACTTCCTCAAACTTCGGTTAATATGATGTTTTATATTAGATCTAGAATGATATAGTGATCATCTATATTGGTACATTGCTAGTGTAGCATTTTGTATTCACTAGCTTCATGATTACGTATGATATAGTATTTTGGGATACCTCATTACTTTCATGTATGATATACTCTTGATACTTGTTGTTGGATTGAGATAGGATTTGTTCGACCATAGGAGTCATCAGTGGCATGCTAGAGTCCTCCCACTTATCTTCTAGACAACTGTGATCGTATTTTAGGGTACTGGCGTACTCTGATATACGTAGCAGGCTTTGTTTCGCCCCCACTATCCAATATTCTGGTTTTGGGACGTGACATCAAGCATAACATGCAAATCATCTACGGACCGTACTCCAGACCTTTCGAAATAATCAGTTGTATGCGAAGAGGAGCAAATATGAGTTCTTGTTGAATAGCGTATCATTCCTTTGGCACATCATCTCTGCTGGAGGCATTTTAGTTTATCCGAAAAAAGTTGAAGCAGTTGTTGATTGAAAGTGGCCTGCATCAGTTAGTAAAATTCGAAGCTTCCTCTGCTTGGCGAGATACTATAGACGCTTCGTGAAGGACTTCGCGAAGATTGCATCGTCCATGACTTGCCTCACCCAAAAGGGAGTCACATTTGAGTGGTCATACGACTGCGAAACTTCATTCCAGAAGCTGAAATAGTGGCTCGTTTTGGCCCCGATACTCACTCTTCCTGAAGGGACTGAGAGATTTCAAATCTTCAGCGATGCTTGTGGCCATGGCTTGGGGTGTGTGCTCATGCAGCAGGATAAGGTAATATCTTTTGCTTTCAGACAGCTGAAGCCACATGAGAAGAATTATCCACACATGGCATAGAATTAGTGGCAATTGTGTTCGTGCTAAAATTGTGGTGTCACTATCTCTATGGCGTGGCATGGAGGATTTATAAGGATCACAAGAGCCACAAGTATCTCTTCACCCAGAAAGAGCTGAATTTGTGGCAAAGGCGATGCCTGGAAGTAATCAAGGACTATGACTTGACGATCGACTATATGTCTGGCAAGGATCTAGTATCCTATGCTACAGTAGGGTGACACCATGATGAGGTTAAGATTCGACTTTGGGCCATATTACAACAGCATAGTACCGCATATAAGCAGGTAGCCTAATGCTGAAGAATAGAAAGTAGTATACAATATCACAAAGAGGCAGGTGACCTTATGTTACAATAGGATGACATCACATGAGGTTGAGACCTCGGCTTCGGGCTATGTCATAGCGGCACAATACCGCAAGAAAATACAAGATTTCATATTGGGTAGCATAATACTACAAAGTGGCATGTGTCCTCATGCTATAGTGGGCATAACACCACAAGAGGTGGAGCCTCGACTTTGTACCATGTCAAGCGGCGTAGCACCCAAGGAAGCACAAGTCTTCATGTTGTGTATTTTATACTCTCTAAAAGAACTCACCTAAGCGTATGAAAAGAGATGTTGGTCGTCTCTTGAGGGTAAAATTATAGACACCCAAGATACATACACCGAGACCAAATCAGCACATGGCTTTAATGTGCGACCAGATGTACAATCGATGTCATTGTGTGACTGAAAAGAATAACAGCTATGGTCCTGAATTCAAGGCTCAGTCCATTCAAGTATTTTACTGTTGTTTGACCCATGCGAGAAGATTCAAGTCGTAAGCAGCACATATCTTAATACATGATATGTTGTTACTGTAGGGAAAGCTCATCCCATATATTAATATTGTAGGCCTCGAAAATGAAAGTCACGCTGAGTTGATCAAAACAAAAAGTCTAAAAGTCACGCTGAGTTGATCAAGACAATGTCTAAAACTACACGCTGGGTTCTACCAGACTATTTTCTCAATATACGCTGAGTTCAGCTCATCATTTGTCAAGAGTGTCATTATGACTGACAGCACGACAGTCGAAGAATGTCTCCTTGTATGCCACGTATGTACGGGACTCGAGAGATCACAGCCAACTATTACGTGATTTTTGAAATCTTCTTCAACAAGACTCAGCCTTCGTCAAGTTGGCGTACCAAAAGAGCTTATTATCATTTAATGTGACTGACAAGGTAATCACTGTCAGAGATTTTGTGTCAGTCGAGGTACGTCGAATCAAGACAGCTGGCAGTCCTGCCTCAATCTTGCGTATATTTTGAGCCTTCTGGCTCAAGTCTGCGTGTATTTTGAACTTGTATGTTTCCTTCCTCAAGTCTGCGTGGATTTTGAAGCTGTTTGCCCCAAGTCTGCGTGGATTCTGAAGCTTCTTGCCCCAAGTCTATGTAGATTTTGAAGCTTTCTGCCCAAGTCTGCGTGGATTTTGTCTTCAACAAGTCTGCGTAGATTTCATCCTCAACTGAGTCTGCGTGGATTTCGTCTTCAACAAATCTGCGTGGATTTCATCCTCAACCAAGTCTGCGTGGATTTCATCTTCGACAAGCCTGCATGGATTTCATCAAATTGGAGTACGTGGCAGCCATGCCACCGATCTCTCGCCTGCATGTCCTGTAGCTTGCACACGACTCATGCACGATTGCCATGTGTCCAACAGTTACAGGCCACGTCCAGTAACTGCTCATAACCTTGCGTATGTTAAATCCTGCATGATTTTCAACTATGCACAGGCTGTGAAGACAGTTATCTTTTCAGTTATTTTTGACTCTATAAATAGAGTTCTTTTCTTATTCAGTGTACAGATACAGAGTGATCTAAATTGCTGTTAAAATTTTGAGAGCTTTTCTTCTTCGCATCGTCCAAGGGATAAAGCGATCGTCTTCTAGATCGGATTCCTACAGTTGTAATTTTCCCAGATATACAATAAATAAAGTGAATTTATTTATGGAAAACAAATATATATGGGGGATTGTTGGAGTTTTTCTTGGAACCACTAGAAAGTCCCACATTAAAAAACACTCTAAGTGAGTATCTCAATATATAACAATGCTTGTTATTGAGGTATGCACATGTGGAGAGTGGTGGCCTATGTGGGTGCCATGTGGGTTGTTTTACTAGAGAGGCCAAGTTTAAATTCTTCAAGGAAACGATTAAGTTTTTGTCACTCTCTTTGGGAAATTCCCATTGGAGTTAAGCCCAATAGGAGCGACTCGGGCTCGGGCGAAGTGCACAAAATGGCACTTTAAAGACGCACTTTATACTTTGTAAGTACGCATCAGGTGCGAGTTGGTGCTTGTGTGCATGTATATGTTAGGCTTGTGTGCTCGTTTTATGCACGATTGCATGTGCGAGTTTGCACGTATATGCGTATGAGCGGATGTGCGCATACGTTGATGCGCGTATGCGCTTATGATCAGACGTGTGCATTGTTGTTGTATTGTTGTGTTGTTGTGTGCATGCACGTGCTGCGCAGATCACGCACATATGCGCAAATTGTATGATTTGGATAATCAATCCTGAGCTTTGGAAGTTGGTATTTTAGTTCCATATCGGCCAGGATTAGAGTTGGGGTTTCCATCCTTCTCTACAAATAGACTCTTTTTGTCTCCTTTTGGACATATACGAAAAGGGGGAAAAAAAGATGTCCAGTGAGTCCATTTCTGTAGGTTGTGCATAGAGGTGACTAAGAGTGTTCCAGAAGTTCATTTTTTGAACTTGTTGGTTCTTGCGAGCAGATCTTCGATTAGGGGTTAATCTTACTTTGAGCAATAATATTCTTCATCACTCCAGCAAGAATTTTTTTTATTCTCTTATTTTCCTTCTTCCTTTATTCTGTAAAGGTTTTGTCCCATTATTACAACTATATTTGCAAGGAAGAACGTGTATATTTTAGTTGCTTTCTTCTCTGTACAAGTGTATTGTTAGTTTGTAATTTATGATTAAAGAAGTTTCGTTGGAGTCAGGATCTAAGACAAAAAAACTATTATAGTTTTGCGTGAATCTCTTAACCTCGACAATAACTTCTAGATCAAAACAGAAAGAAAACTTATTTATGTGAATCTCTGTTCATGGATAGTGTGATCCATCTTTGCTTCCTCAGGACTAACATGAAATCAACTATTACTCGGTCGGTACCCAGAAGAGAAAAATATTACTTTATTTACTAAGTTGACGGACTAAGATTTGATATGACATGTCTCGGACATGGTAACACATATTCGGCATATTATTTGGTGTTATTTTGTTAGAGGCGACTTCTAGCGACTTAGGCATATATATAAAAAAATGTCGACTCGCCTTAGGTTAATTTCTTCTGGTTGGGGCGATCACTGCCTAGGGTCGCTCGACTTCTAACGACTTAGGCGTATATATAAAAAAATATGTCGACTCACCATAGGTTAATTTCTTCTGGTTGGGGCGATTACTGCCTATTTCTTCTGGTTGGGGCGATTACTGCCTAGGGTCGCTTAGGGTCACCTAGGATATATATATATATATATATATATATATATATATATATATATATATATATATATATATATATATATTTGGAACCAGGTAAATTGTTTCTGGAATCGCTCCCACTGGGATTCGAACTCCTGACCACTCGGGCCGCATGCATCTCTCTTAACCACTAGGCTAGAGGTCATCTGCATATATATATATATATATATATATATATATATATATATATATATATATATATATATATATATATAAATATATATATATATATATATTTTTATATATATTTTTATATATATAAATATATATATATATAAATATATATATTATAAATAAAAAAATATATATATATATATATATATATATATATATATATATATATATATATATATATATATATATATATATATATATATAAATATATATATATATATATATATTATATAATATTATAATATATATATATATATATATATATATATATATATCTATATATATATCCTATATATCTATATATATTATATATTATTATATATATATATATATATATATATATATATAATATATATAGAGATTAATATATATATATATATATATATATTATTATTATTATTATTATTATTATTTTATTATTATTTATTATTATTATTATTATATATACTAAATAATATATATATATATTAAATTTTTTAAAAAATCGAAGCCGGTGGACGACTCCACCCGACCTTGGCCCGGAGGCCGTGGCCACCGCCACCCAGCCACCTCCGTGGGAGGGAGGGCTCGAACCCCGCCCTCACCTCCGATGCACGGTGGTGTTACCAGTACACCACGACTCGATGTGCAATATATATATATATATATATATATATATATATTATATATATATATATATATATATATATATATATATATATATATATAGGGTCGTTCTACAATACATCCGCTGGAAATGGATGTATCGATACATCCAAAATCTGGACCGTTGGATGTTGATCCAATGGTTCGGATTGAATAATAGTGTAGAAACATCATTTAATGCTGATTTAGACTTTGACCTGTTGGTAACTTGCTTTAGCAGGTCATTCTTCACTTTAATTTTTCAATGAACACCCTAAATTAACTCTATTTACTCTCTCAAAAGTCCATCCAATTTAATATTTTGTAATTTTTTTTGGTTACAGGCCGTCGTGGTGGTGGTGTTGGTGGTTGTGGTGGAAAGAGAAACGGAGATGAAAAAAGAATAAGAATCGGTTCGGATCGCGTCGAACGTCGTCGAGCCCTCCTAGAACAACGAGGAGTACCAGCTGCGCCGAGAAGAATCGGTCCGCTTCGTGTCGGACGTCGTCGAAACCTCCTCGAACAAGAAGAAGTACCAGCGGCGCCGCTCTAATTTTACTGTCCATGCCATTGTCAAAAATCTTATTTTTCATCTAATAATTTTATATTTTGTTAATAAAGCTACATGTCACGGTGGTGGTGGTGAACTGAGGAAACCTGCTTCTGAGGTCGGATCATCTGCTCACTTATTTAAAAAAAAATCTGTATTATCGGACGAAATATTTTTTATTTTCTAATGATAATTTTTTCGAAGAGAATATTTTATTTGGACGGTGAATGGCCATTCTCTTTGCTTTTAACACGGAGGATGGCCATTCTCTTTGCTTTTAACACGGCGAATAGACGGAGAATGGCCATTCTCTTTGCTTTTCACACGGCGAATGGACGGAGAATGGCCGTTCTTTGCTTTTAACACGGCGAATGGACGGAGAATGGCCATTCTCTTTGCTTTTCACACGGCAATGGACGGAGAATGGCCGTTCTCTTTGCTTTTAACACGGAAACCATTCTCAAGGAGAATGGCCATTCTCCGTTCCTTTAACATGGAGAATGGCCATTCTCCGTTCTTTGAAAACGGAGAACGGACACTCTGTGCTTTTAACAAAGTATGGTACATTTAGGACTGGAAATGTTCAAGTATCTCATATTTTTTTCACCAAATATTTACAGTATTTTTAATATCATTTACCATAGTACATTCATTTAATATTAAATCATTTTCAAGATAATCGAATATCATTTTATCAGGCTTCCACTGTATGGCTGAACAAAATTTTGCGAATGTTTGAATAATTAACCTACTATCAAAGAGAATTTTTCTTACATTACATTATGCATTACACTGGCATCGACTTCATACTGATGGCATCGATGTACTGATGGCAATAACAAAGGATGAACAGGCAGGATTACAATGTTTCCTCAAAAAAAGGGATGAACAGGCAGGATTACAATTTTAATAACAAGGGATGAAGAGGCACTGGCATCGAATTCATACTGATGGCATCGATGTAATGATTTTTTACAGAAAGCAAAACACTTACAATCAAATAAAGTTTCAGTGATCCCAGGAATGCATCCTAATGAGGCCACCTGTAAACCCTAGCAATACACCCAGGACTCATGAAATCTGTGATGGGCATCTGCAAATCAAAGGAATACACTAAAATATCAATATCATCTATGAAGGCCAACTGCCAACCAAATAAACGCTTCAACCAAAAAATCATAATCAAATTAAGTATACTTCATTCCAAGTCCAATAAACTGCATAATTTACGTTACAGTAATCTGCATAATTTATGTTACAGTAATCTGCCCAATCCACGTTACAGTAATCTGCCCAATCCACGTTAGTAATTCAATATAGAACCTGCATAATTCACAATACAATAATCCAAATAAATATCAAACCTACTCTAAATTCAAGACCATATTACATTTTCAAAACAAATTACGAACTATGCACTTAGTACAAGCAAAAAGTTTAGTCTTACAATATTTTAAACACAAATTTAGTTTGTCCGCCATGACCAACAAATATTCAGAACCATATTACAAGTCAAATATTACATCCAAATTGAAGTAAGAGACATTCAAAACTCAAAAGATGAATCTTCATAGCCGTCTCCATCTTCTTCTTCTTGTTTCTTTTTCTTTTTTTCCTACTTCTTCTTTCTCAAAATATCCTTCACCTACACCTTGAGGGACGGATTAAGAAAAATTATAGTCAGTATTGACTCACTTTATATGTAGAAATGACATCCAGAAACATAAATAGAAGTATAAAAGTGATGGCTAGCATTAAAGTGTCAATGTGCACAGTGTGTATTTTTACATAAGAGTTTGGGCTAGCCCCATTTACCTTCTTCACGAGGGAAGGAAAATCTTATTCTTGGTCAGCAAATTCAACCTCTATCTGGTTAATCTTATCCAGAATCAATTTCTGGTTGTCGGATATAGTCTTCATCTCTTGAAGACATTCTCAAAGTTTGCAGCAACAAAATTGTATAGGTCATCAACCCTGTCCTTAGTGTTTTTGATTCCATAAGTTGATGGTTTTTCAGATGTTGATGGTTTGCTTGCAGCTGCTGCCCGTTTTCCAAACATTCGAGTGAAGGTTAGTTTTCTCATGGGGCCTTTGTTTTTAATATAAACATCCCCTGCTAAGCTTGGGACAGAATGTTTATTAGCCATCAAGCATACAAATCCTCCGAAAGGGAGAGCTGTCCTTGCAGTTGGTTTTCCCACGAGATGCATCATTCTACTGAACATGTAGGAACCTATATCCATCCTTTTTTTCTTCCGCATATAATAAAGAAATTTTACTCTCTCGGGATGGATGGAAAACTCATGTCCAGTAGGGTTGAGTGTTTGAGATACGTAGGCATGCAACAATTTATACAAAGTTTTTAATTGATCTTTGTATACATTTTGAGGGGTCTTGGCACCCATCGAAACTCCTGTAATCTCATGAATTGTATCCGTCATGGAAACATTATCAATATCTTTCATATCAAACTCAGAAACTGGATCAAATCCATAAAATTCGTTGATGACAGCAGCATTTACCCTAATCAGTTTCCCTCTCAGAAACACCAGTGGTTGATCCTCTTCTTTTTCTTTAATTTCAGCCAGAAGATTTGAGTAAAATTCTCTTACTATTGTTTGGGAGATTTTTTCAAGACAGGATTTGTTCAGTTTCTCCAATTGATAGAATTTCAATATATCCAGAAAAGCTTTGTCGACATCATCCATCTTAATTGATCTTTCAGGCATAACAGCCTTTTTCTTGAAATATTTAATGTAAATCTTCTTAGTTTTGAGTCTTTAAATTTTTTTACCTCCTCTCCAACCTGGGACTTATTTGATGATTGCTCTTCCTCTTCATTTTCCTCTTCTGATGAGGATTCAAAATCCACAGAGTATGTTGATGACTCTGTATCCATTGCCACCTTAGCCTTCGCTTGAGTACGCCTTCGATCTTCATAAGTTGAGTCTTCCGACGACTCTGTATCGAAGATAGATTTTCTGGTCTTTGTCGAGCAATGAGTGTTTTTAGCCTTTTTTGCACGTGGCTTGGCTGCCGCCTCCGCCTTCATCGTCGCTGCCGCCGCCGCTGCTTCCGCCGCTGTCCTTTCGGCCTCTGCCCTAGCGACCATAATCTTGGTTTTTGCCGCCCTTGCAAGTTCTGCCCTTCGGGCCTATATCGCATCCCTTTGTGAATTCTTTCCCTTCGGCGACGGTCGTTGTTTCTTCGGTGACATTTTGATTAGAAGAGGGTTTGGGAGAGGGTTTGGGAGAAGGAAGAGGGTTTGAGAGAAGTAGAGGGAAAATTCGACCGTCTTATGTGACCTTGGGAAGTGGAAAAAATTAGAATAGTTTTGAGTCTTAAATTAATTTATTACTATTATTACTAGTATAAGACGGTCGAATTTATTAATATTAAATTTAAAAAACTACTTTCCAAAATTAAATTTATTACTATTATTACTAGTATATATCTATGTGAAATCACTACATAAATCTTTGGGATTTTGAGACCCTAATTTAAAAACTACTTTCCAAAATTAAATTTATTACTATTATTACTAGTATATATCCACGTGTTCCGTATAAATTATTAAAAAATTTGGCAGAAAAAAATGTGGTAGAAACATGTTTATTTAAAAAAATTTGACAACATATTTAAGAATGTGAAGTTTAATCTCAATATTTCCATGTTTCGAATATTTGATTAAATTTTTGAAAATAAGAAGACTATGTACTCGAAAAGAGTAAAATTGAAATACTCAAACTTGTCCTCTATTTTACTTTGTAATCATATTTAAGATGGATTTGACGGCAAGATTGACGCTGGAAGCATAATCAATTCTATGACGTAACAAGTCATTGATGGGGATATCGTCGCTGATATATGGATTTGACGTAACAAGATTTTTTTAATTATAAAGGGCAATGCTGTAGTTAGAAAATGGGTGTAAGTTGTCAGAAGGTTGTAAAAGTTTGATTGTAGCCGAAAACAAATTGAGTTAACAAAATATTATATTTTATTAAATCCCAGCTTCGTCGTCGAAACATTCTCCGGAGAAGTATACAAGAGGAGGACAAAAAACTGTAAAAAATGAAAAAAAAAAAAGTCTAGCCCTCACTGGCCTCGCGAAGGATCTCCGCAAAGTCCTGCAGGGTGCGCACGCCCGCCCTATGGCACAGGCGTCGAAACGCTTCCCTCTTCTCCAGATAATCTCGTTCCTCCGGAGTGATCGGCAATAGGTCAAAGTTGGGCGCCGGATGAAGAGGTCGAGCGATGACCTCCAGTGACAACCCGCAGGAGGTCAGGAAGTCCGCAGCCTCTGCCAGCCAGTCATGGACCGGAGGCGGCGCAGAGGGTGCTCCATGCGGAGAGGCTCGGCGACGACTGGAAGAAGACTCTGGCAATGGTTCCCAACCAGATGATCTTTTTGGAGCCATGTTAAATGTGCAACCTACTCAGATGAACGGGGACCCCATGTATATATATACACGTTCCAAACCGACTCTTCCTATTCCTTATTGGAAGTTGGGGATATAATGCTACAGTTACAACCAAATGCTTACAACACTCTTACAACCTTCACCCATTGCTGACATGTGGGCCATGGCCCACATGTCAGCAATGGGTGAAGGTTGTAAAAGTGTTGTAAGCATTTGGTAGTAGACTTAGCATTATTGATGTCTTTCCAGGCTTAGTTGGTTGTGCTGTTTGGCTTTTACATGGAAGGCCTAGGTTCGAGTCTGGTGTTTGGGTTCTGTAGAATTTTTCTATTGTTAACATTTTTTGGGTGCTAATATGCTTTTTAACTTAGTATGGAATAATTTTTGGGACTGTTAGTGGCCATTCTCTGTTCCTCTAACACGGAGAATGGTACATCTAGGACGGAGAATTGTACATTTAGGACGGCGAATGGTACATTTAGGACGGAGAATGGTAAATGTAGGACGGAGAATGATACATGTAGGACGGAGAATGGTCCATATAGGATGGAGAATGGTACATTTAGGACGGAGGTAGGACGGAGAATGATACATGTAGGACGGAGAATGGTACATATAAGACGGAGAATGGTACACTTAGGACTGTTCTATAGGGTTGTGAATTTTAAATAGTTTGGCTGTTTAGGTTTGTTTTGAATCTATATAAATTGGTTTTGAAGGCTCGTGAAGATGAATTAGTTTGGCTGTTTGGCTGTTAATTGCCATTCTCCGTTCCTCTAACACGGAGATTGGTACATTTTGGACGGAGAATTGTACATTTAGGACGGCGAATGGTACATTTCGGACGGAGAATGGTAAATGTAGGACGGATAATGATACATGTAGGACGGAGAATGGTCAATATAGGACGAAGAATGGTACATTTAGGACGAAGAATGGTACATAAAAGATGGAGAATGGTACATTTAGGACTGTTCCGTAGGGTTGTGAATTTTAAATAGTTTGGCTGTTTAGTTTTGTTTTGAATCTATATAAATTGGTTTTGAAGGCTCGTGAAGATGAATTAGTTTGGCTGTTTGGCTGTGTAAATAGATTTTAAAGGGTTGTGAAAAAGAAACCAATGTTTTCGTATCGATCACCATTAATTATGGTGAATGGCACTGATACCACTAATATGAGTGGAATTTGCACCGCCAGAATTCATTTTGAATAAGGTAAAATCTGTGTTGGGAAATGGCGAAATCTCTTGGATATGATTACACTGAGATGTTGTATTAATGGTAAAATCTGTGTTGGGAAATATTGAAATTTCAGAAGTGAGCCGTCTTAGGCGTCATTATATCACAGTCCATTTTATTTATATAAAAAAATAATCATGTAAAAAATTAGTATTGACAAAAGTAAAATTTGCTCAAAATGGAGAATCGAACTCATGAAAAATATCTTGTATGTAGACTAGTGAAAAATATATATAAAGAAATGCATGCATGCATGCATGTTAATGTTTTCACCATTCACCCCAGGAATGATAGAACATATCTAAATCATTATACCACTCGTACACAGGTTCTCCTGGTACTGGGATTACATTATCAAAGGGTTTTTTAAACGTCTGTATTGAATAACAAATTTTCCAGAGTTCGTCGTCGAAGATCACGTTAAAGCACCCACGTATGTTGAGCAGGCGAAGACCCTTGCAGTTGCATATGATAGATCGCAGCGTGTCTCCATTGAACATGCCGAATCCCATATGTAGGTGCTCGAGACGTGGCATCGAATCAGCCACGGCCTTTCTCTCTGCCTCGTTTTTCGTGTCCAGCACGAACATGTTCCTGAGCATGAAATCCGGAGGGGGCATGTTCCTACTCAGCTTGACCAGATGGCAGCAATAATTTTCGGCAGAAATTATTCCAGTCGACGTGATGTAGAGGCAGTAGCTAATGTCGAGTTCTTCCAGCACAGGGAGAAACTCCAAGTGTCTCACGAAAGTTTCATCACTCACGTCGTACTTCGGAATGTGCAGCACCCTTAGAAATTTCCCACTGTATTATAAAAATGGGAAAACATCAATAGAAATTAACAAAAGTATACGTAAAATTTTGTAATAGAAAAAATAAAGTATTAGAATAAGACTAAATAAAATTTTGCACTGGCCTTAAACATGCAAAAGAGAAGGCTGCTTCGTCGAGCTTGTACGCGGAGAGGGACCCTAGATGTCCCTCACTGCGAGCCACGAGCTTCATTACGGTCAAACTAATCTCAGCGGTTTGCTGGGTCCTCCGGCACCACTGTACCAAGTCGACGTTAGACCAATAGTCTAAGGGACCGTTGAGCGCCTTCCACCACGAACGGCAAACTGGGGCCACGTTGCACATTACCTCGTCCGCCGGCATCCCCGACAGTACCAGTATCATCGAGAGAATCTCGGTAGGGATGACGGCCCATCCGCTGCAGTTGATCTTGCTCCTCTCCATTGCGACTGTTCTTCTTCTTCTTTTCTTTGTTTCTCTCTAGTCGGATGGGTTTTCATTGGAAAAGGCTATTTAACCCCTCATTTACGCGGGTGTATGTAACCCGCTCGTGGAGGGGTGTGACCGAACAAGTCACGAATCTATTGGGAAATAACGGTAATGCTACTGTATTAATATTAGCAATTAGTCGTTTGGGCTCCCAACATATTTGGGTGATGCCATCTCCCATTATGTGGCATCTGACATGGCAGATGACATAACAGCTGATATGGCAAATTTTAACCCCAAAAATTAATTACCCAAATTTTTTTAATGTTAATGTTAATGTCAATATTAATATTAATTTTAATGCTAATGCTAATGTTAATGTTAATATTAATGTTAATATTAATCAATTTTAATTTAATATTAAATTATTTATTTACTATTAATGTTCATTTTAATATTAATTTTATTGTTAAATTTTGCCATGTCAGCTGTCATGTTAGCAACCATGTCATATGCCACATAATAGAAGATGGTATCATCCAAATTTTTTGGGAGCAAATAGCATTTTCGTAATATTAGTTTTAATTATATTGTAAATTTTAAATTAACAGAAAAGCCAATGTAGATTTAATATTAATGCTACTGTAAAAAATTTCCGATCATACCTCGATACTTACGTTTGTCGACCGAGTTACCGTCTTTATCATTATCAAGTTTTCACCCGAATCATCGTCATCGCTGGGGCGTGATGCCGTACGAGCCTGGAGTTGCGCTCGTGCAAGGCAAGATAACAGATTCACAAAAGTGTTTATAGCTCAAATTGATAACATAAGCAGCGGAAGGAAAACGTAGTATACAACATGAATCTCTTTTATTGATAATGAACTGAAGGTTACAATGGCTCTGAATAGCCCAACTCATCATGCCAATTGGCTACAACGCTCATGATCTCTCTAGCTCACAGAGGAGTACATTGTTCCATACATTATGCCTCTTTATAGCCAATAAGTAGTCTTCGGCTGAACATCTCCATGTCGCAAGTCCGAACGCCAATGCGGTAGCTCCTCTTGAACGCTAAGGACTCCATGCATCTGGACGTCCAAGCCGAGCCCCGCCTCGAGCCGAACATATCCTGAACTTGTCCACCACCGTGTCCCTGTGGCAAATACAGTTAGACATAATCTTAACATAAATATTGTGATCGTGCTCATCTATGTCCCATTTCGCCTGGCCTGCAAGGTTAGAACTTTACATAAGAAATCATATCATTTCACTCAACCAACCAACCGTAAACTTAAACATATACATAAGGGTGGCAGGACCTGCGCCTGCACCCAGCGCTAATCTCAGCCCACCGGCCCTATCTATATGAAGGTCACGGTGTTTTTGTCATGACCCACACCCTGACTAGGGGCACGAGTACGTGGTTACGTCCAGCCTACGCCGCAGCTTCGGCGGTAGAACGCTGTCTAGGTCATCTATAAATACTACAACTAAACAGATAAATGTACCTGTACAGTATATACACTCCGAATGGAGGTGACATAGCAATACAGTCTCAATCACAAATGTAAAACTAAGGTAGATAGTATGGAAAGGAAAATACGAATGATAAAAACATGAAATAAGTCCAAGATCCACACAAGTCCAGAGCTATACACAAACAACCCAGAGAATCACATAATATATAAAAACTACTACAGTCTAAAAAGTACTAGCTAGCTCGTAGGCCAGACAAACCTAACTAAGCTACACTACTCAGGGTGAGCAAAGTCTAGTGGCTCTACTAATAAGCCACAGCCCGGGTCTACTCCATCAGACTCGACCCCATAATAGGTCAGGCAATCAGTCACACGAGACAATTGTAATATGTCAACGGTATCCTGTCAGAAAAATGAGCAAGTACAAACACCAACAGCAGTTCCATATGAATTGACAAATACTATAAGAGACATTATAATGAAATACAAGACAAAGATATAGGCGACTTGGAAACCATTTGAAGCCGAATTACAACCCTTGGACCAAACTTACTGATATCATAGCTTATCACAACACTTGACGATCGCAACCCGTTCTAATGATGTGAACCATAAATACCATACATAATTCCCTCCTTTGAACTACTCGGTTGAATTAAGATGATGTGCACCATAAATACCATACATAAATACCTACACTGGACGGTCGCAACAATATCATAGCTTATTGAGTATATTATATTGACATTGCTTGTCCTCCATTCGGAGTTGACCGTTCTCGACAGGATGGTTGCAGATATTATAACTATTGTTAGATAGTAGAACTAGACAGCATTCTACGTCGTTTCTGCGGTGTAGGCTGGGACGCTGTCACGTTATGGAATGGCTTCTCTGGAACCATCCTGGACGTATAGCTTTGTTAATCGGGGTCCTTTCAACGCAAGTAGCTAGCTCCGATGCAAGTCCCCGCTAAACCTGTGCTGCTCGAGGAAACTACGTTGTCGACAAGTTGTCCATAACCGTGCGAAGACATATTTTCCTTCTAGTTATTAAGACATAGCCTACATTATCTTTGAAAACTCAATCCATTTCTCGTGTTTGTGCCCTTGCATTTATCCTTTTATTCGCAACAACATTATCGATTTACCTAGGAAGGGGGTCGAGAAGAGGAGGGTCAGCCACTCACCTTGAGTTTACTTCAGGCGAGAGAATGGATCTTAATTCAACCGTTCCCGTTCGATCGAGTCAATCGATCCTGACCTATCGGTCCCGATCGAATCGATAGCGACAGTGTTCCTTTCTCGCGTACCCTATCACGATCCGCACCCGGAGTAAGGGCATGAGTGCGTGACAGCGTCCCAGCCTACACCGCAGAAACGACGTAGGATGCTGTCTAGTTCTACTATCTAACAACAGTTAGATATTACAACCTGTCGAGAATCAAGGGTCGTCGTCTAACCCAGCTATGACAGTCTATTCTTGTGTATTGCTCCTACAACCAATCCATTCCTAGGCCAAGGGACCGATTCGACCCGCAGCAAAAGGGTCGTCGTCTAACCGAGCTATATTCTGTGATGTCTTGACATTGCCAGTGGCCTTCACACCCTTCACTGCTTAACAAATGCACGTGACACGGGACGGTGCTTGCTATACTTGGATAGCCCAACAAAACTCTTTTCTAATGTGTTCGTGCAACGACTTGACAAGCAAGGGCTACGTCAAGCCTAGTATCGAGGGAAATACGACTTAAACTACGGGACAAGCGAATGTTAGTATTAATTGTAGTTCCAATTACATTTTAAATAAAAAAGAATACAATTTTAACTTTAACTAGTTTGAAGTAAATGTTAAATCCAAAACTATTTTTAATTTTAGTAGTCATATTAGTTTCAATAATATTGTAAATGTTTAAATTAACATGAATGCCACGGTATTAGAAACCTAGCTAGCTGATGTCACGTTGCTCGGGGCTCGGTTAGTATTCGTCTAAACTCGTACGTGCGAACTAGTTATTAGTAATGATAACCAAAAATTGAATTTTAAGTTTAAAATCTAGTCGAGCTCGATCCTTCCTCTTTATCCTATCTTCCACACTCTCTTTCTCTCTCTCTTGGGTTCTCTCTCACATGTTGTGTTCCTTAACACAATAGGTCCCGTAGCATTAAATGCTCTGCATGCATTATTCTACACAATTTAATAATAAACACTGATACCATATCATTAGAAGAGCAAAGGTTTTCCTGGAAGTCGTAAAAAATTACTTTATATTGTCTTCTCAATACTTTTTTGCATTGGAGATGACTTTTTAAACTTATTGTCATTTGTGAATATAGCCGTCTATGCAAGTTATTGTCTTCTGCCTCATGCCACATAGGATACACAATACATAACAAGACAATAGGGTTTCGTAGCATTAAATGATGCTGCATGTGTTATCCTACAAAAGAGGGCCACGTGGAGATTGCTATTGCATGCTTCCTCATGCGTTATTAGCTACACATTTTAATAATACATGTACCCAGAAGACGAGAAAGTTGTTTTGTTGCAAGTTGTTTCCTTAAAATTATGCTTGCTCCTAGAATCACTCAAGATTTTTCATAAGCCATCAAAAGAGGGCCACGTGGAGGAGTTACAATGAAGACGAAAAGGTTGTGTTGTTGCCTTGCTGGAAGTTGTTTTTTCCTGAATAATGCTTTTTGTACCTCCAAATTGTACTTTCAAACTGTCCATCCTTACGTGGCAGCTGACGTGATATGTTGATCTGGCAGCTGACGTGGCAATTTTTTTTAAAATAAAACTAAAAATAAAAATTAACATTAAAGTTAATATTCCAGATTAACATTAACATTAATATTAATATTATCGTTAACATTAACAATAATATTAATATTAACATTAACCTTAACATTAATATTAACATAAATTAATATTAACATTAAAATAACATTGATATTAACGTTAAATTATTATGGAGAAAATTGGGTAGTTAACTTTTTGGATTAAAATTTGCCATGTCATCAGTCATGTCAGATGACACACTATTAATTTAGGAAAATGCTAAGAAGCTCATTTATTTAACATGCCACATCAGATGGGAGGGCTATATATAGAGGGTCAATTTGGAGGTACGATAATATCATTACTCTTTCTTCTTGTATTGTTTCTTGTCCTTCGTTTCTTCTGCTGGTTTCTAACACACTCTATTTTTTTCAATGTCGACGTCACATGGAGAAAGTGATCGTCGTGTGGAAGATTTAGTCGATGAAGAAAGCCTCCTTTCAAGAGGACTGTCAGATGATTTGGATGATGAGCAAAGTTTGGAAGATGTTAGCTTAGGAGACAGTAAAGAACAAGATGAAGACATCAACTCAAACAACGAAATGTTATTTCGCATCACCCTTTCTAATGGATTTAAGAAATATATTATATTTTTACATCTATTTCTCATGTTTATTTTGTTTTATTCTGTTCTTAGGGACGAGGACGAATCTCCATTGGATTTCGATGCAGCGATGATGAAAAAAATATTACAATCTGCCAACATTAATAAAGATCCAACCATGCTCTTAGAAGAAGATATTGTTGGCCTACAGTTCAACTCTATTGAAGAAGCAGGGACATTCTACCAGATTTATTCAAAAGCATATGGTTTCAGTATTAGAAAGAACGAGGTAAAGAAAAACAAATCTGGTATGGTGACGATCCGTAGTTGATGTTGTTCGAATGCGGGATTCAGACACAAGAAATACAAGAAAGCTCCAAACAGGGTTCGGGAGCCAAGAAGTGAAAGTAGAAGTGGTTGTAAAGCAATTTTTCGTATTGGGTACACCCATAAAACAAAGATGTGGTCCGTCAAAAAATTTCATGTACATCACAACCATAACCTGGCGAATAATTATGAATCAGCTTTTTTGAGATCCCATCGTAATATAACACCCGCAGAGTTGGAAGAAATTAAGATTATGAAGCAATCAGGGATGGGGACTGGAGAGATATGGAATTTACTTGTCTAGAAGAAAAGTGGCTGGGATAATGTTGGATGGACGAGAAAGGATTTATACAACGCTCTAGCTCAAGATAGTAGAGCACTCGACGATGTTCATGCTTCGACAACACTTACATTTCTTCAATCAAAGGAGAACAGTGACCCAGATTTCTTCTACGACTACAAGGTAGACGAAGATTCCAGATTGACCCATCTCTTTTGGGCTGACGGTTCTTGTCGATTCGATTACGAATTATTTGGAGATTCACTAGCATTCGATTCTACATATAAAACAAATAAAAGTTAAATGTCGTTGGTGGTTCTAGTGGGTACAAACAATCATGCGATGACTTGTGTGTTTGGGTTTGCAATGATCCTGCAATGATCCATAATGAGACTGCGGAGACTTATTCTTGGGTTCTGGAAAAATTCCTAGAGTATATGAATGGCAAATTACCAGTGACAGTTCTCACGGATGGTTGCAGATCTATGAATAAAGCAATTGAGGATTTAATGCCCAGCGTAGTTCATCGAACGTGCTCATGGCATATCCTTAACAATGCTGCCAAACATGTACACCGAGAGGGTTTTCACAATAAACTGAGTCTTCTGATTAAAAGGTACATAGCACCCTTGCTACTTTACTTTGAAGTATGTTGTTGTTACAATATCACAACTTTAGTTAATGTCCATGTTTTTTAAACAGGTACTATTCAGTCGAAGAATTTAAAAGCCGTTGGCAGCAGATGCTAACAGATTATAATTTAGAAAACAATGAGTGGACCACTGCATTGTACAGAATGAGGGAGCGATGGGCGGACACATTCCTATGTGGTAATTATTTTGGCGGTTCTACTGCAACAAATAGATGTGAATCTATGAACGCATTTCTGAAAAGGTTTTTGAATGAGAAGCTGCCACTTTGGAAGGCCCTTCAAAATTGTGACCACGGTTTGGCGGCCTTACGTTACGGCCAGATGGGTAAGCATGTCAATGATAAATTCTCAACACCAGTTGTGAATCAAACTAGCATGGCCGTAATAGAAGGTAAATTTGCCGTAATTTATACTAAAATGGTGTTTATAGATGTAAGGAAGGAAATCACACGTTCTGATGCATATACTGTTCCCCATTATCACATCGTAAGAGAGGCAGAAGTTTGCACTGTCCAAAAGTATTTGTCGCCAAACAGTGTCAATCGGAAGGTTACATTTCATCCGGCCGACAACATCATAAATTGTGAATGCAAGTGGATGGAGACCAAGGGGATTCCTTGTAGGCATATTTTTTCAGCAATGAAGAGATTGCAAATTGGAGATATTCCAAAGAACTTGATAAAATCTCGTTGGCTCAAGGATTGCAAAGAAAGTTATCTCTCCGGACCTGGCTCAGAAAGAAGATTCATCCACCCAGACATTATTGAGAGCAGAAGGTATGGTGCTATTAATGAACAAGTTAATCTGTTTACATACTATTGTAAAAAATCAAGCAAAATTCAAGAGAGGGGAACGGAGTTGATGTCGTCTGTTCTGATGGAGTTGAAAGAAATGGTGACCGATATTAGCGAAAAAGAACAAATGGTAGCTGATACAGTTCATGGAGTGCATGAAGCTTTAAAAGAGCCAAATCCGGTAGCAACAAAAGGAAGGCCTTCTCAAGAAAAATCAAGCCAGCCTACAGAAAGTCATCCTATCCCGAAGCCTAGAGTATGTAGATTTTGTAAAAAATCGGGTCACGATTATCGTAATTGTAAAGTACGAAAGCGAAATAGTGACAATGAGCAAATGGAATAAAATGAAACGTCGTTGACTTAAGACAATGTCTTTCTTATGTGGCAAGATGTCATTCACACGAGACAATTAGATAAAAAATATGTTCTCCAATGCAAAAGTTTGAGAAGACAATTAGATAAAAATGGAGAACATTAAATTTCAATTTCAAAACGTAGTACATCAAAAATGGAGAAAATATGTTCTCCGTGCAGTTCAAAACGAAGAATAACATTCTCCGTTTCAAATGACACGGTGAATTTTATTCTCCGTTTCAAATTAAAATGGAGAATGAACATTCTAATGTGTTTTTAACAATGGGAATCTTATTCTCCGTTTCAAAATAAACGGAGAAAATCGTCCTCCGTTCCAAATTAAACGGCGAATAGAATCCTCAATCGTTTTAATACTGGGAACGACATTCTCCGTGAAGTTCAAAACGGAGAATATAATTCTCCGTTACAAATGAAACGGAGAATATCATTCTCCGTTTTAAATTAAAATGGAGAATGAACATTCTAATGTGTTTTTAATACTGGGAATGCTATTCTCCGTGTAATTCAAAACAGAGAATGCTATTCTCCATTTAATAAAACACGGAGAATGCTATTGTGGTGTCGTGGTTACAATGCTAGACTTGTACTCAAGAGGTCATTGGTTCAAATCTTGACTATAACAAAATTTTGTTTTATTTATACTTTTTTTGTAAGTTATGTATGGAGCCCATTTAAAAGGGAAAAAACTTTGATACAGGAGCCTATGTATGACATGTGGGCCATCTCAAAATTTATGTGTATATATATATATATGTTTACACGTTTTACAAAGCAAGAGGGGACCACATGTCATACATAGGGGTATCAAAACTTTGAAAAGAGTTTTGTTAGAAAAGAGTTTTGTGGGCCCAATTAAAATTTATGTATATATATATATATGTGTACACATTTTATAAAGCAGGAAGGGCCCACATGTCATACATAGGGGGTATCAAAACTTTGAAACCCCCTATGTATCAAGAAAAAAACTTTGATACAGTAGGGGGTATCAAAGTTGGCAGAATTTGAAGGGGCAGATTCATTGGTATTAATGGCATATAAATGGCCGTAGTTGGAAGAGTTTGTTCTAGTCTTACTTAGCTTTAATTGAGAAGGGGCAGATGCATTGGTATTGATGGAAATTAATTGAATTGAATTCGAAGTGGCTGCCTTTTTGGCGCATGAGTCCGAGTTGTTCCATTCCTATAAATGGCAGTAGTGTAGAGAGAGTTTATTCTCGTCTCACTTAGCTTTTCTTGTGGAGATGGACTCTACCGATCCCCCGCCTTGGAAAGACTCTTTCCTCTTGGTTGTCGATCTCCTCGTTCGAAGAAGCTTTGGTGGTGAAGTCCTTCAGAAGACTGAGATGTGCCTGGGTTTGGATTTATTGCCAACCCACGCTCTGTCGAAGCGCCCGCACGTTGATTGGCTCGGACTATGCACGGTGTTCCTTTGTCGCCAGGAGTTCATTTCTTCAACATGTTCCATTGGTCCGACGATGCACGGTGGTGAAGTCCTTCAGAAGACTGAGATGTGCATGGGTTTGGAGTTTATTATCGTTCCACGCTCTGTCGAAGCGCCAGCCAGGAGTCTATTTCTTCGACATATTTCTTGTTGAAGAAGGATGGCTTTACACGGTGCTCTGTCTCAAGGAATTCCTTGAGGCAGTAAGTTCCTTTGCCTCAGTGAGTTCCTTTGCTTGGAGGATTCACGATGAAGTGACTTGCCTCAAGGAGTCATCCAACGGTTCCTATGCTCTGACGATGCACGATGAATACCACGTGGACACGAACTGAAAGACGACAGAGAACAACACTCCTCACATATAAAGCTTTCAATTGAATTTCTTGAGGCAAATCACTTCATCGTGCATCGTCAGAGCAATGGAACTCCCTTAACAAAGGAACTCCGTGCATAGTCAGAGCAATGGAACTCCATGAACAAAGGAACTCCGTGCATAGTTAGAGCGAATCAAAGTGCGAGCGCTCCGACAGAGTGTGGGTTTGGATTTATTGCGCTCGCACTTTGATTCGCTCTAATTATGCACGGAGTTCCTTTGTTCATGGAGTTCCATTGCTCTGACTATGCACGGAGTTCCTTTGTTCAGGGAGTTCCATTGCTCTGACGATGTACGATGAAGTGATTTGCCTCAAGGAATCCAATTGAAAGCTTCAACTATGAGGAGTGTTGTTCTCTGTCGTCTTTTAGTTCGTGTCCACGTGGTAGATGGTATTCATCGTGCATCGTCAGAGCATAGGAACCGTAGGATGACTCCTTGAGGCAAGTCACTTCATCGTGCATCCTTCGAACAAAGGAACTCACTGAGGCAAAGGTGTAGGAACGATATAGTAAAGCGTAATACTCTAGAGGGGGGGGTGAATAGAGTTGGCAGCGGAATAATGCTAATTAAAAAAGTTAGCAACACAATCACAGTATATAATCACAGATGAAAATAAAGTAAAGGCAGAGTTCAGAAAGCAAACGCAAAGACAGCGATGTATACTGGTATCCCTCTGTTGAGGACTAATCCAGTCGGTAGAACTCTTGCTACCAGTTTGAATCCACTATAGGAAAAACCGTAAGTTTTCTTACGAAGTCCTTGCAACTTCTACAACACGAGCTTTGATACGAAGAACTCGTCCAACTTCAAATGTGAAGAGGTATTCTTCAATCAAGCCTTCTGATTACAATCTCTCAGAAACTTCTAGACCGTACCGCACTGGCAAATCGACTAGAGGATTGTAACTGGCTTGGGATCTGAAAATGAAAGCTCTTGAAAACTCTTTGGAAGATAGAAAGCTTTAGATAGAGAGAAGATTGAAAGTGAATGAGTGATTTGAAATGATCGAAATACTTCTCTATTTATAGGATTTCCAAAGGAAGAACTCTGTCAGAATTCGGGCAGAATTCGGGCAGAACTCGATGAGCAAATCTCGGTCAAATCCGCAACTGCAGGAGGACCAAGTTCCAGAGAATTCAAAATCAAAACGGCCACCAACCGAACTCTGGCCGAACTCTGGCCGAACTCTGGCCGAGTTCTGTCAGGGTTAGGTTAGGGTTTAAAAATAGGTTTTGGTGATTTTTGAAAACCTTTTTGAAAACCTTTTTGTAAACAATTTGATAGGTCATTTTAAAAACATTTTGAACTATTTTGGGAATAGCCTATTTGCCAGTACGACTCGGTGTACAATGTATTCCTAGACTCAAATAAAAAGAAAATTACATTGCATTGGAAATACAGACTCAAGTAGGCAAACAGATCTTCAGTCTTGAACGAAGTGAATATCCAATCTTGCTTATGTCCAAGAGGCTGAGAATGTCCCAACAAGCTTTGTATATCCAGACAGAGTTTTGATCAATTATTAAAATCAGGTTGACCATATGACCAATGGGCCAACAATCTCCCCCATTTTGATAATTGACAAACTATGAATGATATAACAATAAGCTAGTTCGAAAAAATATCAAAAGGTGAAAAATTGTTCATAACCTGTATTCAACTCAAAAAAAATGTTAGATCATTTTAATTTTCTCCCCCTTTATCACTTAGCAAAATAGTTATACAAGAGAAGGCTCCCCCGCATGAATTGCAGAAGACTCCCCCGCAATCAATGCATAAGTAACAAACAGTGAGAAAACAAAAATAAAAGATACAGTAAATAATTAGAGAAATTTATCATCACAAGCATGTATTGCATAAAAAAAATCTCAGGCATGCTATTTCACAGACAGTTTAAAAATGAAAAGCAATATAAGAAAATAGTGCTAAACAAAATGCTGAACTAAACTGAGATGTCATAAAATAAAACATCATAAACATGTCCATGAAAAAGAAATACTGATAGCAAACTACAAAGTCCTAATCAAAAAGTAAATGATAAAAACTTGGAATGTCGGAGCATTTCCAAGTATACAGTAGAATGTCACTAGTAATCAGATCAGATCTCATCATCAATATCATCAGCAGCACGGCCAGCATGACTGGAAGTACCAGCACCAGAAGTACCAGCGCCAGTAGGATGAGTAGGGGCGCCAGCATAGAACTCGCCAACATAATCTCGAAGAGCACGATACCAATCATAGGCGTTACCGGGCTGGAAGTAGGCATGGACAGCCTCATCCTCACAGCGGTAACCCGAAAAAGCTGGATCTCGAGGGATGGAAGCGGCAGAATGACCAGTCTGTGCAAAACGCAGATCGGCCAAGGAGTTTGCCATCGCCTGGTAACGGGTGACATCGCAGAACTCACGCTCGTGAGCCATGTCCGTCATCGAGACGTGCAAAGCAGATAGGTGCTGATGTATGCCCTCAAAAGTCATAGCATACGGCTGATGTGGTGGAGATGGTGTAGTAGGAGGAGCAGGAGGTGTAGCTGAAGCAGTCCGGCTGCGACGAGAAAGCTGGAGTAACTTGGGCTCAGAGTCCTGAGTACAAGTCGATAGATCGATGTCGAAGCGCTAAAAGATACGAGGGAGAATCATCGCGTAAGAGAGATTTTGATCTCTTGCACGACAACGACCCATCATCTGAATAATAGTCTTGGGGACGGAAAAAGGAATCTCCTTGATAAGATGATACATAGCGGACAGCTCAAGCGAAGTCACATCATCCTTGGAAGTGGATTTTGGAAGTAGAGTAGAGTAGATGATGCGATGCAATTCATAGTTAAACAAGTTAAGGTTGTTAGCCTTAAACTTTCCAGAACGTACTCTATCAGGTGCACAAAGTTCTGTTTTGAAACTCGTGAGTGTAGTGCCTTCGGGAAACTCGAATTCCGTGATATCAACTAGCGGTTCACCTTCATTGGGAATCCCAAGAATCTCCGCTAGGAGGACATCATTGAACGCAATATCTATGCCTCCAACATGTGTACTCACGTCAAAAGTGTTAACTACGAGATTGCAATAGAACAATCTAATGGCATTAGTAGCAATTGGGAAGCACAGTTTAACAAGCAAATGTAACCCTAATGCCTCAAATAAGTGACGATGGTCAGGAAATACCATCCTTTAACCGGAGCGCCGCTGCATATGGATCGGATGGAAAAGTCACCGTACCATAATAAAGCTTGATCGAGGGTTTGAAAGAAAAACCCATCGAAAGCACCGTCGCTCTTTTGGACTGGCGAAAACAAAGAATCCGTGTGAGGATTCGAAGAGGATCCTTCCTCACTAGGAGTAGTCTTCTTCCTCTTAGACGGATTAAATCTAGGTGCCATTGAAATAAATAAGCACAAATTTGAAAGTGGAGAAAGAGAGAGTTATACCTCACAAAAATTAGATATGTTGTAGAGAAGGATGATCTCCGCACGATTCCAAAGTTTGGAAGGATTTTACCAAGTAGATAGGGAGCAATGGGTTGGTGAATACCTAGGGTTTGGAGGATTTTCGGGCGGCTGTAGCTGCTGGTTGGAAATATGGAAGCAATGGAAGAGAAGGAGCTCTCGGGTTCTGGATATATACGCAGATACCCTCAACCGAACTCGGGCCGCATTCGGTCAGAGTTCTGGCCGAATTCGCCTAGGGTTCTTTCAAGTTGATTTTGCTACTTCTTTTTTATTGACTCGTTTCAAATATTTAATTCAAAGATTAGTTATTTTAGCTTTCAAATAACATAATTAATAATATTTTATGAGTTAAATATCGTTACACAGCAGCTGTCTCAGATTAGCTGTAGGAGTACTGTCCCAGCTGGCGGAGGTTCACCGGAGAACTCTTAAATACCGCTTCGCTTCAACCGTAGTTGTGGTGACAGACAGACTCTTTATTAGCTTGTCTCTAACACAGTTTTTGCATAATGATATACAATCATAAAATAACATCAATTAATATTATTGACGTCCAAAATTCCTAATTCTCGACGTAAATAATTGAAGCGATCTTCCGCTAGAGGTTTAGTGAAGATGTCAGCTAATTGATTATCAGTATCTATGTATACAAGGTTTATATCTCCATTTTGATGATGATCTCTAAGAAAATGATGCCGAACCTCGATATGTTTAGTACGAGAGTGACATACAGGATTCTTAGTCAAATTAATGGTGCTAGTGTTATCACAGAAAATGGGAATATGTGTGTAAAATAAATCAAAGTCTTCTAAGGTTTGTTTCATCCACAAAATCTGAGCACAACAACGTCCTGCGGCGATGTACTCAGCCTCTGTTGTTGATAAGGCTACAGAATTTTGCTTTTTACTAAACCAAGAGACTAGAGCCTTGCCTAAGAAATGACATGTACCGCTAGTACTTTTTCTATCAACCTTGCATCCAGCAAAATCTGCATCCGAATAACCAATAAGGTCAAAAGATTTAGATTTGGGATACCACAAGCCGACAGAAGAAGTGCCTTTAAGGTATCGGAAGATACGCTTAACTGTGGACAGATGTGATTCCTTTGGGTTAGCTTGAAAACGTGCACACAAGCAAACACTAAACATTATATCTGGACGACTAGCAGTTAAGTAAAGTAAACTACCAATCATACCTCGATACTTACGTGTGTCGACTGGCTTGCCTTGTTCGTCAGAATCAAGCTTTGTTGAAGTTGCCATCGGAGTGCCAATAGGTTTGACATTGTCCAGATCAAACTTCTTTAGCAAATCTTTTGTGTACTTGGCTTGATTAATGAACGTCCCATTGTCGGTTTGTTTGATTTGCAATCCGAGAAAGAATTTCAGCTCTCCCATCATGCTCATCTCAAACTCATTCTGCATACACTTAGAGAATTCTTGATAAAGAGATTCATCAGTGGATCCAAATATGATATCATCAACATAGATCTGAATTAAAAGCAGCTTGCCATTAAAAAATTTAATAAAAAGTGTAGTGTCAACCTTTCCTTTTGTAAAACCGTTGTCAAGTAGAAAAGAGCTTAGACGATCATACCAAGCACGAGGGGCTTGTTTCAAACCGTATAAGGCTTTCTTCAACTTAAAAACATGGTCAGGATTTTTGAAATCCGTGAAACCCGGAGGTTGTGCTACAAAAACTTCTTCTTTTATAAATCCATTTAGAAAAGTACTTTTTACATCCATTTGAAAAAGTTTGAAATCATGAAAACATGCAAATGCACATAACATACGAATGGATTCTAATCTCGCAACTGGGGCATAAGTCTCATCGTAGTCGATACCCTCTTCTTGATTGTATCCTTGAGCTACGAGTCGAGCCTTGTTACGAGTTACTAAACCATCCTCATTCAGTTTGTTTCGGAATACCCAACGGGTGCCAATGACCGGATGATCAATAGGCTTGGGAACAAGTTCCCAAACTTGATTCCGTTCGAATTGGTTCAATTCCTCTTGTATGGCATCTATCCAGAAACTATCACTACATGCTTCATCAATAGATTTAGGTTCTAGCTGTGAAATAAATGCAACACTAGAAATAATATCTCTACTGGATGATCGAGTGCTTACTCCTTTGGTAATGTCACCAATTACCAAATCTTGTGGATGATCAGCTGTGAATTTTAACCTTTTCGGTAGACTCTGTAGGTAGCTGGTTCCTGGATCTCCTCTAGGGGGTTCAGCTTGTGCAGAGCTTGGTTCAGGTTCAGCTGATGTTGAGCTTGATGTAGGTAGATCTTCATCACTGTCATCGAGTGTCATTTGGTTCATTTCATCAAAAGTGACGTTGATTGACTCTTCGATGATCATGGTACGTTTGTTGAAGACTCTGTATCCTTTGCTCTTGGCCGCATAACCTAAAAATATACCTTCATCGGCCTTTTCGTCAAACTTTCCCAAATTGTCTTTAGTATTAAGAATAAAGCACTTACAGCCAAATATCTTAAAATATGAAACTGAAGGAATTCTATCAAACCATAACTCAAATGGAGTTTTCTTCGATTTGGGTCGAATTAGAACTCTATTGAGCACAAAGCAAGCTGTATTGACAGCTTCAGTCCAGAAGTATTTGGGTAGGCTAAATTGATTTAACATTACTCTGGCCATTTCGGTTAGAGTTCTGTTCTTACGTTCCACAACTCCATTTTGTTGTGGAGTTCTAGGGCAGGAGAACTCGTGTATAAAACCGTGTGTGTCACAAAATTGCTCGAAATCAGCATTCTCGAATTCGCCTCCATGATCGCTTCTAATACGAGTGATCATGTAACCTTTTTCATTTTGTACTTTCTTGCAAAAGGCGACAAATTCGGATAATGCGTCATTCTTGCGTGTCAAGAAATATACCCACGTGTATCTAGAAAAATCATCTACAATTACAAATGCATATAATTTACCTCCGAGGCTAGCAACTCTGCTAGGACCGAATAAATCCATGTGTAGCAATTGTAGAGGTCTAGTAGTACATACTGCGTTTACAGACTTGAATGTGGATCTGGTAGCCTTGTTCTTTTCGCATTGGCTGCATACCGAATCCTTCTTGAATGTTATGTCCGGTAAACCGCGTACTAACTTCTTTGTGGATAATCTTGAAATTGTATCCATGTTTGCATGACCGAGTCTCATATGCCATAAATGACTCTCATCACTTTTGGCCATTAAGCATCTACCTGAAATGTTAGCTTCTTCCAATAGATAGAAAACATATATATTGTCTTCCCTGATTCCTTCAAAGATAGTACTACCAGTTGAGCTATCAACTATAGTACATTTGTCTTTGCCAAAGTTGATACCATAACCATGATCAGCTAGATGACTTATGCTGAGCAGATTATGTTTCAACTCGGTAACCAGACCGACATCTTTAATCACGGGATAGGGAGATTTACCAACATCACCGATACCAATAATATACCCTTTCAAATTATTACCGAAGGAAACATAACCTTCCTTCTTCTTCTTCGACAGTGTTGCAAATAGAGTAGCGTCACCGGTCATATGCCGTGAGCAACCGCTGTCGAGGATCCATTTGCTTCTAGCATGTGAAGGGTGTTCCACCTACAAAACAGTTTGCAGATGAAACTCTTGGTACCCATTTCTTGTAGGGTCCTGAATTGTTAGCTTTAGGTATCCAAGCATAAACATTTAAATCAACTAGCTTTCTCATTCTACATGCAGATGAAATATGACCAATGAGGCCACAATAATGACATTGTGCATGTTGAGTGTTGAAAGCAGAGTGATGTGCATGGCTGGTAGGTTTAGGTTTTCTAGTATAGAAGAATGCATACCTATGATCATGTTTGGGCTTAACCTTTTGGGGTAAAGGTTTTATATGGTTTGGTCTGACAGTGTTTGGCTTGGGAATGTTCCAAATTTTTGGTAAGTGACACGTGTTAGGATAGGAAGCAGCAGGCTCAGGCTATTTTCCTAACCTAATTTCCAACCTTTTGGAAGTGTCATATAACTTAGTATAATCAGAAGTGAGTGATTCCATTCTGATTTGTGCAGATTGAAGACTTTTCTTTTCTTTTGAAAGATCTTCTCTCAATTGGTCTATAATCTTATCTTTCTCTTCGGATGACTATTTAGTCTCGTGTAATAAGAGCTTTATAGAGGAAAGCTCACCAGACTCACTAACACTAGTTCTAACCTCAGCTAGTAGGTCGGTAAGTCTTCCTATTTCTCTTTTGTACTCTTTGAGTACCTTCTTAGCGGTCTGATATTTACTACGCAGTTTCCTGTAGTCAAGCATCAGGTCACTGAAGGCATCTCCTAATTGCTCAAAGGTAAAGTCATTATATGTTTCTACAGGTTCAGTAGGTACCTGATCGATTGCCATGAAGCAGATGTTTGCAGCGTCCTCTGAATGTTCATCTTCTGAGTCGCTAGCTTCACTCTCATGCCATATACTGGTGTTGGCGTATTTCCGAGACGTTGATCTTTTCAGGTTGCCTTTTTCATACCTGTTGTTCTTCTTGCTCGATGATGAGTTGATGGGACAGTCCTTCTTCATATGTCCCTTCTTCTTGCAGCCATAGCAGACAGCATCTTCTTGGTACCAGTTGTTGTTGTTGTTGTTCTCTTTGACTCTTTTCTCATGTCTCATGAATCTTTTGAACTTCCTTGCTAGGAGTGCTTGATCTTCAGCATCAGATCCACTGCTGTCTGAGTCATCTTTAGCAGCTTTTCTGTGCTGAGCCTTGAGGGCGATAGTCTTCTCCTTTGGTGCAGGCTCTTCAAAATCTTGTAGATCCAGTTCATGAGTGAGTAGCTTACCCATGAGTACTTCAAGTGACATTGTGGTGAGGTCGTTTCCTTTAATGATAGCTGTAGCCTTCGGAATCCAGTTCTTGGTGAGAGCTCGCAGGAGTTTGCGAATCTTTTCGTGGTTACTGTATTCTTTGCCTAAGGAGGACAAAGGGTTTACAATATCCAAGAACCTCTCGAACATTTGTGTGACTGTTTCATTTGGCTTCATTTTGAACGCCTCGTACTCTTGAGTAAGTCTGCTGACTTTTGACTCCTTGACTTGAGTCGTGCCTTCATGTGTAACTTCGAGAAGCTTCCATACACCATTTGCCGTTGTGCATGTAGATACCCTGTTAAATTCTGTTCTGTCTAAGGCACAAAAAAGAGCATTAATGGCACGTGCGTCAAGACTGGCCTTTTTCTTTTTTTCCTCTGTATAACTGTTTTGGGGTTTTTCAACTAAAACACCCTCGACATTTATACGAGGTGGCTTTTGATAGCCATCAAGAACAATAGCCCATAAGTCAAAATCAAGAGACTTTAAGAAGAAACTCATCCGTGTTTTCCAATAAGTATAGTTAGTACCATCAAACAGAGGAGGTCTGTTTGTGGCCTGACCTTCACTTGTGAATTTCATAGTAGCCATGTGATGTGCTGTGATCTAATAAATAATGAATAAATAATAGCACTTTTACCTTGCTTTACCTGTAACACCTGCTCTGATACCAATTGTAGGAACGATATAGTAAAGCGTAATACTCTAGAGGGGGGGTGAATAGAGTTGGCAGCGGAATAATGCTAATTAAAAAAGTTAGCAACACAATCACAGTATATAATCACAGATGAAAATAAAGTAAAGGCAGAGTTCAGAAAGCAAACGCAAAGACAGCGATGTATACTGGTATCCCTCTGTTGAGGACTAATCCAGTCGGTAGAACTCTTGCTACCAGTTTGAATCTACTATAGAAAAAATCGCAAGTTTTCTTACGAAGTCCTTGCAACTTCTACAATGCGAGCTTTGATACGAAGAACTCGTCCAACTTCAAATGTGAAGAGGTATTCTTCAATCAAGCCTTCTGATTACAATCTCTCAGAAACTTCTAGACCGTACCGCACTGGCAAATCGACTAGAGGATTGTAACTGGCTTAGGATCTGAAAATGAAAGCTCTAGAAAACTCTTTGGAAGATAGAAAGCTTTAGATAGAGAGAAGATTGAAAGTGAATGAGTGATTTGAAATGATCGAAATACTTCTCTATTTATAGGATTTCCAAAGGGAGAACTCTGTCAGAATTCGGGCAGAACTCGATGAGCAAATCTCGGTCAAATCCGCAACTGCAGGAGGACCAAGTTCCAGAGAATTCAAAATCAAAACGGCCACCAACCGAACTCTGGCCGAACTCTGGCCGAACTCTGGCCGAGTTCTGTCAGGGTTAGGTTAGGATTTAAAAATAGGTTTTGGTGATTTTTGAAAACCTTTTTGAAAACCTTTTTGTAAACAATTTGATAGGTCATTTTAAAAACATTTTGAACTATTTTGGGAATAGCCTATTTGCCAGTACGACTCGGTGTACAATGTATTCCTAGACTCAAATAAAAAGAAAATTAGATTACATAGGAAATACAGACTCAAGTAGGCAAACAGATCTTCAGTCTTGAACGAAGTGAATATCCAATCTTGCTTATGTCCAAGAGGCTGAGAATGTCCCAACAAGCTTTGTATATCCAGACAGAGTTTTGATCAATTATTAAAATCAGGTTGACCATATGACCAATGGGCCAACAAAAGGAACTCACTGCCTCAAGGAATTCCTTGAGGCAGAGCACCGTGCAAAGCCATCCTTCTTCAAAGAGAATGGCCATCCTCCGTGTTAAAAGCAAAGAGAATGGCCATTCACTGTCCAAATAAAATATTCTCTTCGAAAAAATTATCATTAGAAAAGTAAAAAATATTTCGTCCGATCAATACAGATTTTTTTTAAATAAGTGAGCAGATGATCCGCCCGACCTCAGAAGCAGGTTTCCTCAGTTCACCACCACCACCGTGACATGTAGCTTTATTAACAAAATATAAAATTATTAGATAAAAAATAAGATTTCTGACAATGGCATGGACAGTAAAATTAGAGCGGCACCGCTGGTACTTCTTCTTGTTCGAGGAGGTTTCGACGACGTCCGACGCGAAGCGGACCGATTCTTCTCGGCGCAGCTGGTACTCCTCGTTGTTCTAGGAGGGCTCGACGATGTTCGACGCGATCCGGACCGATTCTTATTTCCTTCTTCATCTCCATTTCTCTTTCCACCATAACCACCAACACCACCACCACGACGGCCTGTAACCAAAAAAAAATTACGAAATATTAAATTGGATGGACTTTTGAGAGAGTAAATATGAGTTAATTTAGGGTGTTCATTAAAAAAATTAAAAGTGAAGAATGACCTGCTAAAGCAAGTTACCAACAGGTCAAAAGTCTAAATCAGCATTAAATGATGTTTCTACACTATTATTCAATCCGAACCATTGGATCAACATCCAACGGTCCAGATTTCGGATGTATCGATACATCCATTTCCAGCGGATGTATTATAGAACGACCATATATATATATATATATATATATATATATATATATATATATATATATATATATATATATATATATATATATATATTCTACTATGGAAAATTCTACAATACATCCGCTGGAAATGGATGTATCGATACATCCGAAATCTGGACTGTTGGATGTTAATCCAACGGTCCAGATTTAATTCAGATAAAATAATACAGGAGACATCATTTAATGCTGATTTAGACTTTTGACCTGTTCGTAACTTGCTTTAGCAGGTCATTATTCACTTTAATTTTTCAACGAACACCCTAAATTAACTCATATTTACTCTCTCAAAAGTCCATCCAATTTAATCTGAACCTTTTTTTTTGGTTACAGGCCATGGTAGTCGTGGTGGTGCTGGTGGTGGTGGAAAGAGAAACGGAGATGAAGAAGGAAATAAGAAACGGTTCGGATCGCGTCGAACGTCGTCGAGTATCCCTAGAACAACGAGGAGTACCAGCTGCGCCGAGAAGAATCGGTCCGCTTTGCGTCGGACGTCGTCAAGGCCTCCTCGAACAAGGAGAAGTACCAGCGGCGCCGCTCTAATTTTACTGCCCATGCCATTGTCTGAAATCTTATTTTTTATCTAATAATTTTATATTTTGTTAATAAAGCTACATGTCACGGTGGTGGTGGTGAACTGAGGAAACCTGCTTCTGAGGTCGGGCGGATTATTTTTTAACTTTTCTAAAGATAATATTTTCGAGGAGAATATTTTTTTGGACAGAGAATGGCCATTCTCTTTGCTTTTAACACGGAGAATGGCCATTCTTTTTGCTTTTAATACGGCGAATGGACGGAGAATGGTATATTTAGGATGGAGAATGGTACATTTAGGACGGAGAATGGTACATTTAGGACAAAGAATGGTACATTTAGGACGAAGAATACGGCGAATGGCCATTCTCTTTGCTTTTAATATGGCGAATGGACGGTGAATACGGCGAATGGACGGAGAATGGCCATTCTTTTTGCTTTTAATATGGCGAATGGACGGTGAATACGGCGAATGGACGGAGAATGGCCATTCTCTTTGCTTTTAATACGGCGAATGGACAGAGAATGGTACATTTAGGACGAAGAATGGACGGATAATACGGCGAATGGCCATTCTCTTTGCTTTTAATACGGCGAATGGACGGTGAATACGACGAATGGACGGAGAATGGCCATTCTCTTTGCTTTTAACACGGAGAACGGCCATTCTTTTTGCTTTTAATACGGCAAATGGACGGAGAATGGTACATTTAGGACGGAGAATGGTACATTTAGGAAGCCGACAAAAGCTCGTACTCTCAAATCTCTTCTTTGTGTAAATTAAATCCAAGGAGGACACAATCCCTAATTTTAGTTATTGCTTAGCAGAGTCTGCTTAGTTGTTGTAAAATTGTGGTGTTGCTTCTGTGACACTTTCATCTTTAATCTCATGTTTTCTATGAATATGTGTTCTGTTTGATTTTGATTTTGATTTAGTAATCTTTTCGTAATTAGTTTTTTTGTTTCATCTAACAATTTAATATTTTTGTTATAAATCTACAGGACATGGTGGTGGTGGAAGAAGAAACAGAGATGAAGAAGAAAAGAAGAAGAAGTTCCGGTTCGTGGCGGACTTCGTCGAGTTCCTCAATCAAGCGGAATTAAACCTCTTATAGAGTTCCTTAATTGAAGTTGATCACGATAACCTTTTGTAATTTTCAAACGGATAGTAGAATCTTCCTCGAGCCCTCCTCAATCAAACGGCTAGTAGAATCTTCCTCGAGCCCTCCTTAATCAAACGGCTAGTAGATTGTTTGCTAGTCTCAAAATTTATTTGCCTTTCCATCTTCCTCACTTTTTGTACTTCTCTCTTGCTATATATACAATAGTTTTCTTGTTTCATAGTACTATTATTCATTCTGAAATACATAGAATAGTTTTCTGAAATACAACAGTTTTCTTGTTCTCAAGATGTCTACTCGTGTGGGGGGAAATGTAGAAGACGTAGAAGATTGGATGCCAAATCCAAATGAAACCTTCATTCCGCATATGTTGCGCAAGATTGAATAACATCTGTCGACGATTTTAGCTGATGTTACAAAGATAAAAATTGAACAAATAGCGTTTGGAGAAGATTGAAGAATCTTCAGCTTTGAAGGAGGCATCTTCATCTGGAGCATTTAATAATGTGAAGGTGGTTTCCGTTGTATCTTCTTCCGAAGAGGAGGACGTGGAGCTACAGTCTCGTAGTAAAGCATTGGACCGATTTCTCGCATTGGACGCTATAGAAGAAGAAGAAACTGACTTAGCAGTCCTTCTAAAAGAATGTGTAGAAATTTACATCCGGTCACACCATCCAAAAATTTAATAAGGGGTTCAACCTTGAAGCCTAGCAATTGTACTAGTGTTTCTTCGAGATATTATGACTATATTTTTGCAGATGATAGACTTGACGAGTAAGTAATATGAGTTTTGATTTAATTCTAACAGTTTTTTTCTCCTAATTTATTCGTTTCTTTTCTTAGAGAAATAATATCATCTTGCAACAAAATCTATGTGTCTCGGTGGGAGATGAAGACCTTAGCTCCTTTAACAAAAATTACCAATGGGGTATGTATAGATAGTATATTTCTTCTTAGATGCCTTCTATGTTTACTTCGATTCTATCGCTGACATTTTTAATGATTTATTCAGATTGTAGGTATTGTCTCTGCTCTTCTCACCGCGGAGGAACGGAAAAGAACCTCCAATAAAGCTAATGTATGGTTTTTACCAATAAGGATGTCGGTGAGTGAGCATTTTATTCTTCAATGCATATGCATTAACAATTTTCTCGTTTGTTTGTCCTTCGTAATGTATTAATTGATGTGTATGTAGAAAGCCACGTTACCTCCATCCGTCAAAAAGCCTCATGAATTATGGAAGAAGTTTAAATATTTTCAGGATTACATGGGATCTTTAAGCACTTGTAAAGAGGTATTAATGTATTTATGTTTAATTATTAATCCTAATTTTTTGAAAATTTACTAATTTGTTTTACCTAATTATCCTGATTCAGATATACATACCCATTCATTTGGGCGAACACTATACTCTTGCAAGAGTTCTGGTTAAAAAAAGGACTGTTGAAATTTGGGACTCACTTGCATCTAAAGATGATCCGATTCAAAGCAGAACAGTTATAAAAGAAATAGTAAGCTCATATTCATCAATTTTTATGAATTGGGTACAAGATACGCGGTATACTAATACATATTGTATTCTGGTAATTGTAGCTTTCAAAATTGGATATCTTTCTCAAAGAAGAGATTTTGAAGCTGAGAGATGCTAGGTTCAGCTTTTCTACTTTTGCAATAAAACGTCCTTCTTATGTTCCCCGCCAAGGCAATTTAGTTGATTGTGGAATTTTTGTAATTGCATTCATGAAAGACCGATGTAGCCTGGACTACCGTTCTATCGATGTAAGTATGAAAATATGTCGTCAAAAACTTTAACTTTTTAGAGCAACATTTTTGATGTTATGTTTGTTATATGCAGTTTGATGCGGAAAAGGAAGACGCAAAGTTGCTGAATGGATTACAACTTCAGAGCACAATGAAGAGCTAAAAAAGAAGTCCAATCTGATTGAATATGGAAGACGAGATTTTTTTTTTTCTTCTTTTATATCTAATGTATGGAAACCCCTAATGTATTATGTTCATTTGTTTTGTGAGTTGTAATAACAGTTTTGCCAAACGGCTTCAATTTTTTTTGATTAACAGAATCATTTTTGTCCTTCAAAGTAATATAATTAAGGCAGAAAGAGTCTTTTCTCCTTCCATCGAATGACATTTTTGTCTTCTAATTAATTCAAAACCCCTCGAACCCTTTTATTAAAAAAAGAAAAGAAAAAAA
>JANAVB010024994.1:811744-814244 GCA_029216955.1 Iris pallida
CAAAGATTTATGTAGTGATTTCACATTGATATAATAGTATAATAGTAATAAATTTAATTTGGAAAGTATTTTTTTAAATTTAATAGTAATAAATTCGAGCGTCTTATACTAGTAATAATAGTAATAAATTAATTTAAGACTCAAAACTATTCTAATTTTTTCACTTCCCAAGGTCACTAAGACGGACGAATTTTCCTCTACTTCTCTCAAACCCCTTCCTTCTCCAACCCTCTTCCAAACCCTCTTCTAATCAAATGCCACCGAAGAAACAACGACCGTCGCCGAAGGAAAAGAATCCACAAAGGGATGCGATACAGGCCCGAAGGACAGAACTTACAAGGGCGGCGAAAACCAAGATTATGGTCACTAGGGCAGAGGCCGAAAGGGCAGCGGCGAAAGCAGCGGTGGCGGCAGCGGCAGCGGCGGCGGCAGCAACGATGAAGGCGGAGGTGGCAGCCAAGCCACGTGCAAAAAAGGCTAAAACACTCATTGCTCGACAAAGACCGGAAAATCTATCTTCGATACAGAGTCGTCGGAAGACTCAACTTATGAAGATCGAAGGCGTACTCAAGCGAAGGCTAAGGTGGCAACGGATACAGAGTCATCAGCGTACTCTGTAGATTTTGAATCCTCATCAGAAGAGAAAAATGAAGAGGAAGAGCAATCATCAAATAAGTCCCAGGTTGGAGAGGAGGTAAAAAAATTTAAAAACTCAAAAACTAAGTAGATTTACATTAAATATTTCAAGAAAAAGGTTGTTATGCCTGAAAGATCAATTAAGATGGATGATGTCGAAGACGAAGCTTTCCTGGATATATTGAAATTCTATCAATTGGAGAAACTGAACAAATCCTGTCTTGAAAAAATCTCCCAAACAATAGTAAGAGAATTTTACTCAAATCTTCCGGCTGAAATTAAAGAAAAAGAAGAGGATCAACCACTGGTGTTTCTGAGAGGGAAACTGATTAGGGTAAATGCTGCTGTCATCAACGAATTTTATGGATTTGATCCAGTTTCTGAGTTTGATATAAAAGATATTGATAATGTTTCCATGACGGATGCAATTCATGAGATTACAGGTGTTTCGATGGGTGCCAAGACCCCTCAAAATATATACAAAGATCAATTAAAAACTTTGTATAAATTGTTGCATACCTACGTATCTCAAACACTCAACCCTACTGGACATGAGTTTTCCATCCATCCCGAGAGAGTAAAATTTCTTTATTATATGTGGAAGAAAAAAAGGATGGATATAGGTTCCTACATGTTCAGTAGAATGATGCATCTCGCGGGAAAACCAACTGCAAGGACAGCTCTTCCTTTCGGAGGATTTGTATGCTCGATGGCTAATAAACATTCTGTCCTAAGCTTAGCAGGAGATGTTTATATTAAAAACAAAGGCCCCATGAGAAAACTAACCTTCACTCGAATGTTTGGAAAACGGGCAGCAGCTGCAAGCAAACCATCAACATCTGGAAAACCATCAACTTATGGAATCAAAAACACTAAGGACAGGGTTGATGACCTATACAATTTTGTTGCTGCAAACTTTGAGAATGTCTTCAAAGAGATGAAGACTATATCCGACAACCAAAAATTGATTCTGGATAAGATTAACCAGATAGAGGTTGAATTTGCTGACCAAGAATAAGATTTTCCTTTCCTCGTGAAGAAGGTAAATGGGGCTAGCCCAAACTCTTATGTAAAAATACACACTGTGCACATTGACACTTTAATGCTAGCCATCACTTTGATACTTCTATTTATGTTTCTGGATGTCATTTCTACATATAAAGTGAGTCAATACTGACTATAATTTTTCTTAATCCGTCCCTCAAGGTGTAGGTGAAGGATATTTTGAGAAAGAAGAAGTAGGAAAAAAAGAAAAAGAAACAAGGAGAAGAAGATGGAGATGGCTATGAAGATTCATCTTTTGAGTTTTGAATGTCTCTTATTTCAATTTGGATGTAATATTTGACTTGTCATATGGTTCTGAATATTTGTTGGTCATGGCGGACAAACTAAATTTTGTGTTTGAAATATTGTAAGACTAAACTTTTCGCTTGTACTAAGTGCATAGTTCGTAATTTGTTTTGAAAATGTAATATGGTCTTGAATTTAGAGTAGGTCTGATATTTATTTGGATTATTGTATTGTGAATTATGCAGGTTCTATGTTGAATTACTAACGTGGATTAGGCAGATTACTGTAACGTAGATTGGACAGATTACTGTAACGTGAATTATGCAGATTACTGTAACGTGAATTATGCAGTTTATTGGACTTGGAATGAAGTATACTTAATTTGATTATGATTTTTTGGTTGAAGCGTTTATTTGGTTGGCAGTTGGCCTTCATAGATGATATTGATATTTTGGTGTATTCCTTTGATTTGCAGATGCCCATCACAGATTTTATGAGTCCTCGGTACATTGCTAGGGTTTACAGGTGGCCTCATTAGGATGCATTCCTGGGATCACTGAAACTTTATTTGATT
>JANAVB010024994.1:819244-958340 GCA_029216955.1 Iris pallida
TATGACGAGCACTCCATAAAGCTGACGATTTCCAAGTGTGACAATGGAACCGCCATCATCGCAATTAGAAAACCCATGCCAAGATGCTTATGTCTCCACCATTAAATGGAAGAAATAATACGCTTCCTCGTGGGATCGAACAGCACTTGAGATAAGAGGCTTTGACATATATATATATATATATATATATATATATATATATATATATATATATATATATATATATATATATATATAAACCAATAATAATATTATACATACATATTTATATATATTTAAAAGCGCTATAATAAAAATATAATCTACATTAAGAATAATTAACCATATACTTGTTCATCTAATAATCTTATATAGACTAAAATAGTATAAATACATGTTTGATACAAGTTAAATATGTAAGTTTAGAAAATATAAATCAATCAAGAAAAAAAACATTAATCTTAAAACCACTAATCAGAGAAATTTTAACTAAGTTAAAGAGTGGTCTTAGTTGTAATATATAAAAATTACTTAATTATTAATAATAAAAATACAATTAAATCCCAAAATAATGTTAATCAAATTAAATAAGTAATTAAATATCAAAAATATTCGTCAAATTAAATCAGTTAATATCTAAAATTAAAAATATTGTTTGAAAATTTGTGGGTGTTAAAGTACCTTACTTGTGATTAGTGTAAGTGACTTGTGATCTTCGTACTTGTGATATATGTACCTAACTTGTGATATATGTACCTAATTTGTGATATTTGAACTTGTAATATATGTACATAACTTGTGATATTGGTACCTTGCGGTATTTGTACATAACTTATGATTTAGTACTTTTGATATTTGTATCTAACTTGTGATATTGGTATATTGGAGATAGCGGATGGACTCCTCAGTCTGAGATGTCCATAGACACGAACCTGTCTCCATTGAAGCTCGGTGTCGCTAATGACACAAGCAATATGATTGCACACTGTCACTCCCGTTTTCCGTTATACATTTTTTTAGTATACGTGTACGGATTTCTAACATTTGTCAGGTGACCCATCTTTTGACTTGTCTTGCTTAGCCTAGTCTTGGTCTAATCTTGACTTGGTTTGGTTCACCTTAGTTCATCATGGCATATTAACTTGGCTTGGTTTGGTTTGGTTTGGGGTTGGGTTGAGATGAGTTGGCTTGGTATATATACCAACTCCTCGCTCTCTTCTAATTTACTTTTTATTTATTTCTCTATCTTCTTCATTACTCCTTCCATCTACCAAGCCCTAGGCAAGTACAACTTGCTTCATGATGGATCTCAAATTTTATTGTTCCATTATCTTTCTTGCTTGATTCTAAGCCTCTTTAGAACTTGGAGATTTTGGTTTTGATGGTTATATTTTTGTAAATCTAAGTTTGTAGTTTTTTATTTTTCTTAGTATTGTTCTCTTAAACTTTATTATTTTCGAGAACTAATGATTCCATGTTGTGGAAAATTTAATTATACCCAATTTTGGCTTTGAACTACTTGATTTCGACTTCGTATGATGAAGTTATGGCATTTTTGTGTTCATGGGTTCCGACACATCTTCGGTGCTATTGGGACGATGAAGAGTGTCGCACACGCATTTCGCTTGCCATGCATGCCGTGCACCCGCATGCTGTGCGTGTCGCATGTCGCGTGCCAGTGCAATTTTCTGTCGTGCGCCCGCGTGCTACACGTTTCGCTTACCGTGTGCCCGCACGATTTTCTGTCGTGCGCCCGTGCGCAGTGCATCCGTGTCATGCACGTCGTGCACGCACGCGCTGCGCATTTCGCGTACCGCACGCCCGCTTGATTTTATGTCGTGCATCGTACCTTCGCACCATGCCCTCCGTGCACCCACGCGCTGCACATTTCGCTTGCCGCGCGCCCGTACGATACATTGGCAGCGCGCCAGTCACCATGCTTGCGCACACCGTGCGTCGTGGACAGTTTTGTCTGTACGCGTAGTACGTTTTGTGCGCAGTGCGTAGACCGCGCACCGTGCATGCACGCACCGTACGCCATGGGCAGTTTTGCCCAAGCACACAGCGCACCCGTGCGCGGATCACCCTAAATGGCTATTTTTGCACGTTTTAGTTGTTTTGTATCTAGAATATTGAAAACTCAAAACATGAAAGTTGTAGATCTTTGTCTTGGCTTCAAGAATCTTCATTTCTCGCTTTTATTAGAGTTTGTATGCGACTGATAGTTTCAATCACCCATGGGTGTTCTCGATCTTCTTTACATGTTTTCTATACTTAACCTAAATTGCGACGACCCGACTTGGTAACTTAGTAATATGAGCTAGTAACTTGCTTGAACATGATAATATGATTCCGTCTTGATAATCTTGATAGTGGCCTATCGTAGCGCAGTCGTGACAAGTACTCTTGACATAACAAGTAAACTTGACATGACATGTATAATCTTGATTGCTGTTGCGACAGCTATTCCTGTCTTGCTAGTGTAACTCTTGCCTTGACTCCGTGGTTGATTGTGTCTGTACAAGCTACCTGTCTCGTCTTGCATCATGTCTAGGACATGGATTCCTGGTTACCACGGTCAGGGATTCATAATGAATCTGACTATATTAATGACTAGATTGATGAAGTAGTTCATATAGAGAGATTTCCCAGTTACTGGCGATCCCGTTATCCCGGCCACACCTGTGGACTTGTAGCCTGCCGACGAGTAGGGCACATTTCCAGCACACTGTCATGTGTTGCACTTCTTGAATCATAAGTACTAAAGTACACCAGTAATCTTGTAACTCTTGTAACTCTTATAACCCCGCCTGGATAACCTGGATAGTTTGCAGGACTTGTGACTGCGGGAATATCTCATTACATCTTGTTAGTAACTATGCCTGTGATAACCCTAGTTAGCTAATGTTAGTAAGCCGTAGGACTTGATTGGCCGTGCCTGAATGATTATCTCGTGATTAACATGGAAATTATATTCCACCTCTTGTTTTCTTAATACAAGCTACTATGTTCTTTAAAGCATGTCTTTTATGTTATTTAATAATATTTTTTTATCAGTTCTTCTATTCCGTTTATGCTGGTTTTAGTTCCTAAATGGAGCCCCTTGTGGCACTTGCTCTTTTTGGGGTCTGATCCAGCTGGTTTTGTATGGTCAGATTTCGGAGTGATACCCGAGGATCTACCTGCCTTTCAGCCAGATGGTGAACACCAAGCGTAACCGTGGCAACGAGTGGGTTTTCTTATTTTGCTCTTCCACTCTAATGTAACTTATTCTTTTGAGGTGTTTGGCCGCCGAGCACGTGTTAGCTCATGTTGAAACTTTATTTTCGTCTGCCTAAGGGCTGTAACATGATTGACAAATCATAGGGTTGATCATGTATGACTTAACTTTTGCTAGTCTCATATTTTGTATGACTAGCTTCATAATCATCTGAATATGTAATGTTTGGGATGCCTTATTTTGTATGTCTGATGATCTAACATCTTGTAACAATTATTTGCTTGCTTGAGATTGAGATACTAGGCTTGTTCTTGACCATAAGAGACTATTGGTTTGTAGATAAACCCTCATACATCTAGACAGCCGTGACCGTATTGCGAGGTTGGTTGTACTTTAATGTACGTAGCTGGCTGTGTCTATCCCCCGCTCTCCAGTATTCTGGTTCTAGGGTATGACACGGTTTAAGTGGTGGCCTATGCAGGTCTTGTAAATCAAAATGTGCGAGGATTTTACTAAATAGATGTCTCAATCAGCATTCGCCCTTGATCTCTACTTGTGCTTTCTAATCTTTTTGAAACTTGACCTGATAAGGTGCTTTATCCTTGATCTATCTTGGTCCTTCCTTATTATTCTCCATATCATTTTCTTCAGTGGCATTGTTCCTGGTCCTACCGATTAGCCGGGTGGAGCACTCCAGAGAACCAGCAATAACAAGTGAACCAGTCGCAACCTGGAGACGAAACCCAGCACTCAGGGGCAGCATCCCGAGTCATGCCTTCTATGGATCCGGAGCCACCAGTTCATCCAGTCCAGCCTGCAGAGCCTAATAATAGAGCCCTAATGGGACTCATCCAGGACTTGCTTGCATTATAAGATCGTCAGGGCGATGCCCTACAGCAGACAGTACAAGCAGCCATGGGCAGAGTTGGTTATCAAGGGAATAATGCGACTAACAGCTTCAAGCACCATAACCCTCCTTTCTTTAACGGCAGTGAAGATGCTATTACTGCTGACGCGTTGCTTCAGGATATAAAAGTCATTCTGGAGGCAGCTAGGATTCTAAAGAAAGAGAAGGTGGTTGTTGTGCGCCTACAATTGTTGGACTTAGCCCGCAGCTGGTGGGCGATGCTAGTAGTTGGTTTGGTGACATCTGTCTTGTGGGCGGTATTCAGTGACAAGTTTCAAATAAAGTACTTTGATAAAGTAGCTCGGTATGATCTACAGACAAGGTTTAGCAATCTCAAGCAGATGGGAAGGACGATCGATGGGCATGCGATCGAGTTTTCAAGACTTAGTCGGTTTGCTCCCACCTTGGTGGCAACCAAATTAGACCGAGCACAGCAATTTCAGCAGGGTCTCCACCTAGGGATCATTATTGCGGTGGAGCAGTTTGAGTACCAGACATTTGATGCAGTTTTACAAGCAGCAAGGCGGCATAAATATATATTATAGAGGATAGTAGATCGAACTGGAGGACGGAAGAGGCCTCATTGACAGTTATCTCAGTCATCAGCCCCGGTTCCGGCAGCTAGGGCTTTGACTATTGGACCTCCTAGGAGAGCGACCACAGTTTCGTCGGTTTAGCACTCGACTCCGACGTACCCTCAGCAACAGAGTACCCTCAGTAACAGAAGTAGAAGCAATCTTTCGCAATTGGCTGCTCTCATTGTGGGAAGCCTGGACACGTAGTTTCAGAGTGTCGTAGAGCACAGGAGTTGTGCTTGGCTTGTGGGGCACCAGACTATATGATAGGGTCCTGCTCGTCTAGAGCCAGTTCATCTTCATCAACCCTAACCAGTCCATCGGTTATGGGACCAGCACCAGTGTAGCAGCAGCAGTACCAGCCTCCGAGGACATTGTCGCCTTAGGCACAGACCTTCCAGCAGCAGAGGCCATAACAGTATGTTCAGACCCAAGCTCAGATTCAGAACAGGCAGAGAGGTCACCAGCATAGGGGACCACCAAGAGGACAGGGTCAAGCTATGGCTTTGACCATGGCAGAAGAATTGGCATCATATGAGGTGGTGGCAGGTACCATTCTTGTCAACTCTTTTCCAGCATCAGTATTATTTGATTCGGGTGCATCGCATTTATTTATATCTGCACGATTTGCAACATGGATAGGACTGGAGCCCGAGTCATTATCAGTAAGGCTCAATATACTTACTGGTAACGGTCTTGTGGGAGTATATAGAGTCTTTTCCTCGTGTCGAATCGTAGTTAGCGGTAGAGAGTTTTTTGCTAGATTAATAGAATTCCCGATGGCCGACTATGATATGATCTTATAAATGGATTGGTTGAAGGCTCGGTATGCAAGAATAGACTGCCATGTTGGTAGGATTATTTTTTATATCCCCGACGAAGGAGAGTTTTCGTTTTCCAGAGGTGAAGTAGAACCTTCTCCACCAGTCTTGCGGATGGCAGTAGCAGAAGCAGTTCAGTTTTCCAGAGTAGGAAAAGAATTTCCTGACATATTTACCGAAGAGCTTCCAGGCCCGCCAGAGAGAGAAATAGAGTTCACCATTAATTTGATTCCAGGGACGACACCAATATCAGAGAGAGAGTTTACAGAATGGCACCATCAGAATTAGAGATCCTGTACAAGATGATTGAAGAACTCAGAACCAAAGGATTCATTCGCGCTAGTAGATCACCTTGAGGAGCCCCGATACTTCTTGTGAAGAAGAAGGATGATACGTCAAGATTATGTGTTGATTATCGTACCTTGAATTTTGTAACAATCAAGAACAAATATCCCCTATCAAGGATAGATGACTTATTCGATCAACTCAGTGGGGCAGTAGTATTCTCGAAGATTGACTTGCGGTCAGGGTACCATCAGATCAGAGTCAGAGAGCAAGACATCCCGAAGACGGTATTCAGATCTAGATATGGGCATTGGGAGTTTTTCGTTATGCCATTCGGAGCGACGAATGCGTCAGCAATATTCATGGATCTCATGAATTGCATATTCATGCCTTTTTTGGATCAGTTTGTGATAGTATTTATAGACGATATCTTGGTCAATAGCAAGAGTGAAGCAGAGCATGAGCAGCATCTCCGAGTAGTCCTTCCGATCCTCAAAGAGCACTAGTTGTACGCAAAGTTCAGCAAGTACAAATTTTGGCTTGATTGTATTTCGTACTTAGGTCACATCATCACTAGAGGTGGAGTGGAAGTGGACCCCCAGAAGATAGCATCTATAGAGACATGGCCAGTACTCAGCATCGTCGCAGAAGTTCACAGTTTTCTAGGATTGGCGGGCTATTATCGATGGTTCGTATCAAATTTTGCTCGAATTTTAGCTCCCTTGACGCAGTTAAACCGCAAGGATGTGAAGTTTGCTTGGACAGTAGAGTGTCAGAGTTCATTCGAGAAGTTGAAGCAAGGATTGATGATGACACCCATTCTCACGCTTCCAGATAGGACTGGAGGAATTTCAGTTTATTGTGACGCTTCAGGCAGAGGATTAGGATGCGTCTTGATGCAATATGGCAAGGTAGTAGCTTATGCATCACGTCAGCTTCGTGATCATGAGAGAAATTACCCAACCCACAACTTGGAGTTAGCAGCAGTGGTTTTTGCACTTAAGCTTTGGAGGTATTACTTGTATGGAGATCGGGTAGAGATTTTCACCGACCACAAGAGTCTTAAGTATTGTTTACCTAGAAGGATCTTAACATGCATCAGAGAAGGTGGCTAGAGCTATTGGTAGATTATGACATCAATCTATAGTATCATCCTGGGAAGGCCAACGTAGTAGCAGATACGTTGAGTAGAAGATCAGGAGCTTATTTTCTAACAGCACAGCCAGAGTTATTAGCAGATCTACAGAAGATGGGTATAGAGGTAGTTCTCCCTACCAATGTGGCATTGATGGCCAGTATGCAGGTTTAGTCCAGTATAGTGGAGAGAATCAAGATAGCTTAGTCAACGGATTATAAGCTTCAGCGGCTTAGGGCAGAATGTGAAGTAGGACGAAGAGCAGAGTTATGTATTCACGAAGATGGTACGCTCCAACATGGAAGGCATCTTTGTGTACCCAGTGGTGACATCAAGCAAGAGATAATGGCAGAAGCTCACAGTTCACAGTATTCAATTCATTCCGGTGGTACGAAGATGTATCGTGATATCCGTCAGCATTTCTGGTGGAATGGAATGAAGAGAAAGATAGCCCGGTTTGTCTCTCGTTGTTTAGTTTACCAGCAAGTCAAGGCTGAACATCAGAGACTAGCTGGACTTCTTCAACCTTTGCCGATCCTAGAATGGAAATGGGAATACATTACCATAGATTTTGTAACTTGGTTACCTAAATCCCCAGCTGGAAGAGAAGCTATATGGGTTATAGTTGACCTACATACCAAGGTAGCTCATTTTCTCCCTTTCAAAATTGGTCAGTCAACGGATCAGCTAGCAGAGATGTACTTGAGATAGATAGTCAGATTGCATGAATTGCTAGTCAGCATCGTATCAGACAGAGATTAGAGATTTATATCACACTTTTGGCGGAGTCTTCAAGAGAGTTGGGGGACTCGTCTCAAGTTTAGTTCAGCTTATCATCCGCAGAAAGATGGTCAGTCGGAGCGCACGATTCAAACTTTTAAGGATATATTACGATCCTATACACTTGAATTCGGTGGTTCGTGGGAAGATCGCCTGCATCTAGTAGAGTTCTTCTACAATAACAGTTTCCAGGCCAGTATCCAGATGGGCCCATTTGAGGCACTATAAGGCAGGAAGTGCAGATCACCTTTAGCCTGGGATGAGTCCATAAATAGTTACTCATACTATTGAGGTGGTCAGACAAGTTAGAGATCATCTTCGAGTTGCACAAGATCGTCAGCGCCATTGGGCCGATTCTTATTGGCATCTTCTTGAGTTTTCTTTTGGCGACCACATATTCCTTAGGATCTCGCCTACCCGTGACGTCATTCGATTCGACGTATGGGGAAAGCTTAGTCCTAGGTATATAGGACCGTTAGATATTCTCGAACGAGTAAGTGATGTGTCATATCATCTCGCTCTTCCGCCATCGTTACGTGAGGTACATGACGTATTCCATGTATCTCAATTGCGACGGTATATCCCGAATCCGAGCCATATTCTTGATCATTCAAAATTGGTTGTTGGTACCAACCTTTCGTATGAGGAAAGGCCCGTATCCATATTGGACCAAAGAAAGAAGGTACTCAAGAACAAGACTATTAGTTTAGTCTGTATTGCTTGGGATCATCACTCTTTGGGTGAGTCAACTTGGGAACATGAGCATGATATCTGATCGCGATATCCACATCTATTTGACTCATAAGGTATAATGTCTTCTTATGCCTTATGCTTTTAAATCCTTGCTTGCATGCATGATTGCTTGATTAAATGCTAGTCGTAGATTACCTGTAGTTAGTATAGCTTGCCCCGACACCTCTAGCCTCTTGATTAAATTCTGAGGACAAAATTCTTTTAAGGTGGGTAGAGTTGTCACTTCCGTTTTTTATTATAGGTATTTTCAGTATACGTGTACAGATTTCTGACATTTGTCAGGTGATCCATGTTTTGACTTGTTTTGCTTAGCCTAGTCTTGGTTTAATCTTGACTTGGTTTGTTTGACCTTGGTTCATCATGGCATGTTAACTTGGCTTTGTTTGGTTTGGTTTGGGGTTGGGTTGAGATGAGTTGGCTTGGTATATATACCAACTCCTCTCTCTCTCTCTCTCTTTCTCCTCATTTACTTTTCATTTATTTCTCTATCTTCTTCATTACTCCTCCCACCTACCAAGCCCTAGGCAAGTGCAACTTGATTCATGATGGATCTCAAATTTTATTGTTCTATTATCTTCCTTTCTTGATTCTAAGCCTCTTTAGAACTTGGAGATTTTGGTTTTGACGGTTACATTTTTATAAATCTAAGTTAGTAGTTTTTTCTGTTTTTTTTTTGTTTTGATCTCTTAAACTTTGTTATTTTAGAGAACTAATGGTTCCATGTTGTGGGAAATTCAATTCTACCCAATTTTGGCTTTTGAACCGCTTGATTTCGACTTCGTATGATGAAGTTATGGCATTTTTGTGTTCATGGGTTCCGGCACATCTTCGGTGTCGTCGGGACGATGAACAGTGTCGTGCACACGTTTTGCTTGCCGTGCGCGTCATACGCGCCTTACACCCGTGCGCTGCGCGTTTCACGTGCTGCGCGCCCGTACGATTTTCTATCGCGTGCCCACGTACCGTGCCTTCGTGCCATGCGTGCCGTGCACCCGTGCGCTGCGCATTTCGCTTGCCGTGCGCCCGCGCGCCGTGTATCCGTGCCATGCGCGTCGTACACCCGCACGCTGCGCCTTTCGCGTGTTGTGTGCTCATACGATTTTCTGCCTCCGTGCCGTGCACCAGTGGGTGTTCTCGAACTTCTTCGCATGAAAGTTGTAGATCTTTGTCTTGGCTTCAAGAATCTTCATTTCTCTCTTTAATTAGAGTTTGTATGGGACTGATAGTTTCAATCACCCATGGGTGTTCTCGAACTTCTTTGCATATTTTCTATACTTAACCTAAATTGCGACCACCCAACTTGGCAACTTGGTAATCTGAGCTAGTAACTTGCTTGAACATGATCATATGATCCCATCTTGATAATCTTGATAGTGGCCCATCGTGGCGCACTCTTGACAAGTACTCTTGACGTGACAAGTAAACCTGACATGACATGTATAATCTTGATTGCTATTGCGACAACTTTCCTGTCTTGCTAGTGTAACTCTTGCTTTGACTCCGTGGTTGATTGTGTCTGTACAAGCTACATGTCTCTCTTGCATCATATCTAGGACATGGATTCATGGTTACCACGGTCAAGGATTCATAATGAATCTGACTAGATTGATCAAGTAGTTCATATAAAGAGATTTTCCAGTTACAGGCGATCCCGTTATCCCGGCCACACCTGTGGACTTGTAGCCTGCCAACGAGTAGGGCACATTTCCAGCATACTGTCATGTGTTGCACTTCTTGAATCATAAGTACTAAAGTACACCAGTAATCTTGTAACTCTTGTAACTCTTATAACCGCGCCTGGATAACCTGGATAGTCTGCAGGACTTGTGACTGCGGGAACATCTCATTGCATCTTGTTAGTAACTAAGCCTGTGATAATCTTAGTTAGCTAATGTTAGTAAGCCGTATGACTTGTTTGGCTGTGCCTGAATGATTGTCTCGTGATTAACATGGGAACTATATTCCACCTCTTATTTTCTTAATACAAGATAGTATGTTCTTTAAAGCATGTCTTTCGTGTTATTTAATAATTTTTTTGTCACGACCTGCACCCACTGAGAGGGTACGAGTACGTAATAGCGCCCAGCCTACGCCGCAGTGTCGACGGTAGAACGCTGTTCTAGGTCACTATTTAATCAACAACTCACGCAATTAAATAATGTACTTGTCAAAATCTCAACTCCGAACGGAGGACAAGTATAGATATATTAGAATCTCAATCACAGTCTAAGCACGATATGATAACACAGAAGCTTATAACTATGACTAAATAATAACAACAAAACCAAATACTAAATAACAATAATCTCAAACAATCTCTAAACGAAACATATCTCAACTTAATACAATTCAAGTTCTAAAACATAAAACTAAACCGAGTCAACTAGCTAATCTCCCGATCACTCTGAGTGTCGAGACCGAAGGTAGCTAAAACATCTCCTGGTCCATAGTGAGTAGGGCAAGTGTCCTCAGGGCAATCATCTGTAAAATTTTCAATAGGTCCAGTCAGGACAGGAATGAACACAATCTCATCTAGAAAACCCAAGTAAATGACAGAGAACTATAAAGCAGTTATAGACAGTTGTATTGATGAATATGTCAGTTTATATTCAGGTGATGGTATAGAGAACAGTTGAGATACAAGGAAAGTATAGTAACTAAACAAGAGAAGAATCAAGGCAATGAAGACTGTAAATAGAAACTAGCTGAACTAGAGTAACATGATATAAGTCCAGACAGTAAATATAAACAAGTGTAAAACCAAGTAAGTCCAGACAACAAGAATCTGATACCAGGTTATTCCAGTACAAGATGAGTCCAGTATAAGATGATTCCAGTCAGTGATCAAAGATTCAAGGGTGAGTCTAGACAGTAAATGTAAACAAGTGTAAAACCAAGTAAGTCCAGACAACATGAATATGATACCAAGTGATTCCAGTACAAGATGAGTCCAGTATAAGATGATTCCAGTCAGTGATCAAAGATTTCAGGGTGAGTCCAGACTATATTCTAACAGTGTGTTTTAAAATACCGAGATCGACATGTAAACGGCTATAGGTAATCCGGCACATCACACACTCGGCCGGGTGTGAGATGGCTATCATTCCAGTTTGATTCCAGCATGTGGGGTAATTCCAGAATTGGGGTATGTCTACATGTCTTACTCAAGTATTTTCTCTCCCAGCAATTACAAGTGAATCCAGAATACGACACGAGAATCGAGATGAGTCCAGCCAAACATGATGATACCAGCAACGATTCCAGAATGATTCCAGTACATGATGATTCCAGAAATAGAGGCCAGACAAGATGGTATGTGTGTCGTATACATGAATCCAGAAATATCCATACGTGTTGTAACAGAGAATCACATACAACTAACTAGAACTGAAGTACAGTAATTGACAAGTAAATGAGAGAACTATCAGAGAATGTACTCGCCTGATACTCTGAAAAGAGTAGTGTAATATCAGATGTCTGCACCAGAGTCACAATGTCCTAAATAAGCAATATGGGTTATGACATGTTTAAAACAAGAAAAATGAATCTACAATACAACTACATGATTTCTAGGCCAATCTAGGTCAAAGTCAAACTTGGTCAACCTTGGTCAATTACACTAGTCAACTAGGTCAATCCTAGTCCAGTCAAGTCTTACTAGGCCTAACCAAGCCTAGGCTAGCAAACACGCACCATCACAAGTCATAGAGAAGACATATTACATATATATACATGCTTACATTACATTCATATATTTGAACTTACATTCATTCAATCATAGGCATATTTACATAGATGCTTGCATTTCTACATTCATTCATGTATTCATTTCTCAACATATATGCATTACATTTGATTTTTAGTTCATGGCATATATGCATACATATATATCTATCACATATGTTATCTAAACATACATAATACATTCATCCATTCTATTATTTATACATTTGCATTACATCACATCATTCTTGCATATATTCATTCATTCTACTCATAACATACATTGCCTATATTGCATATATCATGGCATACCTACACTTATTCATTCATGCATTCATTATACATATGTAGCATACATATACACATTTATATGTAGAGAGATAGAGGGGGCTAGACAGTTAAAGGGTTTAAGTATACACATGGCTACATACATGGCACATAACTTGCATACATGCATGCTCTCCTATATTCATTCATATATATTGCATATACATTAAGTATTACAAAACATGCATACATAGGATACACTCATATCATATATTGCATATATACACTATATATATATAGAGAGAGGGCAAGGAAGGGGACATGAAGAGGGGTGTGTTGTGTGTGCAATGTAAGGGGTTTAACAGGTGTGTGCAAAGAGGATAGGTTCATGTGTGTGTGTGTGTCTACACGGTGTGATGAGTGTGTAGTACAAACCAACTCATTTCAGTTTTCAGACAAAGCGGTACACATGTGTGTGTGTGGGCATGTTTTCAGGTTTCAACAGTTTTCAGTGTGTGTGTGGACTGGTTCATGTAAAACAGGGAGTTTTCAGTCAGTGTGTGTGTGTATATCAGTTTTCATTGTGTTTTGACAGTGTGAAAAGTCTATGTGAAAAGTATAGGAATCAATGAATGTATAGATTGCTTATATACATTACTCTAACAGTGTGAAATGTGTGTAAATTCTCAGCTGAACATAGGAAATCAATCATTGAAATTAACCCAACCAATTTTTCAGGAAAACAAATGGCAGTTACCAGTTCAATTCAAAACCAAATGCAATTTAAAAACTAATTCCTATGCCATGTGAACCCTAGCATGTAGGCTAATACTCAGATGTGAAGTTATGATTCTACATTCAAATTAATCATTCAAAACAGTCAAATATGCATTAGAATTTCAGGAATTTAGTTGACAGTTTGGTATCAGAAAATCGCATTCATACCAAAAATCGAGAATCGAATTACATTAATACATCAAATTAAATGCCAAGGTAGTGTCGTATATGTGTAAGGGTACTCCACAGGTCGTGTCGTGTCCAAATGAGTGGACACGACGTGTCAAAACATTCGTGAACATTGTGTATCAGCAATGTGCAGCAGGTAGCCTCGTGCAGCGAGGATACGACCTCGTGCACACGACACAGGGCATGACACGACTCGTGCTCGTGCCCACGCGTTCGCCCCATATAGGGCTACACTCGTGTCACCCTGCACTGTGTCAACGTGTCCCCGTGTCGTGCCAAATGGCGTGTATCAGAGAGGGATTTTCATGCGTGCAGTGATAGTGTAAAATCAGTACGGGCTTGATTTCTCCGCGTACGCTGAACAAAGACCCATGAAATTTCGTGGGAGTGACGTCAGTGGGTGCCCCTACGTGTCCATGAAGTTTCATGGCACGTGGTGCCGTGTCGTATCCGCTAGGACACTCGAACAGCAGGGGAGCCGTACAAGGTCTGTGCGCGGTATCGTACATGAGGTGCGTGTCCAATTTGGACACGAAAATCCCCCAAAATCGTTCTCAGTCTTCAACATAATTAATCTACACATTAAGAGCTTCAAAAACATGTAATTAGTTTTGGAAAAATACGAAAATTCATTTCTATGAGGCATTTCAACAAACACTTACACATACACATAGACACGTGTCCGATACGGACACCAAACGGACACGATTTCAACCCAAACTTTAGGGATAGCTAGGGGACACCTAGATCTAGCCTAACATGCAAAGAAAACAGAATATTAGTATTACCTATAGGTGCAAATAGCAAGAAAAAGCTTCAAATGGGGGGGTTCCTCCTTGCTAGCCAAATGCTCCAAATTGACCCAAAGCTGGGATTACTCTCCATAAACAGAAAATAGGAGAGTATTAGGCTCTAATGCAAGAAACTAGAGTGAAAATGGATTTAAAATAAAAAAATCTATGGATTGGGGAAGAATGGACATACCTTTCTTTTTTCTATGTGTTGGAAAGATACAAAAGAGGCAAGAACTAATGAAGAGATTATTTATAGGGAAGGGAAATGACCTAGTGGCTGGTCATAAAGGAAAGAATTAGGGTTAGGGTTTAGTCTAGTGGGCTTTGGGCCTAGTTGCACTAGCTAACTAGCTCAAGTCCTTAGCCTTTGGTCCAATGCAAAAATCCTCCTACTCTCTTCATGAAACTTAGCCAACTTAAGTCAACCAAGACCAACTTAAGTTAGATTAGGGTCCATACCATGTTAACTAAGTCACCAAAGTCAAGGTCAAAGTCTAGGACAGTCTCTTAAGTCACAGCTAGCAAAAGTCAAATTTAACAATCACCAATGCAATAAATCATAAAATAATTCAAAGAGGCCAAATGACCAAAATACCCTCATGCTCAAAAGTAAAAATAAATCATCCTAATGACATGGTTAGGCTCTAGGTCATGCAGTCTCTAGGGTTACACTAGTAAACATCAAAATCACAAGTCATTGATCAAAATGGTTTTTAAATTAATTTTTAAAATCACCAAAAATCATAATGTAATTTAAATGCAATAAATAATGATTATAAATACAAAATTTCAAAAATACCCTCATTTGAAAAACTGGGTGTTACAAGTCTACGCCCCTTAGAAAAATTTCATCCTCGAAATTAAGATGATCGCACTCCTACTAGGTCAAACCCCCAATCAAATCAAGATTGATAGATAACATGCAACATAATCCTACTGGTCATGATTCCACAGTCTCGAATAGGGTAGCTACACTATCTAGCAAATTATAAGCAATATCCTGGCAGGTACTAATGGAAATCACACAACAAGATGGAAAGAAGAACAGGAAAGACAGACCTGCTAACCCGTCACCCGTAGCGTCGGTCTACTCGACTGTCAGCGCAAAAGTCCTGCCCCTCTGGGGTGTATCCCTCTGATAGTGCGGGGCACGGTGCTGCGCTACAGGTGGCCTAGCTCCCCCTATCTAATCCATAACACTCAAGTAATATCCATACTGATATTCTACTCAATTATACTAGGGCACCATCTATATGGTATCATTTCTGCAATCTGACAATCATACCCGTCTATCCAGAACCATGTTACCAGAATCCTCGTCACACCAGTAAGTATGGCTGCGATAATCCATAGAGTCCGCAACTAATGTACATACCTCTAGAATCATGGTATTTAAAATTTTCGTATTGCCGCTAGCTTGGCTGCAAAAACTTTAAATTCCCACACCCGAAAAATACATCCAAAATCAGACTCTATCTCATCGCCAAACCAGCTAATATAGCTGTAGAAGACTCTAGATCCCATGACTGAGGCAACCGGGCCCATAATATTATCTTGGTAGAAAATCAAGTCAATAATGAATACCAAGAATCAATTTCAACGACGAACAAGGAAGATAGACAGATACTGTCAGAATCGAATTTCGAGATAGTTTATAATGAGATTCTTAAGGGTCATCCCAGGAATCGTCTCAAGTAGTCCTAACTGTGATTGAGTACCTCTCCATTAAAGCCTATCGCTCAATCCTATCGCAGGCTCGCAGCAGTACAACTAAGTCACCGTACTACCACGATATCGTACTAATGCGACTCTCGACCTGCATGGGCCACCACTAAAAATGTGTCACGACCCGCACCCACTGAGAGGGTACGAGTACGTAACAGCGCCCAGCCAACGCCACAGTGTCGACGGTAGAATGTTGTTCTAGGTCACTATCTAATCAACAACTCACGCAATTATATAATGTACTTGTCAAAATCTCAACTCCGAACGGAGGACAAGTATAGATATAATAGAATCTCAATCACAGTCTAAGCACGATATGATAACACAGAAGCTTATAACTATGACTAAGTAATAACAACAAAATCAAATACTAAATAACAATAATCTCAAACAATCTCAAAACGAAACATATCTCAACTTAATACAATTCAAGTTCTAAAACATGAAACTAAACCAAGTCAACTAGCTAATCTCCCGATCACTCTGAGTATCGAGACCGAAGGTAGCTAAAACATCTCCTGGTCCATAGTGAGTAGGGCAAGTATCCTCAGGGCAATCATCTGTAAAAAATTTAACAGGTCCAGTCAGGACAGGAACGAGCACAATCTCATCTAGAAAACCCAAGTAAATGACAGAGAACTATAAAGCAGTTATAGACAGTTGTATTGATGAATATGGCAGTTTATATTTTGGTGATGGTATAGAGAACAGTTGAGATACAAGGAAAGTATAGTAACTAAACAAGAGAAGAATCATGGCAATGAAGACTGTAAATAGAAACTAGCTGAATTAGAGTAACATGATATAAGTCCAGACAGTAAATATAAACAAGTGTAAAACCATGTAAGTTCAGATAACATGAATCTGATACCAGGTGATTCCAGTACAAGAATAGTCCAGTATAAGATGATTCCAGTCAGTGATCAAAGATTCCAGGGTGAGTCCAGATAGTAAATGTAAAGAAGTGTAAAACCAAGTAAGTCCAGACAACATGAATATGATACCAGGTGATTCCAGTACAAGATGAGTCCAGTATAAGATGATTCTAGTCAGTGATCAAAGATTTCAGGGTGAGTCCAGACTATATTCTAACAGTGTGTTTTAAAATATCGAGATCGACATGTAAACGGCTATATGTAATCCGGCACATCACACACTCGGCCGGGTGTGAGATGGCTATCATTCAAGTTTGATTCCAGCATGTAGGGTGATTCCAGAATTGGAATATGTCTACATATCTTACTCAAGTATTTCCCCTTCCAGCAAGTACAAGTGAATCCAGAATACGACATAAGAATCGAGATGAGTCCAGCCAAACATGATGATACCAGCAATGATTCCAGAATGATTCCAGTACATGATGATTCCAGTAATGATTCCAGTAATAGAGGCCAGACAAGATAGTATGTGTGTCGCACACATGAATCCAGAAATATCCATACATATTGTAACAGAGAATCACATACAACTAACTAGAACTGAAGTACAGTAATTGGTAAGTAAATGAGAAAAATATCAGAGAATGTACTCGCCTGATACTCTGAAAAGAGTAGTGTAATATCAGATGTCTGCACCAGAGTCACAATGTCCTAAATAAGCAATATGGGTTATGACATGTTCAAAACAAGGAAAATGAAACTACAATGCAACTACATGATTTCTAGGCCAATCTAGATCAAAGTCAAATTTGGTCAACCTGGTCAATTACACTAGTCAACTAGGTCAATCCTAGTCCAGTCAAGTCTCACTAGGCCTAACCAAGCCTAGGCTAGCAAACACGCACCATCACAAGTCATAGAGAACACATATTATATATATACATGCTTACATTACATTCATATATTTGAACTTGCATTCATTCAATCATAGGCATATTTACATAGATGCTTGCATTTCTACATTCATTCATGCATTCATTTCTTAACATATATGCATTACATTTGATTTTTAGTTCATGGCATTTATGCATACATATATATCTATTACATATGTTATCTAAAAATGCATAATACATTCATTCATTCCATTCTTTATACATTTGTATTACATCACATCATTCTTGCATATATTCATTCATTCTACTCATAATATACATTGCCTATATTGCATATATCATGGCATACCTACACTTGTTCATTCATGCATTCATTATACATATGTAGCATACATATACATATGTATATGTAGAGAGATAGAGGGGGCTCGACAGTTAAAGGGTTTAAGTATACACATGGCTACATACATGGCACATAACTTGCATACATGCATGCTCTCCTACATTCATTCATATATATTGCATATTCATTAAGTATTACATAACATGCATACATAGGATACACTCATATCATATTTTGCATATATACACTATATATATAGAAAGAGAGGGCAAGGAAGGGGACATGAAGAGGGGTGTGTTGTGTGTGCAATGTAAGGGGTTTAACAGGTGTGTGCAAAGAGGATAGGTTCATGTGTGTGTGTGTGTCTACACGGTGTGATGAGTGTGTAGTACAAACCAACTCATTTCAGTTTTCAGACAAAGCGGTACACATGTGTGTGTGGGCATGTTTTCAGGTTTCAATAGTTTTCAGTGTGTGTGTGGACTGGTTCATGTAAAACAGGGAGTTTTCAGTCAGTGTGTGTGTGTATATCAGTTTTCATTGTGTTTTGACAGTGTAAAAAGTCTATGTGAAAAGTATAGGAATCAATGAATGTATAGATTGCTTATATACATTACTCTAACAGTGTGAAATGTGTGTAAATTCTCAGCTAAACATAGGAAATCAATCATTGAAATTAACCCAACCAATTTTTCAGGAAAACAAATGGCAGTTACCAGTTCAATTCAAAACCAAATGCAATTTAAAAACTAATTCCTATGCCATGTGAACCCTAGCATGTAGGCTAATACTCAGATGTGAAGTTGTGATTCTACATTCAAATTAATCATTCAAAACAGTCAAATATGTATTAGAATTTCAGGATTTTAGTTGACAGTTTGGTATCAGAAAATCACATTCATACCAAAAATCGAGATTCGAATTACATTAATACATCAAATTAAAGGCCAATGTAGTGTTGTGTATGTGTAAGGGTACTCCACAGGTCGTGTCATGTCCAAATGAGTGGACATGACGTGTCAAAACATTCGTGAACACTGTGTATCAGCAATGTGCAGCAGGCAGCCTCGTGCAGCGAGGACACGGCCTCGTGCACGCGACACAGGGCACGACACGACTCGTGCTCGTGCCCACGTGTTCGCCCCATATAGGGCTACACGCATGTCGCCCTGCACTGTGTCAACGTGTCCCTGTGTCGTGCCAAATGGCGCGTATCAGAGAGTGATTTTCATACGTGCAGTGATAGTGTAAAATCAGTGCGGGCTTGATTTCTCCGCGTACGCTGAACGAAGACTCATGAAATTTCGTGGGAGTGACGTCAGTGGGTGCCCCTACGTGTCCATGAAGTTTCATGGCACGTGGTGCCGTGTCGTGTCCGCTAGGACACTCGAACAGCAGGGGAGCCGTACAAGGTTTGTGCGCGGTGTCGTACATAAGGTGCGTGTCCATTTTGGACACGAAAATCCCCCAAAATCGTGCTCAGTCTTCAACATAATTAATCTACACATTAAAAGCTTCAAAAACATGTAATTAATTTTAGAAAATACGAAAATCCATTTCTATGAGGCATTTCAACAAAAACTTGCACATACACATAGACACGTGTCCGATACGGACACCAAACGGACATGATTTCAACCCAAACTTTAGGGACAGCTAGGGGACACCTAGATCTAGCCTAATATATAAAGAAAATAGAATATTAGCACAATTTGAGAAGTTTTACCTATAGGTGCAAATAGCAAGAAAAAGCTTCAAATTGGAGGTTCCTCCTTGCTAGTCAAATGCTCCAAATTGACCCAAAGCTGGGATTACTCTCCACAACAGAAAATAGGAGAGTATTAGGCTCTAATGCAAGAAACTAGAGTGGAAAAGGATTTAAAATGAAGAATCTATGGATTGGGGAAGAATGGACATACCTTTCTTTTTCCTATGTGTTGAAATGATACAAAAGAGGCAAGAACTAATAAAAAAATTATTTATAGGAAAGGGAAATAACCTAGTGGCTGGTCATAAAGGAGAGAATTAGGGTTAGAGTTTAGTCTAGTGGGCTTTGGGCCTAGTTGCACTAGCTAACTAGCTCAAGTCCTTAGCCTTTGGTCCAATGCAAAAATTCTCCTACTCTCTTCATGAAACTTAGCCAACTTAAGTCAACCAAGACCAACTTAAGTTAGATTAGGGTCCATACCATGTTAACTAAGTCACCAAAGTCAAGGTCAAAGTCTAGGACAGTCTCTTAAGTCACAGCTAGCAAAAGTCAAAATTAACAATCACCATTGCAATAAATCATAAAATAATTCAAAGAGGCCAAATGACCAAAATACCCTCATGCTCAAAAGTAAAAATAAATCATCCTAATGACATGGTTAGACTCTAGGTAATGCAGTCTCTAGGGTTACACTAGTAAACATCAAAATCACAAGTCATTGATCAAAATGGTTTTTAAATTGATTTTTAAAATCACCAAAAATCATAATATGATTTAAATGCAATAAATAATGATTATAAATACAAAATTTCAAAAATACCCTCATTTGAAAAACTGGGTGTTATATTTTTTTATCAGTTCTTCTATTCCGTTTATGCTGGTTTTAGTTCCTAAGTGGAGCCCCCTTGTGGCAGTTGCTCTTTCTGGGGTCTGATCCAGCTGGTTTTGTATGGCCAGATTTCGAAGTGATACCCGAGGATCTACTTGCCTTTCAGCCAGATGGTGAACATCAGGTGTAACCGTGGCAACGAGTGAGTTTTCATATTTTGCTCTTCCACTCTAATGTAACTTATTCTTTTGAGACGTTTAGCCGCCGAGCACGTGTTAGCTCGTGTTGAAACTTTATTTCCGTCTGCCTAAGGACTGTAACATGATTGACAAATCCTGGGGTTGATCATGTATGACTTAACTCTTGCTAGTCTCACATTTTGTATGATTAGCTTCATGATCATCTGAATATGTAATGTTTGGGACGCCTTAGTTTGTATGTCTGATGATCTAACATCTTGTAACAATTATTTGCTTGTTTGAGATTGAGATACTAGGCTTGTTCTTGACTATAAGAGACTGTTGGAGATAAACCCCCATGCATCTAGACAGCCGTGACCATATTGTGAGGTGGGTTGTACTTCAATGTATATAGCTGGCTGTGTCTGTCCCCGTCCCCCGCTCTCCAGTATTCTAATTCTGGAATATGATACACACAAACTGAGACAAAAAAAACTGATCGTAGTGAAATGAAAGTAAATTATATCAAAATATATTTGAAAAAACTCCAAGAATATGGATGTGAACCGCGTCAACATCCGAGTTCGGAAGCATGGTCGACGTCAAAATAGATTTTGACACACAATCTCAACCCTTAGTTTGGTTTGTAGATATTTTATGTGCAAATTGAAATATAATAAGGTTGTATATACAAACAAGGTTGGAAAGAAACTAAAAATATTGGTAAAGGACATTAATAATAGGGATATTTTGTAAAACCTCCCCTAAATAATGGGCAAATTTGCGAAATACCCCCTAAAGATCTCGAATTGGTAAAACCCCCTTTCCGTCAAGACGCTATTTGATTTTGGGTGATGTGGCAATCCGTGTGTGTTATTAAGTAAAAAAATAAAAGTTAGACGAAAATACCCCTGCGTACGTGGCAGGGGTCCTCCAACGGTCTTCTCTCTCTCTCTCTAACGGTCATCTTCTTCCTTTGCTGAACCTATTTATACCGATCATCTTCTTCCTCTCTCCAACCTATTTATACCGATCATCCTCCTCCTCTTTCACTTGATCCTCTTCCAGCGTGCAACTTGTCTACCGAAGATCAGGTTCCTACAAGCATGGGGGGTGCTCCTTCATCTATAGAGAAAGAGGTAATTTCTGCCATTAAAGGAGGAAACACAAATTATTATATTTACAGTAAGGAGGAAACACAAATTATTATATTTACAGTTAGGAGGAAACACTAATTTTTAATTTCTAAATTTGCAGAAATCGAGTGATGAAAGTGATGAGATTGATGAAAGTGATCAGATTAAATGCCAAATTTGTTGCCAGTCGACACATTCAGCAATAGGGTGCCCATTTATGTACTCAAAATGCCGAAGATGTGACGGGATAAGAAGAGTTTGGGAAGGAAACACTCGAGCTAATTCGCACAGAAGATTTTTGAGATGTCAACACTTCAATTGTGCTGAATTCCAGTGGTTAGATGAAGCTGTGAAGTTGCCACCACCAAGACAACATTCAGCAAAGGGGTGTGCTAAGTGTGGTAGTCGTGTACATTGGGCCAAAGATTGTCCTGAAGAGATTGGTGAATTGTGTGGTCAGTTTCAAGGTTCACTGAAGTTAGACCAAATGAAAAGAAGATCAATGTAAAATAGACATTTGTTATATATAAACATGCTATCAAACATAGTATCATTACAAAAGACAAACTGCAAGACTTCTCTTTCATGTCCATAGTATGTAAACATAGAATCCTTACAGAAGACAAACTTTCCAGAGTATCTAAATGTCCACAACCCAAAAATACATGCTATCAGCTGCAGTTAAAAGACAAACTTTTACATGCTATCACTGCACAAAATACTTAAAGCAGAGAATAACCTTTGTACAAAATGTCCACAACAAAAAAAAATCAAGTACAACTGCAGTTAAGGCCTCCATCTAGGTGGCCTGAAGATCTGGGATTGGGGTCTTGTTGCTTCCCTCATGCCATCAGCTTTAAATCCATACATGCTATGAAAGTTTGCTGCTGTTGCTGCTCTTCCAGCTGCACCCACCCCTGTATAAGGAGGCACATTAACTCCTCTTCCAGCAGCATTTGGGCCTCTACCTCTTGTTTGAGAAGCACCAGGTTCCATGCCACTAAATGTTGACCAGAACAAGTAATAAGAAAGCATAAAAAACACCCCAGCATAAGGCTTCTTGTAGGACTTTACCTTGTGCAAGTCATCTACCAAACTGCAAAAATGTAAGTAAAGCCATAAGTTAATATATAAGACAGCTAAAGTGTAGATATAGAAAAGTAAAACTGAAAGTGTACCTAATGACATCAATCCTCAAATGTGTGGCCACTGCAACTGCATGCACACATGGAATTCCAGTGATATTCCAAACACAACAACTGCAAGACTTCTCGTTCATGTCCACATCCCACCTACTGGAACTCTTGTTGTTCACTACACACCAATTATATTCACTAGCACCAAACAATCTATATCTCTTCTTCTTCTCCATTCTATTCTTTACAATTCTATCTGCCCTTGGCACCAAAATCATACCCTCACCCTCCAACATCTTGACTTTCATTTTTCTCTCAAACATCAATCCCATTACCTTCAAATTAAAACCCTCCATAATTCTGTGTAAGGGCTTTGATCTCACATCCAACATCCAACTGTTAAAACTCTCACTAAAATTGTTTGTCACATGCTCACACTTTGAGGTTAAGTCAAATGTTGACCTAGCCCAAGTATTAGTTTCCACACTGGAAAACCACTCAAATGCACTCTTTGAGTCATTCTCAAGTTGATCCATGTACCTCTTGTGGTCAACCTCTCTATAGGCTTTAGATGCCCCCCAAGCAAGGGTTTTCAGGTGACTTCCCTTGTGTGTGGCTTTAAAATTCTCATACATGTGTCTAAAACAAAATCTATGCCTACTAGAGGGGAAAACATCCTTTACAGATGGAATGAGCCCCTTCTGCCTATCAGATATGAATGTCAGTGGCAAAGGATGCTCATTAACCCTATCTCTAATGGCATTAAGAAACAGGGTCCAATTGCAGCTCTTCCATCTATATTTTCCTTTGCCCTCTTCTGTGGTGTCTGCTGCTCCCTTTGTGAATGTTTTCTAGGTGAAGCTCTTCTTGCAGGAGATGTGGCATATACCACATTGCTTGCTGTAGCCACATTCTCAGGTCTTTCTACCTTACTAGCAACTCTTTTCTTGATGCATTTCTTAGTAGGTGTTACTGGCTTTTGAGTGACTGGCTCCTCTGGTTGGCTTGGCTGAGTTGGCTTTGTTGGCTGCTCACTAGAAGGAACTCTTCTAGGTGGAACTCTTGGTGAAAATCTTCTTCTCTGCCCACTGAGAAGCTGACTTGGCTGCTCATTCACAGGAAGACCAACAAGGTCATTGAAGAGTTCTTCAGCAACTCCTTCAGATTGTAAAAACGTAATCAAATCTTCAACTCCCTCATTTGTAGCTACCTTAATTGGATTGGTATGCACCATAAATAAATGAACTTTATCAGGTCCTTCATGATCTGAATTAGTCCAAAACCTCAACAAGTCTTTGTCTCCATCTGCATCAATTAAAAATTCACCCTCCAAATATTGAAATGTTATTAGCCCTCCCAAACCATGCAGATACTTTCCCATCCCATTGATCAAATCTAGCATACACAATTCATCTCCATCAAAGACTCCAAAATCTACTACTTTTCCATTCTTGTAATCATAGTATCTTAGTCCACCAAATGGCTGTTCTTTCGGCCAAGAGCCCCCATAATGAATGAGTAGATGTTTCTTGCCAAAATCTACTCTAGCACTACAAATTAGCAAAACAGGGTACAAATTTAGGACTCAGATTTTGTAAAACAGGGTACAAATTTAGGGCACAAATTTCTAACATTAGGGCACAAATTTCTACCAAATCTAACATTAGGACACAAATTTCTAACATTAGGGCACAAATTTCTACCAAATCTAACATTAGGGCACAAATTTCTACCAAATCTAACATCGAAGAAATAATAGTTGGTTTAAAAACCAAGAATCGAAAGAAAACAAAGAATTGAAGAAACAAATACTGCATGTTCGAAAAATAACACAGAATCGAAAAGAAACTTACAACGTTCGTGGATCTAGAGACTGCATGTTGGGTTCTCCTCTCCTTCGAGCCTTCTCCTCGCCTTCAGACCTCCAATTTTGCCAGAATTTTGGAAAATTTTTCCTCCTCCTTCTCCTTCTTTCTTTCTTTCTCTCTCCACTGTCGAAACGTCTTCTCACGAGGAAATTTTTCCTCCTCCTTGTTGGATTTTGGGCGGACTTTTGGGGAAGGGTATTTTCGTCTAACTTTTATTTTCTTACTTAATAACACACACGGATTGCCACGTCACCCAAAATCAAACAGCGTCTTGACGGAAAGAGGGTTTTACCAATTTGAGATCTTTAGAGGGTATTTCGCAAATTAGTCCATTATTTAGGGGAGGTTTTACAAAATATCCCTTAATAATAACACAAGTCATAGGGTTATTATTGTAAATTTACATCTCCAGAGGGGGGAGAGAGAGAGGTGAAGAAGATCTCATTTGTGGGAAGGAATATCCAATTTTTTTCTTGCCCTCTCCGTCTGTACCATAAAACCTCGCACACACTCTCTCTCTGGGTCTCTCATCTTTCTTATCTAGGTAAGTTTTCCCCCTTTCTCGTCTTGTTTATTCTACCACCAATACTGCTGCGGATTTTATTTCATTTCTTCTCGTACTAGTTTAATCGAATGTAGGTTTCTTTTTAAAAACTCCTTGATTGAAACTGAAAGTGTTACATTCAGTTCTAATGTAGTAATTAGTTCTTGAAGGCAAATGTTAAAGGCACTACAAAAGTTAATAGCCAAAATAATTTTGCAGTCGGCCAAAATTATGGCAGTTCTGTATATGCACAGGACTGCCAAAATTTTGACAGCCTATTTTTTCAGGACTGCAAAAGATTAGCTCTAGTTCTGCTGCAAGTTGGCCCTTGCCGTTGAATTACTAGGGCTAGCCATAGGCTGCTTGGTCAAACTTAAATTGTTCAGGGGTTTTGGGTCTACGTGTTTTGCAGAATCCTTCCACATAAACTAATCATTGCTACAAATTGAATCGTGTGGGATATGGTACTTAGGGCAGTTTCTGACATTCTAAGGGCCATGTAAAATACTAAATAAGGGCATTTTTTAACTACTACAAAAACTGGAGTCTTTTTCTGACATGCTAAGGGCCCTGATACTGCAGTTTCTAAAAGATAGGGTCAAAAAATGGATATTTCACACTAGAAGTATATACGGAGGTTAAAATTTTGGGGGCCTTCCAGTTTTTGGGGCCATGTGCGATCGCACAGTTTGCACTTGCTCAGAAACGGCCATGATGGTACTGCCCAAAAAAGATGCATGATAAAGAAACCGTTGGATTAACAATTTAAAACTGAAGCTGGTGAAGTCATACTGCTTCTTCCATAAGTGACTCTTGGTTGGCGATGCAGGGTCCAGTGTCATTAATTGAACGTGGTCGGGTTTCGATTGGTAGTGTGGAAGAGAGGGACTCACTATGATAGGTTGAGAAAAGGTTTGAAGTAATGATTTTTAAGAGAATTTGCTGGAACCAAGAGGTCTGTCTAATTGGATTTGGAGTTCATATTGACATCATTATCCATCTTGAATTGTGACTATGTCCTTGTGTAAATTAATATTGATTTCTGGAAGGAGTTATTTCTTGTTCTATGTACAATGTGTTTCACATAATACATGGCTAGAAGAGCTACATTTGGGCCTCCGATCACTTTTTGCAGAAAAAGATTGAGACAAGTTGAATCATAGCTGCTCGGGTGTCACAACTTACTACTCTTCTAATACTATTTTTGATGTGGCAGGTGACTTCTATGGAAATTTTAACAAAGATACTGCAAAAAAAAGTATTTTCACCTTAATTTCAGTATTATGTACTTTTTTGGTCAATTTAGTATAGATTATCTTAGAAGAATTTTATGCTTATAGCTTAAAAGACTCTGGAGGTAAATTGAACGACGATTCTCACTTTGGAGAAAATTATGGATATTTGTAGTGGTGAAGCAGAAAGATATAGTTGTCTAGACTAGTTGGATAACCCATTGTATTTTTTTTGACATTTGGTTTATTGTTGTCTGCGTGTGTCCTCCAATGCAAAGTTCACATTATTTGAGTCGGTTTCGGACCCTTCTTATGGTTATTAGTTTTTGTGGTTTTGGATCCAAGTTCAGAGTTCTTGGTTTCCGGAAGTCTAAAAATAACAAAAGTTATTAAAAAGCTGGACATTTCTCTTTAGCTATGAATGGAATAAAATTCACCAATGATTAATTGATCATCTGTAATAAATATTATTGTTTATTTACTTATGTTTATACAAAGCCCATTTGAAATAGATAGTTTTGAATGGAATAATATTAAGATGGCTGAATACTACGAATTTATAGACATACTACTTCGACCAATGCAATGATTACAATGTGTCGATAAGGATACACTGTAGCATGTCGATCTTTAGCACGACCGGATTATTGTGTTATTACTGCTTTTTTTCCTACTTGTTTCTTTCTGTTTAAAGTTCTTTCTTGCACTGACTGGGAAAGAAAAGCCCCAATGTCCGCACTCGCCAGTATCTGTGGTTTTAACCGGGATATGCCAAAAACTGATACATATTGGTATTGATCAATACTCCAAACCTTGCTCCATCGTTAAAGTGAATACCTTTTCTTATCTAATCCGAATTATAAGTTTGTCATTGTAAGTACATTAGTATATTTCCAGTTTCAGCTATCTTCTCGATGGCGTAAATTATCCTGTGCCCAAATTATTTTCCATGGACGTGGCTTCCCTAAGTTTACACGCTCAAATGAAGCAACCGTGTTCTGTTACGTGACACATACATTACTGTTTCACGATCTAATGTTCTTGAGATTAATTGCAGACTCATCAGTTTATAAGGACTAGTTTTCTTGTTGGGGTATTATTTTTTTTATTACATAATTAGTTTACAATTTAACAACTTAATTTCACCTTAATTTCAGTATTATGTACTTTTTGGTCAATTTAGTATAGATTCTCTTAGAAGAACTTTATGCGTATAGCTTAAATACTGGAGGAAAATTGAACGGCAATTCTCACTTTAGAGAACATTATGGATATTTAAAATGGTGAAGCAGAAAGATTTAGTTGTCTAGATTAGTTATATACCCATTTTCATTTTTTGACATTTGGGTTAGTGTTATCTGCTTGTGCATTATTTGAGTCAGTTTCGGACCCTTCTTATGATTATCAAATTATGTGGTTTTGGATCCAAGTTCAGAGTTCTTGGTTTCCGGAAGTCTAAAAATAAAAGTTGTTAAAAGCTGGAAATTTCTTTGATACATTTAGGCATAATTTATGTTTATGTGTTGTAAATTTCTCTTTAGCTGTGAATGGAATAATGTTCAACATATTCAACATTCATTAATTGATCATCAATAATAAATATAATTGTTTATTTACTTATGTTTATATAAAGCCCATTTGCAATAGATAGTTTTGAATGGAATACTATTAAGATGGATGAATGCTAAGAATTTATAGACATACGACTTCGATCAATGCAATGATTACAATGTGTCGATAAGGACACACTGTAGCATGTCGATCTTTAGCACTACCAAATTATTGTGTTGCTACTGCTTTTTCCCAACTAGTCTCTTTCTCTCTAAAGTTCTTTCTTGCACTGACCGGGAAAGAAAAGCCCCATTGTCCACATTGGCCAGTATCAGTGGTTCTAACCGGGACATGCCAAAAACTGATACATATTGGTATATTGATCAATACTCCAGTCCAACCAAACCTTGCTCCATTGTTAAAGTGAATACCTTTCCTTATCTAATCTGAATTATAAGATTGTGTCATTGTAACTAGATTAGTATATTTTCAGTTTCAGCTATCTTCTCGATGTCGTAAATTATCCTGTGCCCAAATTATTTGTATGATATTCAATACTAAAACACATTCTTGTTATTCTTAACTAATACCCAGACCGTATATTGCAGGTATCTTCAAGTTAAATATCTCTGCTCAAACTGAACATTACAATGGCACATTTGCTTTCAGCTTATTGTACTGTAAATCCCTCTCCACTGACCAAAGCATACTACAAACCAGTCGATCAGCGTTCAACCATCTGCCATAATTCAATTCCATTTAGAAGATATGAGTCACATATAATCCTCAGATCACCTAAGGAGAAACACCAGAGACACCATATCATCTATGCTTCTGCTGCCCACAAAGTTGTAAGCCAGCCTGATTCTGTTTCTCCTCATATTTCCAATGGATCAACCTCCAAGCCCAAAAAGGTTATGATCATTGGTGGTGATGGTTATTGTGGGTGGGCTACTGCCCTCCATCTTTCCAACAAGAACTACGAGGTCGCCATAGTTGATAGTCTTGTCCGTCGTCTTTTTGATCACCAGCTTGGCCTCAATTCCCTTACTCCTATTGCTTCCATCCATGATCGTATCCGCAGATGGAAATCTCTCACTGGCAAAACAATCCAGCTCCACATTGGTGACATTTGTGACTTTGAATTCCTAACTGAAGCCTTCAAATCTTTCGAGCCTGATGCTGTTGTTCACTTTGGCGAGCAAAGATCTGCACCTTATTCCATGATAGACCGATCAAGAGCTGTGTTCACACAGCATAACAATGTTATTGGAACTCTAAATGTCCTCTTTGCCATTAAAGAGTTCAGCAATGAGTGTCACCTGGTGAAGCTTGGGACAATGGGGGAGTATGGAACCCCAAATATTGATATCGAGGAAGGATACATAACAATCACCCACAATGGGAGAACAGATACATTGCCTTACCCAAAGCAAGCGAGTTCCTTCTACCACCTTAGCAAGGTGCATGATTCAAATAATATTGCATTTACTTGCAAAGCTTGGGGGATAAGGGCCACTGATCTAAACCAAGGGGTGGTTTATGGAGTCAGGACAGACGAAACTGAGATGCATGAAGAGCTTTGCAACAGACTCGACTATGATGGGGTGTTCGGAACTGCCTTAAATAGATTTTGTGTTCAGGCTGCGGTTGGGCACCCTCTAACAGTGTACGGAAAAGGTGGCCAGGTAAGAGTTTCAACCATACTCTTACTATAGCACATTAAGGATATAAAAAAAATCTATTGCAACACAATTACTAGTGCACTAGCACCTTACGGTTTCCTATGTTTTCTTTTGGTGCAACTGAAAGTAATCTAAAGTTTGATCAGTAACTATATTTTGTATTTACTGGGGTCACTAATTGTTTTCTTGTGTAAAACTTTGATGTATTGTGTCTTAGGAATTGCTTAGCATAATAGAACTGTTAAGTACATTCTCCATGCGAAGCACATGAAACTGGCAGGGTTTATTATGGGAAATGGGTAGTGAAATGTAGAAATGAAGAAAACAATAATAGCAGATAAATAATTGATATGCCATCATAGCCAGTTTTCTCTGTTCAGCTCTTTTCACCTCCATTAAATTGGAGAAGAACAATTTGGAACCTGAAAATCGACTCAAAATTGGGACGTGGAAAATTTACTTTTTGGCACCAAGTATATCCACGTTTATGTCCTTGGTGAAATGCACAGAATTATTCAAATCAAAAAGCAATATGACCACCTCTAAATGCTTTATGACAAGAATAGTGCCGGTGTCTATTGACTGTTGACTAATACTAGTGATGAGGTAGCTAATACGTATCGAGTAGTGGCTCAGAAAGATGAGATTTTGATATCATCACGACAGTTGTTATATTGAGTTATTGAATAGTATCATCACAACAATTTCCATATTGGACCTTGCTTAGAATGTGCAATGAATCATGTGGCCAAGTCAAGCCACAATCATTTTGGAGCCAATTGTACTAGATATCTCACTCTAATGTTCTCTAGGGAGGAACTTCAAGAGAATTATTTTATTAATGTGGTACTGATCTTTATTCAATAAGGTTGAGAAGAAATTGCTGCTTATTTCGTAAATTCGTATTCAACTTGTAAATAATTGGACTTATCCACTTTAGCTATAATCATTTGAGCAATTAGCTCCCCACTGTTCAAACCTACAAATTTAGCACCCCTTCTATATTCCTACGAGGTACGGTCAAGGTAGTCAAAGGCGCAAGGGGCACTTGACGCGCAAAGGGTCCATATCGTCCGAGGCGCAAGGCGCACTTAAGGCGTGCGCCCGAGCGAAGCGAGTCACACAAATAATAAATAATATAAATATAAATAAATAAGTAAATAAATAAGTAATATAAGAAATAAAACCAAATAACATATTAAAACCAACAAAAATATGTTAAAACATAGCCAAGTAAACTAGCAGAGCAGTAACAACAGTAGTAATCAACTGAACTAACAAGATTTTGTATCCCCCCTGCCACGTTTTTAGTAAATTTTAGTTTTTCTAGTTCAGTTTGTAACAAACTTTGGCAACCGTGGAAAGAGCTCTCTCTTTCCCATTTGTATGAGGTAAGGATTATTTCTATGCCTCAATTTTTTTTGTATATATATAAAAAACCATAAGGTGCTTTCTTGGTTGCGCCTTGCTGAAAGGCGCGCCTTAGACGTGCCCTGAGTGCGTCTGGAGAAAGGGGCCTCGCCTAGTGATGGGTGAGGCGCAACTGCTGTGCCTTAGGCGCGCCTTTGACTACCATGGGTACGGTATTTGAATTCCTTCAAAATTTATGTTGATCACACAACAGGTTGATTATTACACAGGAATACCTTTTCTTTTGGAGCTTAATTGTTCCCAGGTAGAACTAGTCTAGCATCTAGGTTGCACAGACAAGGAGACATAATCTATACTATTTCATATACAGTAGAAAATTTACTACAGGGGAGATTGTGTTATTGATATATTTTGTTATATCTGTTTATGCATGTGAAGCTGTATGTATGTATCTATGTATACAACTGTTAACATGTGTATGCATATGTATGTGCGTTTGCTACCACCTAGGAACTAGGAAGCCTTCTAGTATCTTAATTATATCACGCGAGGTTGATGGTAAGATAGGGATTTCACCAAGGATGACGGATTAGGTAAAGTGCTCTTGAGCTTCCTATACCATAGTTTGAGCCATGGTTTAAAGTATCGGCCGATACCGATCCGATACCGATACGGTTTGGCATGTCCCGATCCGATACCGACCGATACCCGATACTTACCGATACCAACATTGAGGGTCTCTTTTCCAGTCAATTCGGCAAAGAAAATTAAACGAAAAAGACAAATCATCAAGGGTTTAAAGCATAATAAGATTGTAAACTTTGAGCACAAGCCCCCACCTCCCACATGCACACGTGGTTTTTCATGTGTGGTGCTCGTGACTATGTTTGGAAACATCTCTCCTTAATTCCACTGCAACCTCGCCATACATCATGCAAAAAACATGAGAGAAATAAATAAATAAAATGACTTTTCTGTTCAAAGTACTGTGTTTACCCTTTTTTTTCGCTTCCATAGTTCATTTTTAATAGAATTCATCCTTCAAACTTCGCTTCTTTTTTCTCCGACTTTGCAGACCCGAGGCTACCTTGATATCAGGGACACAGTGCAGTGCGTAGAGCTGGCTATCGCAAATCCAGCCAACCCAGGCGAGTTCCGGGTGTTCAACCAGTTCACCGAGCAGTTCTCCGTGAACGACCTTGCTGGTCTTGTCACCACAGCAGGCAAGAAGCTTGGACTAGACGTACAAACCATGTCCGTCCCAAACCCTCGGGTAGAAGCAGAGGAGCACTACTACAACGCCAAACACACAAAGCTCGTCGAATTGGGTCTCAGACCACACCTCCTGTCCGATTCCCTACTCGATTCTTTGCTCAACTTTGCCGTCCAGTTCAGGGATTCTGTCGACAAGCAACAGATAATGCCTAGTGTTTCCTGGAAGAAAATCGGGGCGAAACCTCGCACTGTTGCCATCTAAATATGGTGTGTTTTTGGAGCAAGCTTCTTGTTGTTGTTAGCTGTCTACTACACATGTCAATGAGAATCAGTTATTGTAATGTCAATATTGAGAAGTTGGCATTAGTTCTGCCACTGCTTAGAATAGGTGGAGAACAAATTGATGTGTGTACTTGTCTATGTAGCTGTATTTGTTTTGAAGTTGGGATGTAAAATTACTGGGTGAAGTTTTCTGAAGGACTATTCTGCAGCTTCTGATATAGCACTTGCAGCTTCTAATATATGCATGCTTCTGATCGAGCGCTATGAAGCACCACCTTTCATAATTTTGAAGCACATCGGGGCCACTTCAAAAGCATGTCTTGTAATACAAAAACGTAATTTAAATATGTTGGAGTGGGTGGGGTTCCCAACCTATGTGGAGAATACCCTGGAGAGCGACGAGCGCCATCCGTGTGTCGGAGAAGCTCGAGGAGTGCATGGATCATATTTTGGAACATATATGGTAAGAAAATATATGATTGGATTTTCATATTTACTTTGATTATATATTTATGATTGGGCCCTTCATATACTAGCTTTTCATATAATTGGACTTTCAATTATGGCAAGCCAATTATGATTGGATTTTCATTAAATATATGATTGAAGCATATTGGAAGTTTCCATATATATTGGCCTTCCATGTATGGATTACCAAGGGCTTATAAAAGGGTGATGCATGCTAGCTGTAAAATCATCTCAAAACAAGAGTGCTTACAATTTTCGAGAGAGAGAGAGAGAGAGAGAGAGAGAGAGAGAGAGAGGATTAAGGACTATTGTGAAGGAGAGATTGTTTCGAATAATTTTTCGGCATCTCTTGTTCTTCGGAGTCCGCAATCAAAATTTTTCTTCTTTCAAGTGAGTTGTGGTGATCCGTATTGGATCGGGAGGAGCTTGTAGAGGGTGTATTCTCTTTATTCCATTAGTGGAGGTTCTTCAGGGTTGGACTCCGATCGTCCCGTGGTTTTTCCCGCAAGGGTTTTCCATGTCAAAAATATTTGTGTCTGCGATTGTGTTTGGCGTTTTTGGTTTGTGTGCTTTTGCTCGGTTTTCTCGCAGGACTTTCTGGTTTGGGGGAACGGTTTCCGCGCTTCGTTCCCAACAGAGTGGTATCAGAGCTTTGGGTTCAAAGAAGTGTCAGGAGTTGACAGTCAAACCAGGAAGCAGAGATGGACGTGAAGCCGGTGCGCATGGTGAACCTGAACGGTACCAACTACCATTATTGGCGGAGCAAGATGAAGGATTTGCTGTTCGTCAAGAAGCTGCATCTTCCAGTATTTGCATCCGAGAAGCCCAGTGACAAATCCGATGAGGACTGGAACTTCGAGCATATACAGGTGTGTGGGTACATGTGGCAGTTCGTTGACGAGAACGTGTACAACCACGTTGCTAATATTTAGCATGCGAAGACGTTGTGGGAGAAGCTGGAATCTTTGTACGCGAAAAAGATCGGGATAAACAAACTGTTCCTGATCCGGATGATGATGGGTCTGTGGTACAAAGATGGTGCATCCATTACGGATCACTTGAGTGAGTTACAGGGCGTGGTGGACCAGCTATCCTCGATGGGAGTCAAGTTCGACGACGAGGTTCAAGGACTTTGGTCGCTATGTACATTGCCAGACTCGTGGGAGACCGTACGAGTATCTATGATCGCTTCTGCTCCAGAAGACGAGGTCAGTCTGGTGTTTGCCAAGAGCGGGGTGCTGAATGAAGAGATGTTCTCAGGGCACTTCATCCACATCCCACCACTCAGAGGCATTGGTTTCAGAGAGCTGCGGAAGGAGCAAAAGCAGGGGTCCAGGTGGTGGCAGAGACAAGAGCAGGGAGAAGTCCAAGGGTCGGTACGAGGACTCGGAGTGTTACCACTGTGGCAAGAAGGGCCACATCAAGCGGAACTGTTTCGCTTGGAAGAGAGAGAAGAAGGGCGACAAGGGGAAGCAAGATGAGAACACTACAGCGGCGGCCTCGATACATGGAGGCGATGTGATCGTCGTAGGTGATGATGTTATCACAAACCTCGCCTGCGATGACAATTCTTGGCTGGTGGTGTAACACCCAGTTTTCCAGAAGAGGGTAATTTTGAAATTTTGTAATTATAATTATTATTTAATGATATTTATTTCATATTATAATTTTTAGTAATTTTTAATTATTTTTTAAGTATTTAAATTCATGACTGGTGATTATGGTGTTTGCTAGTGAACAGTAGAGACTGCCTACCCTAGAGCCTAGCCATGTGATTAGGGTATTTAGACATTTTTGGGGTTATTTGATTTTATTATAATTTATTTGAATTTATAGGAATTTTTAGAATTTATTTTGGAATTGTTTGAATGAGGGTTGACTAGGTTGACTTTGACTAGCAATGACCTTGGTAGGCTAACCTAGAAGCTAACCCTAGTTGTGCTTGGACTTGGTTAGGTTATGTAACTCTAGTTTAACCTAAGTTAGTGAGGGTTAACTCATTAGAATTCATTTGGAGAAACTAGGATTCGAATTGATTTAGAAATGGCTTGTGATTTCACAAGTCATGACTTGTGACTTAGGCTTAATAGCCCATAGGCCCACACCATGAACCAAGCCTAACCCTAATCAGCCCATGGCAGCCAACCAAGGGTTTTCCACCCTATTTAATGCCTCTTCCATTTGTTCTTGCCTCCTTTATTATTTTTCTCTCAAGCTTTGGAAGAGGTGAGTCTCCATCTTCAAAAATCCCTAGAAAATCTATTTTAACTCCTTTTTAATCCAAACAAATTGCAATAGGTTCTAATTGATGTTTTCTTGCTGTTGGAATTTGTTACTCTCAGTTTTCTATCAATTTGAAGGAGTTGGGTGGCTTTTTGGGAATCCTCATTCAAGGAGTTTTTGTGTTGGAGAACACCATAGGTAAAATCCTAATCCACCCATTAAAATTCTAGTTTCTTTGCATGTAGACCTAGCCCTAAGTGTCCTGGTCCTGTAGGTATGCCTAGACCTAGGTTTTGTGTCCATTTCGTGTCCTAAATGGACACGTATCAGCCTATAGACCTAGGTGTTTGATGAAATATCCCAAAGGACATTTCGACCTGATTTTAGGAAACTTTTTGAATAGAAATTTAGGGTTTGTTGTCGCTTATCAATTTCTGTTGGACTGAGGTGGCCATTGTGTCGTGTCGTGTCGTGTCGAGATCTGGACACGAACACGCTGTTCTGACACGGTGCACATTGCCCTGCTACTCGGGGGCAATTACTCCCTGTACACGACACGTGGACACCTAAGATTTGACACAGCCCTAGGGGCAGACACTGACACGAGGTCCTCAAAGTTTGAGACACTCTCGTGTCGTGTCGGACACGCATTCGGGTGTGCATTGATCACGCACTGTGGGCATACGCACAGTTTTGCCTTGCTGATACGTACGAATTGACACGACACAGGCACACGTGGACACGGTGCAGGCTGTGGGACACGTTCCCCTATCCTAGGCGAACCTACAGCCACGGGCACGTGTCCTAACTCGTGTCGAGTAGTGTCCACGAATGGTGTGCACGTGTGCACGATGATTTTGTGCACAGATTTTGTGTCTGTGATGTTTGGTTGTTTTGGACACGTTGTGTCCACTTAATTGGACACAATACCCCCCCTGGCATGTCAACATTTAGAGAACACTTCTACACACCTGTCTTGGGTTTCATTGAGAATTTATTCATTGTGAGATCGAATTGATAATTTACTGATACATGTTTTCAGCCTGTGAATGTTCTGAATTTGATTCTGTTTAAACCTGACCTATTTTAATGTTAATTTGCCATGAGAGTTTCACCACTCGTGTATTAGCTCATTGTTAATGATTGATTCATGACTAGGGTTGATATTGACATAAGATGGAGATTTATGAAATTGGGTTTTGAGTTGGAATTGATATGCAATAATGTAGACTGATACATGCTTCAGATTTTCAATTTCTGAATTAATTCCTATATTTAAACTGAACTCTTGATGTTAATTTACCATGCTAATTCATATACACATGTATTTGTTTACTGTTAAGTTGATTCATGAGTTGGCTTTTCAATTTGGCTTTAGGATTTCTAAATGAGGATGTGTTTGAAGGTTACTGTAAACTAATTTGAATGGAAGTATTATTCCTTGGTCAGTGATTTCATGACTTGTTCTATTATAGTCGAATTAGACTTGATTTAGCATGGGATTTTGACATTGGTTGAACTTACAACTTGCATTCACTGATATTAAACCGAATATAGTTTGATAAATAAGGTTAGACATAATCTCGGAAACATTTGTTCCTTAAATGAATTTGAGTTTTGTTTTGATGAAAATAGGTTTTGGGTTGACATTGTATTGCACTGAAATGGGAGTTTGAAATTGAAATCTGAGATGGGATTCTCTAAACCTGAACTGGAATTTCCTTACCATTTCACTGGTTGTTCCCTGTAATTTCCTGTTTTCATTTCACTGATTACCCTAAAATCTGAGAACACTAATTGGTTTCCTTCCTTTACATTGATTGATTTCTTTTTCCTTTTTTATTGAATTGGTTCTTTTCCTTTCACTGTCACATACACACATTACTGATTATTTCCTGTCACATTTGAACTCACACACACACAGGTTTTCCTCATCTAGTTCACTGAACACACATAAACCTGAGTTTCCTTCCTTTTTTCCTGTCACACTGATATGCACACTGTAACTTACACCCTCACATGGACTCTTCATTTCTTGAGTTCCTTTATTAAATCTGAGTTAAATACAATGTTATATACACTGTTGAATCAGGAGACTGAAAACAAAATGGTTCCTTACACATTCCTTGTTTTGAATTTCTGAGAACTGTTGTTAAGCTATAGTTTGATACGTACACTAATTGGGAATCCTAAAACCTGAGAACAATGGTTGATTCATCATTGAACTGTCATTCTTTTTGCTAATCCTGAGAACCGTGCACTAATCCAGTTCTTACTTGACATTGACACAAGTGCACAAACACATTGGCTCATTTCTTTTCCTGTTATACACCATGCCACTGTTTTCAGGTTTCCATCCACTACACACACACATACACAAGTTCACATATATGCTAGAACTCATTTCCTGTCACCTACACATCACTTTAACTGTCACTTGACACATAGTCTAAACTGAGAACAAACTCTCTACACACACACATTCATGATACACTCTCAAGTCCCACACACATACACATATGCACATGTACTTGAGTGTCCCCCCTCTCTATATACATATGTATATTTGTAGGTATAACATATTATGTTGTATGGTTTACATAGCCTATAGGATCAATTCTAAGTTATTTTGTATAGCACATCAATATGTGTTTTTCCTATTAGCTTATATGCCATGTTATCCTATTAGCCTATCTAAATAGATATATGTGTATTCCTATATTAGGGTATATTATGATATCTATGTTTATCATATATTAGATATATATGTGTGTTGTATATAAATGTTTTGAGGGTTGATTTAGCATGGTTTGCCTATTGGCCCATGGTATAGCTTATTAGCCTATGGCCTATGTGGTGTTTGCTTAGCTAGTGAGTCTAGTTTAGACTTGTTTAGTCTTATTAGACCTAGAATGGACTAGTTAGACTAGTATAGACTAGTTTGACTTAGTTTGACCATAGTTGACCTAGTTTGACTTCTAGAGTTGACCAGAGTTGACCAAGAGTTGATTTTGGCCTAGATTGACCTAGAATCATGTAGAATGCATATTAGGACTTCATTATATCATTTTAGACTTGTTGTGACTTGTGTTGTTCTGATTAGGAGCCAGGCACCTCTCATCGGACAGTACATTTACTTCAGACATTCAGATACGAGGCGAGTACATTCTCTGAATATTTCATATCCTGCTTAGAATTATTTCCTGCATTAAATTACTTTACTTGTGCTGTCACAACATTATCACGGATTAGTACTATACGGATCTTGTACTCCTGTGCTTTCACCAAACATGTACAACTTTTTAGTGTAGATCATGTACAACTCTTTAGTGTAGATCATGTACAACTCTTTAGTGTAGATCATGTACAACTCTGTAGTGTAGATCATGTACAACTCTGTAGTGTAGATCATGTACAACTCTTTAGTGTAGATCATGTACAAATCTGTTCCGTTCACATGTGCTATCCTGTACTCTGACTCACTAGCCACTGTTAGTTCCTTACTTATAGTAGATATTTCTATTACAGTTTTCTCTCTCTGTTTACATACTGTATTCTTCAGCACCTGTATCTTACTTTACTGTATGATTATATTTTCTAACCTGCTATGAACTATTGAGATGTACTGTACTCGCTCCTGTCCTGACTGGACATGTTGAAAATATTACAGAGGACGAGGAGGAGGCCTGGGAGGATACCTTCTTCGGGACAGCTCTAGCTGAGGACATCACCCCACTGCCTAGACTAGTTTAGTTAGGCCTTATCTTATTTTCATGTTGTCTTGAGACTGTTTAGCTAGACTTTACTTCTGTTCAGAGATGTTGAGTTGTATACATTCCTCATTTTCAGTAGCTGAGATATGTACTCTGGATATTTGCTGGGATATTATCTTAGACTATTCTGTCTTCTGTTTTTCCTTGAGTTCTATATCATATCGTGTTTTCTTCTTCCTTAGTTGTGATTGAGTTCATTTACTGTTTAGTATCATATTGCTAGATGTATATTGACCTAGGACAGCGTTCTACCGCCGACACTGCGGCGTAGGCTGGGCGTTGTGACGTTCTCGTACCCTCACAGTGGGTGCGGGTCGTGACACGTTTTTAGTGGTGGCCCATGCAGGTCGAGTTTATGTAGTGGTATTCGAACTAGAGTATCACTACAGCCTGCAGTAGGATTAGGATACATATTTTGAAGGTACTCAATCACAGTTAGGATTTCTTGAAAGATTCTTGGGACGACCCTTGAGAATCTTATTTAAACTTCATTTGAATCGTTTCCCTTGTTTTGTTGCTCTCACTCCTTGATTATTGAATTTGATTTTGTTGGATCGTTGTTGATTTGATTTTTCTATCGAGATGAATTTTTATGGCCTGAGTTACGATATTTTTCTGATAACATATGTCGACGGGAATACAGGGATGGTAAACGTCTGCTTGGTTATGGAACCTAGAGTTTTTGCAGCTATGTTAGCTGGCGTGGCAGAAACATAGAGACCTGACTTCGGATGTACGTATCTTGATTATGAGATTTGGAATTTCTCGCAGCTATACTAGTCGACATAGCGAGAATTCCAGACGATATGATTATAGGGGTGCATGCCCCTGTTATGGACTCTACCGTTTTTCGCAGCCTTGCTTACTAGCGTGGCGGGGATTCTGAGTATCATGATTTTTGGACAGACGCATATGATTATCAGATTGTATCTTGGAAAGGTTCTTAAATATATCGTCTCTATCTTCATTCCAGTTATTATAAATTGTTTTCCATCATCAAATAATTTAGGAGTAGAGATCTTTTAGCTTTATAGAGCTTATGCATATGTAGTTCTTTCTTAGTGTGACGATCTGATGACTTGTGATTAGGCCCTTGTCTTAGGAATGATAGTATAGCCTGGCTTTCAATAGTGATTCTTGTAGCTAGTTCTCCTTTGTTGATATTTACTAGTTTTTCAGCCTTGATGATTGATTTATTTTTATTTTATTTTTCTTTTTCTTCAGTATGGCACCCATGACCCGAGCCCGTCGCCTGAGAGCAGCTGCAGCTACTGAGAGTGTGCCTCCACCTCCTACTGTTCAGGAGGTAGTTATCCCTCTATCTGATCAGGGGGTGGTGGCACCTCCTGCCATTGAGGAGATGGTGGTAGCCTCGCCAGAGAGTCTTCCTTCATCTCCTGTCGTTCAGGAAAGAGCTGCGGATTTGCCTGAGACCGAGAGCCTTCCTCTACCCATTGGGATGGTACTCCCTACTGTACCACCTGGAGGTTTGTTACTTGACGCAGCCCAGATGTTTGGATATTTCCAAGAGAGGCTGTTGGTGTCACGCCCCAGAACCAGAATACTGGAGAGCGGGGGCAGACATAGCCAGCTACGTATATGAAATGGAATCCATCTCGCTATACGGTCACGGCTGTCTAGATACATGAGGGTTTATCTACAAGCCAACAGTCTCTTAAGGTCATGAACAAGCCTAGTGTCTCAATCACAAGCAAGTAAGTAAAAGGTTACAAGAAGTATGATCATTAAATATACAATAGTAAGGCGTCCCAAACATTACATATTCAACTGATCATGAAGCTAGTCGTTACAAAATGTTAGGACTAGCAAGAGTTTAGTCATACATGATCAACCCTAGGATTTGTTAATCATGTTACAGCCCGTAGGCAGACAGTAAGTAAAGTGCAATCGAGCTAAACAGGTGCTCGTCGGCTAAACGCCTCAAAAGAATATTTGTACAATAAAGTGGGAGATCAAAATAAACCCACTCGTTGCCAGGGTTCCGTCTAGTGGCCACCATCTGGCTGGAAAGTCGGTAGATCCTCCGGAGCTGCTCCGAGATCTGGCCACACAAAACTAGCTGGGTCAGAAAGAGCAAGTGCCACAAAGGAAGCTTCACTTAGGAACTAAAACCAGCAATCAGCACAAGATATAAATAAAAGTAAGAACTGGAAATAAAGAAAATACATCAGGATGATATACGACGAGATAACCATGGAACTATTCAGATAACCAGGTTATAACCCGTAAACCAAACAAGGACCGGGGTTGTAACCCTTCATCTGAACAGAACTTGGAATTCTCACCATTTATCGGTAAAATAAATACCAGCATTCTGGTCATGCAGTAATCTGGAACAGAATCAGGACAAGACTAGACTGGTTAGACTCCATCCAATCATTTCACGGCCAAGCAAGAACTACGGCTTGATACTTTAACTAACTAGGGTTGTCACAAGCCTAATTACTAACAAGATGCAGTGAGAATCTTCCACAGCCACAAGCCCTGCAGTCCATCCAGGTTACCCGGGTTAAAAGAATTAGAGTTGAATTCAGGTGGGTACATCGTCCAGGAAACGAATGTACCCTTAGATAGCTTGAAGGGTGCAACACATGACAGTGTGCTGGAAATGTGCCCTACTCGACGGCAGGCTACAGATCCCAAGGCGTGCCCAGGTAACGGGATTGCCTGTAGCTGGGAGATCTCTTTATGACTAGTGTATTAATCTAGTTATTAGCCTTAGTCCATTTCAATGGGTACTCCTGACCGTGGTACTCAGGAGTCCCCTCCTAGACATGATGCAAGACAGGACTGGATTATTTGTACAAGCACAATCGCCCACGGTGTCCAGGTAATTATACAAGTCATGTCATGTCAGGTAGCCGTCGCAACAGCTTATCAGATATATCATGTCAGGTTTATCATATCAAGTGTACTAGTCAGGAGTGCGCCACGACGGGCCAATATCAGGTCATGTCAGGTTATTATGTCAGGAGTGCACCACTACGGGTCACTATCACGTCATGCTCAATTATCAATTCCAAACATATCAAATGAATTCATGATTTTCAAGTTCAGGACAAAAGGCGTAAGGATATAAAATGGACGTTAAATATCTAATAAAATGTCAATATACAGGGCTATAGAAGAGCTATGCGGCTAAGAAGGAGTTCAGGTCCATGCGGCTGGGAAGTGTAGTATCATGCGGCTGGGTATAGAAGGAGGCGCATGCGGCTTATAGAAGCCCATGCGGCTGGGTCAATATGGCTGCTTATGCGGCAGGGAGTGAAGGGTGCATATGCGGCTGATAAGGGATTCAACGTCATGCGGCCAAGAGAAGGGCAAGACACATGCGGCTCAATTAGGTGAGCGCATGCGGCCCGGGTCACTGGAACCCATGCGGCCAAGACAAGAGGGGCGCATGCGGCTCAGGGGGACGAGGGCGCATGCGGTTCAGTAGAAGCCCATGCGGCTCAGGAAATAAAGGATACATATGCGGCTGGGATTAATTAGGGTCATGCGGCCCGGATTAAGAAGTCCATGCGGCTGGGTCTGGGGGTTCTCATGCGGCTCGAAGATCAGGGCCTATGCGGTCCGCAAGTGCTAGAGTTCATGCGGCTCAAGGAGATGGGCACATATACGGCCGATGGGGAATGAGCCCATGCGGCTCAGGAAGTGAGATCCAGCCTATGCGGCTGAGAGTCTCATTCGGCCGAATCACTTGCCGCATGAATTGTCATGCGGTCAAGTCAAGTCTAAGCACAGTTCATCTTCTCTAAATTTCTGAGAGGAAGAACACCATGAGAGCCAAGTTCTCAAGCTCCACAACTCCATCATCCGGAGCCCAAATCCGAACTTCCATAGGTCAAAATAGGGTAGAACGAAATTCTCTACAATATGGAACCATCAAAACATAAAAATAACAAGATTAAGTAGATCAAAACCCAAGAAATTCAAAAATAAAATAAACTTAGATCTACAAGAATCTAGCTATGGAAATGAGAAATGCCAAGTACTAAAGTGCTTTAGAATGTAGTAAGGAAGAGAATGAAGTAATAAAATTGGAGTTCCTCCATGAAGCAAGTTGCACTTGCCTAGACCTCTCTCTTCTCTCTCTGGTATGTAAGGAAGTAAATGAGGAAGAAGAAGATGATAAATGAAGAGAGAGAGAGGAGATGGGGGTAATAAATATGAATGGTGGTGGTAGGTAGGGGGTTCATCCATGGGTTCATCATGAACCAATAGTAAATCCTAAACCGAACCAAGCCAACCCAAACCAAGAATAAACCAAGCCCAGGAAGGAAATTAAGTAAGGAAATCATGCAATACAAGAATAAATACGTACACGTATTCCAGAAATACGTAATACGAACCACATGCATTACAACTCTACCCACCTTAAAAGAATTCCGTCCTCGAAATTTAATCAAGAGGCTAGAGGAGCAATGACAAGCTACATTAATCACATGCAAGCTATAACTAGGCAGACAATCACTCAAGCAAGGAATCGAAGGCATGAGGCATAAGAAAGACATTATACCTCACGAGTCAAATAAGTCGGGATATCGTGATCGGATATCATCCCCACGCTCCCACGTTGACTCCCCCAAAGAGTGATGACCCCAAGCAACTCGGACTAACTTGATAGTCTTGTTCTTGAGGATCTTCTCTCTCCGGTCCAATATAGACACGGGCCTCTCCTCATACGAAAGGTTAGTACCAACAACCAATTCCGAATGATCCAGGATGTGGCTCGGGTCTGGGATATACCGTCGTAATTGGGATACATGGAACACGTCATGCACCTCGCTTAGCAACGGCGGAAGAGCGAGACGATAAGATACATCTCCTACTCGCTCCAGAATATCGAACGGTCCTATATACCTAGGACTAAGCTTTCCCCGTACGCCGAAATGAATGACGCCACGGTTAGGCAAAATCCTCAGGAATACATGATCGTTGACCGAAAACTGGAGAGGACGTCGATGAGAATCGGCCCAATGGCGCTGGCGATCTTGGGCAACTCGAAGGTGATCTCTGACCCTCCTGACCACTTCAACTGTCTGGGCAATCATTTCTGGACCAAGCATCTTTCTCTCTTCAACATCATCCCAGGCTAGCGGGGATCTGCACTTCCTACCATAAAGTGCCTCGAACGGTGCCATCTGGATACTGGCCTGGAAACTGTTGTTGTACGAGAATTCTACCAGGTGCAAGTGATCTTTCCATGAACCACCGAAGTCAAGTGTACAGGACCGCAACATGTCTTCAAGAGTCTGGATCGTGCGCTCCGACTGGCCATCTGTCTGCGGGTGATATGCTGAACTGAACTGGAGATGAGTCCCCAAACTCTCTTGCAAGCTACGCCAAAAGTGCGACGTAAATCTTGAATCTCGGTCCGAGGTGATACTGACTGGCACACCATACAATCTGACAATCTGCCTGAGGTACATCTCTGCTAGCTGAGCCGTCGACTGGCTAACCCTAAATGGAAGAAAGTGAGCCACCTTCATGAGCCTGTCAACAATAACCCAAATAGCATCTCGACCAGGTGGGGATCTAGGCAATCCGGTCACAAAATCCATGGTCACATGTTCCCATTTCCATTCTGGGATCGGCAAGGGCTGAAGAAGTCCAGCCGGTCTCTGATGTTCAGCTTTAACTTGTTGGCAAACCAAACACCGAGGGACAAACCGAGCTATCTCCCGCTTCATGCCATTCCACCAGAAGTGCTGACGGATATCACGGTACATCTTCGTACTGCCAGGATGGATGGAATACTGCGAACTGTGTGCCTCTGACATGATCTCCTGTCTGATATCTCCGCTGGGTACAAAAAGATGCTCACCATGTCGAACTGTACCATCCTCATGAATGCATAACTCTGGTCTTCGTCCTGCCTCATACTCTGCTCTGAGTCGCTGAAGCTTGGAATCTGCCGACTGCGCCATCCGGATCCTCTCGACTATAGTGGACTGAACTTGCATGCTGGCCATCAATGCTACTCTGGAAGGGAGAATAACTTCTATACCCATCTTCTGAAGATCTGCTAACAGCTCTGGTTGTACTGTTAGAAAATAAACTCCCGCTCTCCTGCTCAATGCATCCGCAACAACATTGGCCTTCCCGGGATGATACTGCAAGTTGACATCATAATCCACAAGAAGCTCCAGCCACCTTCTCTGACGCATGTTAAGATCCTTCTGGGTGAAAACATACTTCAGGCTCTTGTGGTCGGTGAAAATCTTCACCCTGTCTCCATACAAGTAGTGCCTCCACAACTTAAGTACAAACACCATTGCTGCCAGCTCCAAGTCATGGGTTGGGTAATTCCTCTCATGATCACGAAGTTGTCGTGACGCATAAGCTATTACCTTCCCATGCTGCATCAGAACACATCCTAAACCTCTGCCTGAAGCATCACAGTACACTGAGAATCCTCCGGTCCCATCTGGAAGCGTGAGAATAGGAGCTGTTATCAGGCCTCGCTTCAACTGCTCAAAAGAATTCTGGCACTCTGCTGTCCAAGCAAACTGCGCATCCTTGCGGGTCAATTGGGTCAATGGCGCTGAGATTCGAGCAAAATCTGAAACAAATTGCCGATAATAGCCGGCCAATCCAAAAAAAATACGAACTTTTGCAACTGAACTAGGTACTGGCCACGACTCAATAGCCACAATCTTTTGGGGATCCGCTTCTACTCCTCCTCTGGTGATGATATAACCCAAGTACGAAATACGATCGAGCCAGAACTCGTATTTACTGAACTTGGCATATAACTGGTGCTCCCTGAGAGTCTGAAGAACCACACGGAGATGCTGCTCATGCTCCTCCTCACTCTTGCTGTAGACCAGGATGTCATCCAAGAACACAATCACAAACTGATCCAAATAAGGCATAAAGATGCGATTCATGAGGTCTATGAATACTGCCGGCGCATTGGTCGCTCCAAAAGGCATAACAAGGAACTTCCAATGCCCATATCTCGATCTAAAAGCTGTCTTCGGGATGTCCTGCTCTCTGACTCTGATTTGATGATATCCTGAGCGCAAATCAATCTTCGAGAATACTGAAGCCCCCTTGAGTTGATCAAACAAGTCATCTATCCTCGGAAGAGGGTATCTGTTCTTGATTGTCACTGAGTTCAAGGTACGATAATCAACACATAACCTGGACGTACCATTCTTCTTTTTCATAAGAAGCATCGGGGCTCCCCAAGGCGATCCACTAGCACGAATGAATCCCTTGGTTCTGAGTTCTTCAATCATCTTGTACAATATCTCCAACTCTGACGGCGCCATCCTGTAGACTCTCTCTGATACTGGGGCTGTCCCGGGAATCAAGTCTATAGTGAATTCGATCTCCCGCTCTAGAGGCATACCTGGTAGCTCTTCTGAGAAAACATCTGGGAACTCATCCACTATCCTGGGCAACTGCACTGCTGCTACTGCCATCCGCAATATCGGAGGAGAAGGCTCAACTTCACCTCGGGAAAAGGAAAACTCTGGCTCGCCTGGAATGCTAAAAACAACCCTGCCGATATGGCAGTCTATTCTAGCATACTGGTTCCTCAACCAATCCATCCCTAAGACCACATCATAATCGACCATCGGGAATTCTATCAATCTAGCGGGGAACTCTCTACCGCTAACTACGATCCGACACGAGGAAAACACTCTATCTACTCCCACAAGTCCGCTACCAGTAAGTATATTGAGCCTTACTGATAATGACTCAGGCTCCGATCCTACCCGTGTCGCGAATCGTGCAGACATAAAAGAATGCGATGCACCAGAATCAAATAAAGCTGAAGCTGGAAAGGAGTTGACGAGAATAGTACCTGTCACTACCTCTCCTGGTGCCAATCTTTCCTCCGCGGTCATCACCATAGCCTGACCGTGCCCTCGGGGTGCTGGTCCCCTCTGCTGAAATCCTTGCTGCCTGCTCTGACTTTGGGCTTGGGCTTGTGCATACTGCTGGGGGTTCTGCTGCTGGAATACTTGGGACTGAGGCGGCAAGGGCCTCGGCAATGGGTTCTGCTGCTGCTGCTGGACTGGTGCTGGTCCTCTCACCGAAGAGCTAGAAAGGTTGGACGATGATGAACCACCCCTATTTGGGCAGGATCCAACCCTATGGTCTGGTGCTCCATAAGCCAGGCACAACCCCTGCGCCCTACGACATTCTGCCACCACATGGCCTAGCTTCCCATAATGAGTACACCCCACTGCGGAAGACTGCTTCTGCTTCTGCTGCTGAGGGTGCGTCGGAGTGGAATGCTGAACCGATGTTACTGAGGTCGCCCGCCTCGGAGCTCTAATAGTCAAGGCCCTGGCTGCCGGGGCTGGTGCTGAAGACTGATTCATCTGGCCGTGAGATCTCTTCCAACCTCCGGCCCTATCCACAATCCTCTGGGAGGTATGTTCATGCCTCTGGGCTGCTCTCAAGACTGCATCAAAAGTCTGATGCTCAAACTGCTCAACTGCCAACAAGATCTCTAGGTGAAGTCCCTGCTGGAATCGCTGGGCTCTATCATACTCGGTTGCCACCAAGGTGGGAGCAAACCGACTGAGTCTCTAAAAATCGACCGCATGTCCATCGACCGTCCTGCCTCCTTGCTTCAGATTGGTGAACCGGGTCTGTAGATCATATCGAGCTACAACATCGAAATACTTGGTCTGGAATCTCTCTCTGAATACTGCCCAAGCAATGGGTGCCACTAATCCAACGGCCTGCGCTGTCCTCCAGCTGCGGGCAAGATCTAACAACTACATGTGCACCACGGCTACCTTCTCGATCTCTGGGGTCCTGGCTGCTTCTAGAATCACCTCTGTGTCCTGAAGCCATGCGTCTGCTGCGATAGCATCTTCACTACCGTCAAAGAATGGAGGGTTCAAGCGCTTGAAGCTGTTGGCCGTGCTGTTACCCTGATGACCGCCTCTGGTCAAAACATCCGTCACTGCCTGGTGCAAGGCATCTCCTCGACGATCTTGGAAAGCTATCAAGGTCCTGACGAGTCCTACTAATGTGCCATCATCAGGTTCGGCAGGCTGAACTGGCTGAACTGGGGGCTCTTCTCCAATAGGCTCGACTCTGGAGGCTACTCCGGAGTGCTGGACTTGATCTCCGGGTTGCTGCTGGTTCGCGGGAGGTGCTCCGTCTTGCTGACCGGCAGGTCCAGGAACGATGCCGCTGAAGAAGACGACATAGGGAACAATAAGGAAGGACCAGAAAAGATCAACGATACAAGCATATGATCAGGACAAGAATCCTGGAATTCAGATGATACGAGCAGAGATCAAAGGCGGATACTGATTGAGACATCTATTCGGTAAACCCTCATATATCTTGATTTACAAGACCTGCATGGGCCACCACTTAAACCATGTCACGCCCCAGAACCAGAATACTGGAGAGCGGGGACAGACATAGCCAGCTACGTATATGAAATGGAATCCATCTCGCTATACGGTCACGGCTGTCTAGATACATGAGGGTTTATCTACAAGCCAACAGTCTCTTAAGGTCATGAACAAGCCTAGTGTCTCAATCACAAGCAAGTAAGTAAAAGGTTACAAGAAGTATGATCATTAAATATACAATAGTAAGGCGTCCCAAACATTACATATTCAGCTGATCATGAAGCTAGTCGTTACAAAATGTTAGGACTAGCAAGAGTTTAGTCATACATGATCAACCCTAGGATTTGTTAATCATGTTACAGCCCGTAGGCAGACAGTAAGTAAGGTACAATCGAGGTAAACAGGTGCTCGTCGGATAAACGCCTCAAAAGAATATTTCTACAATAAAGTGGGAGATCAAAATAAACCCACTCGTTGCCAGGGTTCCGTCTAGTGGCCACCATCTGGCTGGAAAGTCGGTAGATCCTTCGGACCTGCTCCGAGATCTGGCCACACAAAACCAGCTGGGTCAAACCCCAGAAAGAGCAAGTGCCACAAAGGAAGCTTCACTTAGGAACTAAAACCAGCAATCAGCACAAGATATAAATAAAAAGTAAGAACTGGAAATAAAAAAAATACATCAGGATGATATACGACGAGATAACCATAGAACTATTCAGATAACCAGGTTACAACCCGTAAACCAAACAAGGACCGAGGTTGTAACCCTTCGTCTGAACAGAACTTAGAATTCTCACCATTTATCGGTAAAATAAATACCAGCATTCTGGTCATGCAGTAATCTGGAACAAAATCAGGACAAGACTAGACTGGTTAGACTCCATCCAATCATTTCACGGCCAAGCAAGAACTACGGCTTGATACTTTAACTAAGTAGGGTTGTCACAAGCCTAATTACTAACAAGATGCAGTGAGAATCTTCTACAGCCACACGTCCTGCAGTCCATCCAGGTTACCCGGGTTAAAAGAATTAGAGTTGAATTCAGGTGGGTATATCATCCAGGAAACGAATGTACCCTTAGGCAGCTTGAAGGATGCAACACATGACAGTGTGTTGGAAATGTGCCCTACTCGACGGCAGGCTACAGATCCCAAGGCGTGCCCAGGTAACGGGATTGCCGTAGCTGGAAGATCTCTTTATGACTAGTGTATTAATCTAGTTATTAGCCTTAGTCCATTTCAATGGGTACTCCTGACCGTGGTACTCAGGAGTCCCCTCCTAGACATGATGCAAGACAGGACTGGATTATTTGTACAAGCACAATCCCCCACGGTGTCCAGGTAATTATACAAGTCATGTCATGTCAGGTAGTCGTCGCAACAACTTATCAGATATATCATGTCATGTTTATCATATCAAGTGTACTAGTCAGGAGTGCGCCACGACGGGCCACTATCAGGTCATGTCAGGTTATTATGTCAGGAGTGCACCACTACGGGTCACTATCACGTCATGCTCAATTATCAATTCCAAACATATCAAATGAATTCATGATTTTCAAGTTCAGGACAAAAGGCGTAAGGATATAAAATGGACGTTAAATATCTAATAAAATATTAATATACAGGGCTATAGAAGAGCTATGCGGCTAAGAAGGAGTTCAGGTCCATGCGGCTGGGAAGTGTAGTATCATGCGGCTGGGTATAGAAGGAGGCGCATGCGGCTTATAGAAGCCCATGCGGCTGGGTCAACATGGCTGCTTATGCGGCAGGGAGTGAAGGGTACATATGCGGCTGATAAGGGATTCAACGTCATGCGGCCAAGAGAAGGGCAAGACACATGCGGCTCAATTAGGTGAGCGCATGCGGCCCGGGTCACTGGAACCCATGCGGCCAAGACAAGAGGGGCGCATGCGGCTCAGGGGGACGAGGGCGCATGCGGTTCAGTAGAAGCCCATGCGGCTCAGGAAATAAAGGATACATATGCGGCTGGGATTAATTAGGGTCATGCGGCCCGGATTAAGAAGTCCATGCGGCTGGGTCTGGGGGTTCTCATGCGGCTCGAAGATCAGGGCCTATGCGGTCCGCAAGTGCTAGAGTTCATGCGGCTCAAGGAGATGGGCACATATACGGCCGATGGGGAATGAGCCCATGCGGCTCAGGAAGTGAGATCCAGCCTATGCGGCTGAGAGTCTCATGCGGCCGAATCACTTGCCGCATGAATTTTCATGCGGTCAAGTCAAGTCTAAGCACAGTTCATCTTCTCTAAATTTCTGAGAGGAAGAACACCATGAGAGCCAAGTTCTCAAGCTCCACAACTCCATCATCCGGAGCCCAAATCCGAACTTCCATAGGTCAAAATGGGGTAGAACGAAATTCTCTACAATATGGAACCATCAAAACATAGAAATAACAAGATTAAGTAGATCAAAACCCAAGAAATTCAAAAATAAAATAAACTTAGATCTACAAGAATCTAGCTATGGAAATGAGAAATGCCAAGTACTAAAGTGCTTTAGAATGTAGTAAGGAAGAGAATGAAGTAATAAAATTGGAGTTCCTCCATGAAGCAAGTTGCACTTGCCTAGACCTCTCTCTTCTCTCTCTGGTATGTAAGGAAGTAAATGAGGAAGAAGAAGATGATAAATGAAGAGAGAGAGAGGAGATGGGGGTAATAAATATGAATGGTGGTGGTAGGTAGGGGGTTCATCCATGGGTTCATCATGAACCAATAGTAAATCCTAAACCGAACCAAGCCAACCCAAACCAAGAATAAACCAAGCCCAGGGAGGAAATTAAGCAAGGAAATCATGCAATACAAGAATAAATACGTACACGTATTCCAAAAATATGTAATACGAACCACATGCATTACAACTCTACCCACCTTAAAAGAATTCCGTCCTCGAAATTTAATCAAGAGGCTAGAGGAGCAATGACAAGCTACATTAATCACATGCAAGCTATAACTAGGCAGACAATCACTCAAGCAAGGAATCGAAGGCATGAGGCATAAGAAAGACATTATACCTCACGAGTCAAATAAGTCGGGATATCGTGATCGGATATCATCCCCACGCTCCCACGTTGACTCCCCCAAAGAGTGATGACCCCAAGCAACTCGGACTAACTTGATAGTCTTATTCTTGAGGATCTTCTCTCTCCGGTCCAATATAGACACGGGCCTCTCCTCATACGAAAGGTTAGTACCAATAACCAATTCCGAATGATCCAGGATATGGCTCGGGTCTGGGATATACCGTCGTAATTGGGATACATGGAACACGTCATGCACCTCGCTTAGCAACGGCGGAAGAGCGAGACGATAAGATACATCTCCTACTCGCTCCAGAATATCGAACGGTCCTATATACCTAGGACTAAGCTTTCCCCGTACGCCGAAATGAATGACGCCACGGTTAGGCAAAATCCTCAGGAATACATGATCGTCGATCGAAAACTCGAGAGGACGTCGATGAGAATCGGCCCAATGGCGCTGGCGATCTTGGGCAACTCGAAGGTGATCTCTGACCCTCCTGACCACTTCAACTGTCTGGGCAATCATTTCTGGACCGAGCATCTTTCTCTCTTCAACATCATTCCAGGCTAGCGAGGATCTGCACTTCCTACCATACAGTGCCTCGAACGGTGCCATCTGGATACTGGCCTGGAAACTGTTGTTGTACGAGAATTCTACCAGGTGCAAGTGATCTTTCCATGAACCACCGAAGTCAAGTGTACAGGACCGCAACATGTCTTCAAGAGTCTGGATCGTGCGCTCCGACTGGCCATCTGTCTGCGGGTGATATGCTGAACTGAACTGGAGATGAGTCCCCAAACTCTCTTGCAAGCTACGCCAAAAGTGCGACGTAAATCTTGAATCTCGGTCCGAGATGATACTGACTGGCACACCATACAATCTGACAATCTGCCTGAGGTACATCTCTGCTAGCTGAGCCGTCGACTGGCTAACCCTAAATGGAAGAAAGTGAGCCACCTTCATGAGCCTGTCAACAATAACCCAAATAGCATCTCGACCAGGTGGGGATCTAGGCAATCCGGTCACAAAATCCATGGTCACATGTTCCCATTTCCATTCTGGGATCGGCAAGGGCTGAAGAAGTCCAGCCGGTCTCTGATGTTCAGCTTTAACTTGTTGGCAAACCAAACACCGAGGGACAAACCGAGCTATCTCCCGCTTCATGCCATTCCACCAGAAGTGCTGACGGATATCACGGTACATCTTCGTACTGCCAGGATGGATGGAATACTGCGAACTGTGTGCCTCTGACATGATCTCCTGCCTGATATCTCCGCTGGATACAAAAAGATGCTTACCATGTCGAACTGTACCATCCTCATGAATACATAACTCTGGTCTTCGTCCTGTCTCATACTCTGCTCTGAGTCGCTGAAGCTTGGAATCTGCCGACTGCGCCATCCGGATCCTCTCGACTATAGTGGACTGAACTTGTATGCTGGCCATCAATGCTACACTGGAAGGGAGAATAACTTCTATACCCATCTTCTAAAGATCTGCTAACAGCTCTGGTTGTACTGTTAGAAAATAAACTCCCGCTCTCCTGCTCAATGCATCCGCAACAACATTGGCCTTCCCGGGATGATACTGCAAGTTGACATCATAATCCACAAGAAGCTCCAGCCACCTTCTCTGACGCATGTTAAGATCCTTCTGGGTGAAAACATACTTCAGGCTCTTGTGGTCGGTGAAAATCTTCACCCTGTCTCCATACAAGTAGTGCCTCCACAACTTAAGTACAAACACCATTGCTGCCAGCTCCAAGTCATGGGTTGGGTAATTCCTCTCATGATCACGAAGTTATCGTGACGCATAAGCTATTACCTTCCCATGCTGCATCAGAACACATCCTAAACCTCTGCCTGAAGCATCACAGTATACTGAGAATCCTCCGGTCCCATCTGGAAGCGTGAGAATATGAGCTGTTATCAGGCCTCGCTTCAACTGCTCAAAAGAATTCTGGCACTCTGCTGTCCAAGCAAACTGCGCATCCTTGCGGGTCAATTGGGTCAATGGCGCTGAGATCCGAGCAAAATCTGAAACAAATTGCCGATAATAGCCGGCCAATCCAAAAAAACTGCGAACTTTTGCAACTGAACTAGGTACTGGCCACGACTCAATAGCCACAATCTTTTGGGGATCCGCTTCTACTCCTCCTCTGGTAATGATATAACCCAAGTACGAAATACGATCGAGCCAGAACTCGTATTTACTGAACTTGGCATATAACTGGTGCTCCCTGAGAGTCTGAAGAACCACACGGAGATGCTGCTCATGCTCCTCCTCACTCTTGCTGTAGACCAGGATGTCATCCAAGAACACAATCACAAACTGATCCAAATAAGGCATAAAGATGCGATTCATGAGGTCTATGAATACTGCCGGCGCATTGGTCGCTCCAAAAGGCATAACAAGGAACTTCCAATGCCCATATCTCGATCTAAAAGCTGTCTTCGGGATGTCCTGCTCTCTGACTCTGATCTGATGATATCCTGAGCGCAAATCAATCTTCGAGAATACTGAAGCCCCCTTGAGTTGATCAAACAAGTCATTTATCCTCGGAAGAGGGTATCTGTTCTTGATTGTCACTTAGTTCAAGGTACGATAATCAACACATAACCTGGACGTACCATTCTTCTTTTTCATAAGAAGCATCGGGGCTCCCCAAGGCGATCCACTAGCACGAATGAATCCCTTGGTTCTGAGTTCTTCAATCATCTTGTACAATATCTCCAACTCTGACGGCGCCATCCTGTAGACTCTCTCTGATACTGGGGCTGTCCCGGGAATCAAGTCTATAGTGAATTCGATCTCCCGCTCTGGAGGCATACCTGGTAGCTCTTCTGAGAAAACATCTGGGAACTCATCCACTATCCTGGGCAACTGCACTGCTGCTACTGCCATCCGCAATATCGGAGGAGAAGGCTCAACTTCACCTCGGAAAAAGGAAAACTCTGGCTCGCCTGGAATGCTAAAAACAACCCTGCCGATATGGCAGTCTATTCTAGCATACTGGTTCCTCAACCAATCCATCCCTAAGACCACATCATAATCGACCATCGGGAATTCTATCAATCTAGCGGGGAACTCTCTACCGCTAACTACGATCCGACACGAGGAAAACACTCTATCTACTCCCACAAGTCCGCTACCAGTAAGTATATTGAGCCTTACTGATAATGACTCAGGCTTCGATCCTACCCGTGTCGCGAATCGTACAGACATAAAAGAATGCGATGCACCAGAATCAAATAAAGCTGAAGCTGGAAAGGAGTTGTCGAGAATAGTACCTGTCACTACCTCTCCTGGTGCCAATCTTTCCTCCGCGGTCATCACCATAGCCTGACCGTGCCCTCGGGGTGCTGGTCCCCTCTGCTGAAATCCTTGCTGCCTGCTCTGACTTTGGGCTTGGGCTTGTGCATACTGCTGGGGGTTCTGCTGCTGGAATACTTGGGACTGAGGCGGCAAGGGCCTCGGCAATGGGTACTGCTGCTGCTGCTGGACTGGTGCTGGTCCTCTCACCGAAGAGCTAGAAAGGTTGGACGATGATGAACCACCCCTATTTGGGCAGGATCGAACCCTATGGTCTGGTGCTCCACAAGCCAGGCACAACCCCTGCGCCCTACGACATTCTGCCACCACATGGCCTAGCTTCCATAATGAGTACACCCCACTGCGGAAGACTGCTTCTGCTTCTGCTGCTGAGGGTGCGTCGGAGTGGAATGCTGAACCGATGTTACTGAGGTCGCCCGCCTCGGAGCTCTAATAGTCAAGGCCCTGGCTGCCGGGGCTGGTGCTGAAGACTGATTCTTCTGGCCGTGAGATCTCTTCCAACCTCCGGCCCTATCCACAATCCTCTGGGAGGTATGTTCATGCCTCTGGGCTGCTCTCAAGACTGCATCAAAAGTCTGATGCTCAAACTGCTCAACTGCCAACAAGATCTCTAGGTGAAGTCCCTGCTGGAATCGCTGGGCTCTATCATACTCGGTTGCCACCAAGGTGGGAGCAAACCGACTGAGTCTCTAAAAATCGACCGTATGTCCATCGACCGTCCTGCCTCCTTGCTTCAGATTGGTGAACCGGGTCTGTAGATCATATCGAGCTACAGCATCGAAATACTTGGTCTGGAATCTCTCTCTGAATACTGCCCAAGCAATGGGTGCCACTAATCCAACGGCCTGCGCTGTCCTCCAGCTGCGGGCAAGATCTAACAACTACATGCGCACCACGGCTACCTTCTCGATCTCTGGGGTCCTGGCTGCTTCTAGAATCACCTCTGTGTCCTGAAGCCATGCGTCTGCTGCGATAGCATCTTCACTACCGTCAAAGAATGGAGGGTTCAAGCGCTTGAAGCTGTTGGCCGTGCTGTTACCCTGATGACCGCCTCTGGTCAAAACATCCGTCACTGCCTGGTACAAGGCATCTCCTTGACGATCTTGGAAAGCTATCAAGGTCCTGACGAGTCCTACTAATGTGCCATCATCAGGTTCGGCAGGCTGAACTGGCTGAACTGGGGGCTCTTCTCCAATAGGCTCGACTCTGGAGGCTACTCCGGAGTGCTGGACTTGATCTCCGGGTTGCTGCTGGTTCGCGGGAGGTGCTCCGTCTTGCTGACCGGCAGGTCCAGGAACAATGCCGCTGAAGAAGACGACATAGGGAACAATAAGGAAGGACCAGAAAAGATCAACGATACAAGCATATGATCAGGACAAGAATCCAGGAATTCAGATGATACGAGCAGAGATCAAAGGCGGATACTGATTGAGACATCTATTCGGTAAACCCTCATATATCTTGATTTACAAGACCTGCATGGGCCACCACTTAAACCATGTCACGCCCCAGAACCAGAATACTGGAGAGCGGGGGCAGACATAGCCAGCTACGTATATGAAATGGAATCCATCTCGCTATACGGTCACGGCTGTCTAGATACATGAGGGTTTATCTACAAGCCAACAGTCTCTTAAGGTCATGAACAAGCCTAGTGTCTCAATCACAAGCAAGTAAGTAAAAGGTTACAAGAAGTATGATCATTAAATATACAATAGTAAGGCGTCCCAAACATTACATATTCAGCTGATCATGAAGCTAGTCGTTACAAAATGTTAGGACTAGCAAGAGTTTAGTCATACATGATCAACCCTAGGATTTGTTAATCATGTTACAGCCCGTAGACAGACAGTAAGTAAAGTACAATCGAGGTAAACAGGTGCTCGTCGGATAAACGCCTCAAAAGAATATTTCTACAATAAAGTGGGAGATCAAAATAAACCCACTCGTTGCCAGGGTTCCGTCTAGTGGCCACCATCTGGCTGGAAAGTCGGTAGATCCTCCGGACCTGCTCCGAGATCTGGCCACACAAAACCAGCTGGGTCAAACCCCAGAAAGAGCAAGTGCCACAAAGGAAGCTTCACTTAGGAACTAAAACCAGCAATCAGCACAAGATATAAATAAAAAGTAAGAACTGGAAATAAAAAAAATACATCAGGATGATATACGACGAGATAACCATGGAACTATTCAGATAACCAGGTTACAACCCGTAAACCAAACAAGGACCGGGGTTGTAACCCTTCGTCTGAACAGAACTTGGAATTCTCACCATTTATCGGTAAAATAAATACCAGCATTCTGGTCATGCAGTAATCTGGAACAAAATCAGGACAAGACTAGACTGGTTAGACTCCATCCAATCATTTCACGGCCAAGCAAGAACTACGGCTTGATACTTTAACTAAGTAGGGTTGTCACAAGCCTAATTACTAACAAGATGCAGTGAGAATCTTCCACAGCCACACGCCCTGCAGTCCATCCAGGTTACCCGGGTTAAAAGAATTAGAGTTGAATTCAGGTGGGTATATCATCCAGGAAACGAATGTACCCTTAGGCAGCTTGAAGGATGCAACACATGACAGTGTGTTGGAAATGTGCCCTACTCGACGGCAGGCTACAGATCCCAAGGCATGCCCAGGTAACGGGATTGTCGTAGCTGGAAGATCTCTTTATGACTAGTGTATTAATCTAGTTATTAGCCTTAGTCCATTTCAATGGGTACTCCTGACCGTGGTACTCAGGAGTCCCCTCCTAGACATGATGCAAGACAGGACTGGATTATTTGTACAAGCACAATCCCCCATGGTGTCCAGGTAATTATACAAGTCATGTCATGTCAGGTAGTCGTCGCAACAACTTATCAGATATATCATGTCAGGTTTATCATATCAAGTGTACTAGTCAGGAGTGCGCCACGATGGGCCAGTATCAGGTCATGTCAGGTTATTATGTCAGGAGTGCACCACTACGGGTCACTATCACGTCATGCTCAATTATCAATTCCAAACATATCAAATGCGACTAAGAAGGAGTTCAGGTCCATGCGGCTGGGAAGTGTAGTATCATGCGGCTGGGTATAGAAGGAGGCGCATACGGCTTATAGAAGCCCATGCGGCTGGGTCAACATGGCTGCTTATACGGCAGGGAGTGAAGGGTGCATATGCGGCTGATAAGGGACTCAACCTCATGCGGCCAAGAGAAGGGCAAGACACATACGGCTCAATTATGTGAGCGCATGCGGCCCGGGTCACTGGAACCCATACGGCCAAGACAAGAGGGGCGTATGCGGCTCAGGGGGACGAGGGCGCATGCGGTTCAGTAGAAGCCCATGCGGCTCAGGAAATAAAGGATGCATATGCGGCTGGGATTAATCAGGATCATGCGGCCCGGATTAAGAAGTCCATGCGGCTGGGTCTGGGGGTTCTCATGCGGCTCGAAGATCAGGGCCTATACGGTCCGCAAGTGCTAGAGTTCATGCGGCTCAAGGAGATGGACACATATGCGGCCGATGGGGAATGAGCCCATGCGGCTCAGGAAGTGAGATCCAGCCTATGCGGCTGAGAGTCTCATGCGGCCGAATCACTTGCCGCATGAATTGTCATGCGGTCAAGTCAAGTCTAAGCACAGTTCATCTTCTCTAAATTTCTGAGAGGAAGAATACCATGAGAGCCAAGTTCTCAAGCTCCACAACTCTATCATCCGGAGCCCAAATCCGAACTTCCATAGGTCAAAATGGGGTAGAACGAAATTCTCTACAACATGGAACCATCAAAACATAGAAATAGCAAGATTAAGTAGATCAAAACCTAAGAAATCCGAAAATAAAATAAACTTTGATCTACAAGAATTTAGCCATGGAAATGAGAAATGCCAAGTACTAAAGTGCTTTAGAATGTAGTAAAGAAAAGAATGAAGTAATAAAATTGGAGTTCCTCCATGAAGCAAGTTGTACTTGCCTAGACCTCTCTCTTCTCTCTCTGGTAGGTAAGAAAGTAAATGATGAAGAAGAAGATGATAAACGAAGAGAGAGAGAGAGGAGAAGGGGGTAATAAATATGAATGGTGGTGGTAGGTAGGGGATTCATCTATGGGTTCATCATGAACCAATAGCAAATCCCAAACCGAACCAAGCCAACCCAAACCAAGAATAAACCAAGCCCAGGAAGGAAATTAAGCAAGGAAATCATACAATACAAAAATAAATACGTACACGTATTCCAGAAATACGTAATACGAACCACAGGCATTATAGTTGGAGTCACAAAGAGTTCATGAGGAGGCCATGAGGGAGCAAATCCAGAGGTTGCTGCGTCTGCGGGACTCTGTGCTTCTGGGAGGAGAGCCTAGTCCCAAGAAGGCGAGGAGCAGTACCCAGTCCTACCCAGAGTTTGAGGAGTACCCATTTATCCAGCCTATATCATCATACCCAGCCCAGTCTCCTGTCCAACAAAGGCCAGCTGAGCCAGAGCCTATCTGTGCCTACTGCAAGAAGTCTGGACACAAGTGGAACAACTGTAGGAAGAGACTAGGATTGTGCCTATTCTGTGGTTCAGCTGCACACTGGGTGCAGCACTGCCCTGATGTACCTGCCCCAACCAGGGCCCTGCTTCCAGGAGGGAGTTCTGGTTCTCAGACCTAGCTGGAGGTGAGTTTCGACCTAATCTTAGTATTTTCTTCTTGAGAATTTTGATGCATCCCTTGCTTGTATGTTTTGATACCTTGTGATTGCCTAGTACTGTAGCATGGTTGGTATAACTAGAAGAGACCACAGACTAATATTGTATGCCATGACCCCATAGGTTACACTTTCCAACTGTATGATTTAAGATAGATTTCTGAGACTATGATTGCTAGGGGCTTAACCTAGAAAGGGTGCGATCATCTTAATTTCGAAGACGAAATTTTTATAAGGTGGGTAGGATTGTAACACCCAGTTTTCCAGAAGAGGGTAATTTTGAAATTTTGTAATTATAATTATTATTTAATGATATTTATTTCATATTATGATTTTTAGTGATTTTTAATTATTTTTTAAGTATTTAAATTTATGACTGGTGATTATGGTGTTTGCTAGTGAACAGTAGAGACTGCCTACCCTAGAGCCTAGCCATGTGATTAGGGTATTTAGACATTTTTGGGGTTATTTGATTTTATTATAATTTATTTGAATTTATAGGAATTTTTAGAATTTATTTTGGAATTGTTTGAATGAGGGTTGACTAGGTTGACTTTGACTAGCAATGACCTTGGTAGGCCAAACTAGAAGCTAACCCTAGTTGTGCTTGGACTTGGTTAGGTTATGTAACTCTAGTTTAACCTAAGTTAGTGAGGGTTAACTTATTAGAATTCATTTGGAGAAACTAGGATTCGAATTGATTTAGAAATGGCTTGTGATTTCACAAGTCATGACTTGTGACTTAGGCTTAATAGCCCATAGGCCCACACCATGAACCAAGCCTAACCCTAATCAGCCCATGACAGCCAACCTAGGGTTTCCCACCCTATTTAATGCCTCTTCCATTTGTTCTTGCCTCCTTTATTATTTTTCTCTCAAGCTTTGGAAGAGGTGAGTCTCCATCTTCAAAACCCTCTAGAAAATCCATTTTAACTACTTTTTAATCCAAACAAATTGCAATAGGTTCTAATTGATGTTTTCTTGCTGTTGGAATTTGTTACTCTAAGTTTTCTATCAATTTGAAGGAGTTGGGTGGCTTTTTGGGAATCCTCATTCAAGAAGTTTTTGTGTTGGAGAACACCATAGGTAAAATCCTAATCCACCCATTAAAATTCTAGTTTCTTTGCATGTAGACCTAGCCCTAAGTGTCCTGGTCCTGTAGGTATGCCTAGACCTAGGTTTTGTGTCCATTTCGTATCATAAATGGACACGTATCAGCCTATAGACCTAGGTGTTTGATGAAATATCCCAAAGGACATTTCGACCTAATTTTAGGAAACTTTTTGAATAGAAATTTAGGGTTTGTTATCGCTTATCAATTTCTGTTGGACTGAGGTGGCCATTGTGTCGTGTCGTATCGAGATTTGGACACGAACACGCTGTTCTGACACGGTGCACATTGCCCTGCTACTCGGGGGCAATTACTCCCTGTACACGACACGTGGATACCTAAGATTTGACACAGCCCTAGAGGCAGACACTGACACAAGGTCCTAAAAGTTTGAGACACTCTCGTGTCGTGTCGGACACGCATTCGGGTGTGCATTGATCACGCACTGTGGGCATACGTACGGTTGTGCCTCGCTGATACGCACGAATTGACACGACACAGGCACACGTGGACATGGTGCAGGCTGTGGGACATGTTCCCCTATCCTAGGCGAACCTACAGCCACGGGAACGTGTCCTAACTCGTGTCGAGTAGTGTCCACGAATGGTGTGCACGTGTGCACGATGATTTTGTGCACAGATTTTGTGTCTGTGATGTTTGGTTGTTTTGGACACGTTGTGTCCACTTAATTGGACACAAATACCCCCCCCCGGCATGTCAATATTTAGAGAACACTTCTACACACCTGTCTTGGGTTTCATTGAGAATTTATTCATTGTGAGATCGAATTGATAATTTTACTGATACATGTTTTCAGCCTGTGAATGTTCTGAATTTGATTCTGTTTAAACCTGACCTATTTTAATGTTAATTTGCCATGAGAGTTTCACCACTCGTGTATTAGCTCATTGTTAATGAATGATTCATGACTAGGGTTGATATTGACATAAGATGGAGATTTATGAAATTGGGTTTTGAGTTGGAATTGATATGCAATAATGTAGACTGATACATGCTTCAGATTTTCAATTTCTGAATTAATTCCTATATTTAAACTGAACTCTTGATGTTAATTTACCATGCTAATTCATATACACATGTATTTGTTTACTGTTAAGTTGATTCATGAGTTGGCTTTTCAATTTGGCTTTAGGATTTCTAAATGAGGATGTGTTTGAAGGTTACTGTAAACTAATTTGAATGGAAGTATTATTCCTTGGTCAGTGATTTCATGACTTGTTCTATTATAGTCGAATTAGACTTGATTTAGCATGGGATTTTAACATTGGTTGAACTTACAACTTGCATTCACTGATATTAAACTGAATATAGTTTGATAAATAATGTTAGACATAATCTCGGGAACATTTGTTCCTTAAATGAATTTGAGTTTTGTTTTGATGAAAATAGGTTTTGGGTTGACATTGTATTGCAGTGAAATAGGAGTTTGAAATTGAAATCTGAGATGGGATTCTCTAAACCTGAACTGGAATTTCCTTACCATTTCACTGGTTGTTCCATGTGATTTCCTGTTTTCATTTCACTGATTACCCTAAAATCTGAGAATACTAATTGGTTTTCTTCCTTTACATTGATTGATTTCTTTTTCCTTTTTACTGAATTGGTTCTTTTCCTTTCACTGTCACATACACACATTACTGATTATTTTCTGTCACATTTGAACTCACACACACACAGGTTTTCCTCATCTAGTTCACTGAACACACATAAACCTGAGTTTCCTTTCTTTTTTCCTGTCACACTGATATGCACACTGTAACTTACACCCTCACATGGACTCTTCATTTCTTGAGTTCCTTTATTAAATCTGTGTTAAATACAATGTTATATACACTGTTGAATCAGGAGACTGAAAACAAAATAGTTCCTTACACATTCCCTGTTTTGAATTTCTGAGAACTGTTGTTAAGCTATAGTTTGATATGTACACTGAATTGGGAATCCTAAAACCTGAGAACAATGGTTGATTCATCATCGAACTGTCATTCTTTTTGCTAATCCTGAGAACCGTGCACTAATCCAGTTCTTACTTGACATTGACACAAGTGCACAAACACATTGGTTCATTTCTTTTCCTGTTATACACCATGTCACTGTTTTTAGGTTTCCATCCACTACACACACACATACACAAGTTCATATATATGCTAGCACTCATTTCCTGTCACCTACACATCACTTTAACTGTCACTTGACACATAGTCTAAACTGAGAACAAACTCTCTACACACACACATTCATGATACACTCTCAAGTCCCACACACATACACATATGCACATGTACTTGAGTGTCCCCCCACTCTATATACATATGTATATTTGTAGGTATAACATATTATGTTGTATGGTTTACATAGCCTATAGGATCAATTCTAAGTTATTTTGTATAGCACATCAATATGTGTTTTTCCTATTAGCTTATATGCCATGTTATCCTATTAGCCTATCTAAATAGATATATGTGTATTCCTATATTAGGGTATATTATGATATCTATGTTTATCATATATTAGATATATATGTGTGTTGTATATAAATGTTTTGAGGGTTGATTTAGCATGGTTTGCCTATTGGCCCATGGTATAGCTTATTAGCCTATGGCCTATGTGGTGTTTGCTTAGCTAGTGAGTCTAGTTTAGACTTGTTTAGTCTTATTAGACCTAGAATGGACTAGTTAGACTAGTATAGACTAGTTTGACTTAGTTTGACCATAGTTGACCGAGTTTGACTTCTAGAGTTGACCAGAGTTGACCAAGAGTTGATTTTGGCCTAGATTGACCTAGAATCATGTAGAATGCATATTAGGACTTCATTATATCATTTTAGACTTGTTGTGACTTGTGCTGTTCTGATTAGGAGCCAGACACCTCTCCTCGGACAGTACATTTACTTCAGACATTCAGATACGAGGCGAGTACATTCTCTGATCATTTCATATCCTGCTTAGAATTATTTCCTGCATTAAATTACTTTACTTGTGCTGTCACGACATTATCATGGATTAGTACTATACGGATATTGTACTCTTGTGCTTTCACCAAACATGTACAACTTTTTAGTGTAGATCATGTACAACTCTTTAGTGTAGATCATGTACAACTCTTTAGTGTAGATCATGTACAACTCTGTAGTGTAGATCATGTACAACTCTGTAGTGTAGATCATGTACACTCTTTAGTGTAGATCATGTACAAATCTGTTCCGTTCATATGTGCTATCCTGTACTCTGACTCACTAGCCACTGTTAGTTCCTTACTTATAGTAGATATTTCTATTACAGTTTTCTCTCTCTGTTTACATACTGTATTCTTCAGCACCTGTATCTTACTTTACTGCATGATTATATTTTCTAACCTGCTTTGAACTGTTGAGATGTACTGTACTAGCTCCTGTCCTGACTGGACCTGTTGAAAATATTACAGAGTACGAGGAGGAGGCCTGGGAGGATACCTTCTTCGGGACAGCTCTAGCTGAGGACATCACCCCACTGCCTAGATTAGTTTAGTTAGGCCTTATCTTATTTTCATGTTGTCTTGAGACTGTTTAGCTAGACTTTACTTCTGTTCAGAGATGTTGAGTTGTATATATTCCTCATTTTCAGTAGCTGAGATATGTACTCTGGATATTTGCGGGGATATTATCTTAGACTATTCTATCTTCTGTTTTTTTTTGAGTTCTATATCATATCGTGTTTTCTTCTTCCTTAGTTGTGATTGAGTTCATTTACTGTTTAGTATCATATTGCTAGATGTATGTTGACCTAGGACAGCGTTCTACCGCCTACACTGCGGCGTAGGCTGGGCGTTGTGACGTTCTCGTACCCTTACAGTGGGTGCGGGTCGTGACAGGTGGACTCAGGGGCTTCAGCGCATGTATCTCACAACAGGGTACTATTTGCCACTTAGACGACAGGCGACTGTGGAGTGTTGAAGATGGGTAATGGAGATGTGTCGAAGGCGGTTGCCGTTGGAGATGTGCATTTGAGAATGAAGACAGGTGCAGTTCTTGTTCTCAAAGATGTTCGTCATGTCGCTGACATCCGTTTCAACCTGGTGTCGGTTGGAAGGTTGGATGACGAGGGATTCTTCAGTCTCTTCGGGAATAGTCAGTGGAAGCTTTCCAGAGGTTCGATGGTGATTGCCAGAGGAAGCAAGAAGTTCGGTCTCTACTATATAGAGGGAAGCGCACAGGGATCACAGGAGGTGAACGCCGTCAGTGATGCGTCTACCGAGTTGTGGCACAGGCGGCTCGGCCATATCAGCGAGAAGGAGATAAGCTACTTGGTGAACAGGAAGGTGATTCCAGGGCTCAAGTCTACAAAGTTGGAGAAGTGCACGCACTGCTTAGCTGGGAAGCAAAATAGGGTATCTTTCCAAAGTCACCCAAGTTCAAGGAAGCCGACGTTGCTCGAGTTGATTTACTCGGATGTCTGCGGTCCTATGAAGGTAAAATCTATTGGTAGTGCTTCTTACTTTATAACTTTTATTGATGACTGTTCCAGAAAGGTTTGGGTCTACGCCTTAAAGACCAAGGATCAGGTGCTGCCTACTTTCAAAGAGTTTCAGGCCTCTGTTGAAAGAGAGATGGGCAAGAAGTTATTGTGTGTTCGATCCGACAACGACGGCGAATACATCGGTCCCTTTGATGCTTATTACAGAGAGTAAGGGATACGACACCAGAAGACTCCGCCCAAGACACCTCAGCTCAATGGTGTAGCGGAGCGCATGAACAGGACGCTGATAGAGATGGTGCAGTGTTTGCTGTCAAAAGCAAACCTGCCGGACAGTTATTGGGGTGAGGCTCTTCTCACAGCTGCTTATGTTATTAATTTATCTCCTAGTGCTCCTTTGTAGGGTGATGTGCCTGACAAAGTATGGTACGACAAAGAGCCGTCATACAATCACCTACGAGTGTTTGGCTGTAAGGCCTTTGTACATGTACCGAAGGACGAAGGGTCCAAACTTGAGCCGAAGACGAGGCGATGAGTCTTTGTCGGCTACGGTCGGAATGAGTTTGGCTATAGACTCTACGACCCGGTGGGAAGAAATCTCTACAGAAGCAGGGACGTGGTATTCGTCGAGGATCAGACCATGACCAACACTCAGGATTCTGAGACGCCTTCTGAGGCTGAAGAATTGTCTGAGTTAGAGTCATTTCGTTTCGAGCAGTTACCAGAGGACATCGTAGATGAACCAATTATGGGGGAACCAGTACATGGAGTTGCTCCCAAACTTGATCATCAGCCTGCTGATGGTGGTCAGGGTGTCCCTCAGGAGGATGAGTACATGCCGGGGAGGCAGTTTCTGAAGAGGAGGAGGCTGTTGGTATACAGCCAGCACCAGTGGCTCCACTGAGAAGGAGCGACAGAGAGCGTCGACCATCTATGAGATACTCACCGGGTGAGTATGTGCTATTGACTGACGGAGAAGAGCCGAAAGTTTTGTAGAGGCTATGGAAGACGAACACAGGCAGGAGTGGATAGAGGCTATGCAGAAGGAGATGAGTTCCTTACACGCCAATTCCACTTATGAGCTGGTGCGATTACCAAAGGACAAGAAGGCTTTGAAGAATCGATGGGTGTTTAGAGTGAAGCAGACGGATGATGCTACTCGCCCTCGATACAAAACGAGGCTGGTAGTTAAAGGCTACAGTCAGCGGAAAGGCGTGGATTATGATGAGATCTTTTTGCCTGTCGTCAAGCATTCGTCTATTCGGGTGGTGCTAGCATTGGTAGCCAGTCTCGACTTGGAGGTCGAGCAGATGGACGTGAAGACGGCATTCCTCCACGGTGATCTTGAGGAGGAGTTATACATGGAGCAGCCAGAGGAATTCTGTGAGAAGGGCAAGTCACATTTGGTCTGCCGGTTTAGAAAAAACTTGTATGGTCCGAAGCAGGCTCCGAGGCAGTGGTACAGAAAGTTCGAGTCGTTTATGGGGGAGCATGGCTATGCACGGACGACGTCGGATCACTGTGTATTTGTGAGGTATTTTGTCGATGATGATTTCATTATTTTATTGCTCTATGTAGATGACATGCTATTAGTAGGTCGGAATGCCACTAGGATAGCGAAGTTGAAGCGCCAACTGGGCGTTGTCTTCTCTATGAAGGATTTGGGTACAGCAAAGACTATTCTTGGGATGGAGATCAGCCGAGAGAGAGAGTCCAAGCTGCTACACTTGTCCCAAAAGAAGCACATTCACCGGGTACTTCAGCTTTTCAGTATGGATGGGTCGAAGAAAGTGAGCTGCCCCCTTGCGGCCCACTTTAAGTTCACTGAGGAGCAGTGTCCATCTACCGAGGACAAAAAAGAAGATATGGAGCGGGTTCCATATGCTTCAGCTGTGGGGAGCCTTATGTATGCTATGGTGTGTACGAGGCCAGACATCGCTCATACAGTTGGCACAGTTAGCAGGTATCTTTCAAATCCTGGAAGGGTACATTGGAGTACGGTCAAGTGGATTCTACGATACCTTCAGGGCACTGCCGATTGGAGACTTTCTTTTGGTGGTGACGAGCCGAAGCTGGTTGGGTATACTGACGCTGATATGGCTGAAGATGTAGACATGAGGCGATCGACTTCGGGCTATATGATAATATTTGCTGGAGGAGCGGTATCGTGGCAGTCGCGGTTGCAGAAGTGTGTTGCCTTGTCGACGACAGAGGCAGAGTACATTGCGGCGACGGAGGCTTGTAAGGAGTTGCTGTGGATGAAAAAGTTGTTACAGGAAATGGGGATGAAGCAAGAGCAGTATACTTTGCTTTGCGACAGTCAGAGTGCTATTCACCTTATGAAGAACCAGACATTTCATAGTCGGTCCAAGCACATTGAGACTCGGTATCATTGGATACGAGATGTGGTTGAGAAGAAGGACACGATGCTTGAGAAGGTCCATACTGTTGACAATGGAGCGGACATGCTCACGAAGGTTCTACCAAGGGGGAAGTTTGAGTACAGCAGGCGGATCGTCGGGATGACGAGTTCCTCCACCTAGTTGTGAAGGAGGAGATTTGTTGGAGTGGATGGGGTTCCCAACCTATGTGGAGAATACTCCAGAGAGCGATGTGCGCCATCCGTGTGTCGGAGAAGCTCGGGGAGTGCATGGATCCTATTTTGGAACATATATGGTAAGAAAATATATGATTGGATTTCCATATTTACTTTGATTATATATTTATGATTGGACCCTTCATATAGTAGCTTTCCATATAATTGGGCTTTCAATTATGGCCAGCCAATTATGATTGGATTTCCATTAAATATATGATTGATGCATATTGGAAGTTTCCATATATGTATTGGCCTTCCATGTATGGATTACCAAGGGCTTATAAAAGGGTGATGCATGCTAGTTGTAAAATCATCTCAAAACAAGAGTGCTTACAATCTTTGAGAGAGAGAGAGGATTAAGGACTATTGTGAAGGAAAGATTGCTTCGAATAATTTTTCGGCATCTCTTGTTCTTCGGAGTCCACAATCAAAAATTTTCTTCTTTCAAGTGAGTTGTGGTGATCCGTGTTGGATCGGGAGGAGCTTGTAGAGGGTGTATTCTCTTTATTCTATTAGTGGAGGTTCTTCAGGGTTGGACTCCGATCGTCCCGTGGTTTTTTCCATAAGGGTTTTCCACGTCAAAAATCTTTGTGTCTGCGATTGTGTTTGGCATTTTCGGTTTGTGTGCTTTTGTTAGGTTCTCTCGCAGGACTTTCTGGTTTGGGAGAACGGTTTCCGAGCTTCGTTCCCAACAAAATCCTTATATTATCATATATATTGTTTTGAAGTGGTACCAATGTGTTCCAAAATTTTGACGAAATGTGCTTAAAGAAGCAATTTATAAAAGTTAATATGTCAAACACGTCCGAATGCTATAATTGGAATGCTATTAGGATAATTTAGCATTTCAGTTTTGTCAACCTTCTCTATTTTCGATGTACCTTATTCTAGCTTGGACTTGTTGCCGATGGAAAGGGTTTGTCGAGGTTGGCATATCGTACCTAAATGAGAAAATTGTGGGCCATGGCAGTAAACTTGTTCAATAAGAAAGTTGAATAGAAGGGGTCCAAGCCCAACAATATATTACCAGAAGAAGAACCCAACAGGCCGAGTTCATGTTAGGTGGTAGACAAACTCAATTAGTTTCACATCGATTCCAAATTAACGCTTTTACTACAGACTTTGCACCCAGAATTCATCCTCTAGTAGGGAAGTAGGGAAAAAAACGTCTGAGAGCCAATTCTCCCGAATCGTTTTTATTGTCCTCGTACAAGAAAGTCTCTTCCTGAACATATATGATTTAAATTAGAGTTATTTGTATTTACCCTCCCAATTGTTAATCATATTTCCACTTCCCTCCTACCCCCCTCTCCCCCAAAATCCTTCGGGCAAAGTGCAAACAAACCCTCCTAGATTTGCGTTTTTGCATTTAAAGACCCCTTGTTTAAAAAAAAACCCTCCCATTTTTATTTTTGTTCAGTTGTACCCATGTCGTTAACAACCGTTAAAATACGTCTAAAAAGACGATTTTACCCCTCATCCACTCTCTCCTCTCTTTCTCTCCGGTGGTGGGGACAGTGTCAAGCGGGGCCGACTAGAGTAGAGGGGAGGGTGGTCGACCAGCGTGGGAAGGAGGGGGCGGATCGAGCATGGTCGGCCAATGGAGGGGGGTCGACCAGCGTGGGGAGGGTCGAGGGGAGTCGTCTATTAGCTGTTAGAAGTGATCGTTAATGACTTTTAAAAAATTTAAAAACTAAAAAAATACACAAAATGCCCTCCCTTCCCTACCAGTGGTGGCCAGCCCCCTCCTCCCTCCGCCAGCCGGTCCCCCTCGACCCACCCCCCCAACCTCCTCCCTCCACTAGCCGGCCCCTCAACCCGCCCCCCTCCTCCCTCCGTTGGCCGGCCACCCTCCTCTCTCCTCTGATTGGTCCCGCTTGACCCGTCCCCACTACCGGATAGAGAGGGAGAAGAGAGTAGGGGGAGGGATAAAATTGTCTTTTTAGACGTATTTAATGGCTGTTAATGGTAGGAGTGCAAACAAAAATGAAAATGTGAGGATTTTTTTTAAACAAGGAATCTTTAAATGCAAAAACGCAAATCTAAGAAGGGTTTGTTTGTACTTTACCCCAAGGATTGGGGGGGGGGGTAACATTAATTAAAATAAAAATGGGAGGAAAGTGGAGATATGATTAGCAATTGGGGGATAAATACAAATAACTCTTAAAATTAACAAAAATGCAGTACGATACTTCAGAATAAGGACCAAATAACAGGTTAGTTTAGGTTCACTAAAATTTAATCATACATGAGAATGGGTGATAGCTATAAAGGAGGCTCCTTGTGGCATTTGGGCTAGTAACTGTTCTGAAACAAACTGAATGAAGACCGCCATGGAATTATCCTCGCCTCGGTGATCGTGATCATGATCGTAATTATGATTATATTCCAAATTAATCGTGGAAAGTGTATGTGAAAATCCTGGCCAAGCACAACACTGAGCCCAGCAAGAAGATTATCATAGCTGAAGGAAAGTGTCCAAAAATAGGCCTATGACCTATTTTGACCATATATATGGTAATCCTATATAAGATTGGATTTGACCATATATATTGTTATCCTACATAGGATTGTATTTTTAATATATAATCTTACATAAGATTGGATTTTAAGCCTACATAAGATGAGATTTCTATGGTATATAAAGGGGTCTAAAGGTTCTCCACAAAATACACCTCCAAGAGTGCTCAATGTAATTTGTTGAATAAGTTCAACACAAGTATCTCATTGTGCTCAAGTTGTTGAATAAGTTCAACACAAGAGAGCTAAAGTTGTTGAATAAGTTCAACACAAAAGTTTGAAAGATTTTTTTATATCTTTGTGATAGAGAGTTCTTGAGTGCAAGGAGAGAAGTGCTGAGAGCTATTTTAATCCTTTTATTCATCATATTGGAACAAAATTACTATCGTCTGTAGAAGTAGGTATCTTGGCCGAACCATGTAAATCATTATTTTTGTGGTTGTAAATTTTTTCTGAGATATTCTCTGATTTCTTGTGTTTATTTTGTTGTGCCCAACAAATTGGTATCCGAGCTTTGGGAGTCTACCAAGGTGTCCGACAAAGTTCTTAGAAAAAGTTAATTGGGTAGATTCTTGATATGGCTCCATCAAGCAGGATCGGAAAGTATGAAATTGAGAAGTTCAATGGGAAGAATGATTTTGGCTTTTGGAAAAGCCAGATGAATGACGTTCTCATATTTCAAAAGCTTCACAAAGTTTTACGGGAAAAATCCAAGAAGCCCGCTGACATGACCGATGATGATTGGTATGACATGGATCTCGAAGCATGTGCCGCTATTCGCTTGTGTTTGGAAAGGGATGTCGTGTACTCTGTGAAGGACGAAACCATCGCCAGTAGGTCTGGTAAAGTTGGAATCACTTTACATGACGAAGAATCTTACCAACCGACTTTATATGTTAAAGTCGCTCTACAGACTAGTGATGGAGGAAGGTACGTTAATTTGGGATCATATCTCAAAATTCAATCAAATTATTTCCGACTTGAAGGATATTGACATACATGAAGAAGATGATCGTTTGGCGCTAATCCTATTATTTTCTTTGCCCGATTCTTTTGACAATCTTATTCAAACATTACTATACGGAAATGACTCAATTTTCGTAGAAGAGGCTACGAGTGCCTTATTGTCTAATAAGGTACGGAGGTTGGCTTCTAATGGTGGAAACGGTGGAGACCAAGCCTAAAATTTGACGACAAGAGAAAGGACAAACGATAGAGCATCTTATAGTAGAAGGTCAAGGTCCAAGTCTATGACACCTATTGAGAAAGTGAAGTGCTTCAACTACAATGAGAAATGAAATTATGCAAATAAGTGTCCTCATCCAAAGAAGAAGAATAAGAAAAAGGAGAATAAGACATAAAGAGAAGGTGATGAAGCAAACTGTGCTTCAGAAGCTGACAGTGACGGAATCTATTTTTCGGTGGCACATGACAACATGAGTAACCGTTGAATTCTCGATTCCGGATGCTCGTATCATATGTGTCCAAAGAGGGAGTAGTTTTCTTCCTACAAGGCAACAAATGGTGGTTCTGTGTTGATGGACAACAATAATGCATGTCGATCTATTGGAATTGGGTCTATCAAGGTGAAAATGTATGATAGAATTGTGCAGACTTTGGCCGATGTCAGATATGTTTCCGACCTTAAGAAAAATCTTATTTCTCTTGGTATGCTTAACTCGAATGGTAACAAGTTCGTTGCCGAGGGTGGAGTCCTGCGGGTTGTTCGTGGTTCTTTGGTGGTGATGAAATGTCACCGACAGGGTAACCTTGATATCTTATTAGAAAATACTGTGACTAGGACTTTAGCAGTCAGTACATCTGATTTGTCTGATAGCACACGTCTTTGGCATATGCGGCTTGGGCATATGAGTGAGAAAGGCCTGTCCCTACTAAGCAAGCAAGGATTACTGAAGAACATAAAGAAACCAAGTATGAATTTCTGTGAGCATTGCATTTATGGCAAGCAGCACATGGTGACCTTAGTAAAAGCAAGCAGAAGATGAGAGGTATTCTCTATTATGTGCATACAGATATATGGGGACCTAGCAGGATTCCTTCCAAGAATAGAGCAAGGTACTATGTTACTTTTATTGATGATTATATACATTATGTTTGGTTGTATTTCATCAAAACCAAGGATCAAGTGTTCGAAAAGTTCAGTAAAAAGCGATGGTAGAGAACAGAACGTGCAAAAAGGTTAAGACATTGAGGTCTGATAATGGTATTGAATGTACCTATGGACCTTTTAAAGATTTCTGTGCTCAAGAAGGTATCATTCGACATTGGACTGTCAGGAACACGCCGCAGTAGAATGGGCTAGCAGAGAGGATGAATCGAACCTTGCTTGAGAAAGCAAGATGCATGCTCTTCAATGCTGGTTTAGGCAAGAAATGGTGGGCAGATGCTATACACATGGCACGGTACTTGGTTAATAGATCACCAACTCTAGCTATAGATTGTAAGACTCCATATGAGGTGATGACCGGCAAACCAGTAGACTACAATACTTTGTACGTATTTGGATGCAAAGCTTACTATCATGTCAATGAGGGTAAGTTGGATCCGAGAGCCAAGAAAGCCATATTCTTGGGATATGCACAAGGAGTGATGGGCTATCGTCTGTATTGTTTGGAGGATCTTAATCAGCATGGATGTCACATTCGACGAGTCTTCAGTGTTGGCTTCGAGCAAGAAGAGTGAGTCTGATCAGGATGGTGGTGTATTTAGCTAATCTCAAACTGTTGAGATTGAGTTGTCTGAGGATGCATCAAATGAGGTGGAGGTTTCTAAAGATGTTCATCAAGCCCCACAAGAGCAACAACCAGAGGATGAGCAGCACCAGCAGCAAGATTCTTTGACCACCACTAGGCCAAGGAGATCGGTCAAGCCAATACACATGTATGGATTTGAGGAATCGGTAAAGCACTATGGACAGTTAAATGTGGTGGCATATGCACTACCAGTGGAGGATGACGAGCCTATCATATTCAGACAGGTTGTCAAAAATACTAGCATGCGAGCTATAGGCTACAAGAAAGTGTACAAGAAGAAAGAAGCTTCTCCAGAGCCAGTGGAGAAGTTTTGCTTGAGAGCCTATAGGGACAGAATTGACAAGTGGCTGATTTGGTGAAGCTATGCGGTGGAGAAGTGTGTCGTCTATATTTTGTGGCAAAACCTTGCCGAGGTGGAGATATGAAGGAAAGTGTCCAAAAATAGGCCCATGACCTTTTTTGACAATATATATGGTAGTCCTATATAAGATTGGATTTGACCATATATATTATTATCCTATGTAGGATTGGATTTCCAATATATAATCTTACATAAGATTGGATTTTAAGCCTATATAGGATAGGATTTCTATGGTATATAAAGGGGTCTAAAGGATCTCCACAAAATACACCTCCAAGAGTGCTCAATGTAAGTTGTTGAATAAGTTCAACACAAGTATCTCATTGTGCTTAAGTTGTTGAGTAAGTTCAACACAAGAGAGCTAAAGTCGTTGAATAAGTTCAACACAAAAGTTTGAGTGATTTTTTTTTTATCTTTGTGATAGAGAGTTCTTGAATGTAAGGAGAGAAGTGTTGAGAGTTATTGTAATTCCTTTCATTCTTCATACTGGAACAAAATCACCATCGTCTGTGGATATAGGCATCTTGGCCGAACCACGTAAATTATTATTTTTGTGGTTGTGAATTTTCTCTGAGATATTCTCTTATTTCTTGGGTTTATTTTTGCTGTGCCCAACAATAGCGCTCTACACAGTAGAACTTTATCTTGTTGGCTCCATACTACGAGATGTAAGAATTTACTCCTTTGATTGTCGATCATATGATGAATATTCCATATATAGTTTGATTCAAATTGATGAATTGTCGTCATATCAATTAATTGGTGATTATTGTGAATATTCTATATATGGTTTGATTGACTAATTGATGGATTCAAATTGATCAATCAGAGGTAATTTCCTAATATATATTTCCATAATGGATGAAAATCATTTAAGTCGAAATTGGTCCTTTCTCACCTATATAAAGTGCACATATTCATCTTATGTACACAACAACAAAAGGTACTAAAAACACTATGATTGTTTGAGATGCAAGGGCTAAGAGAGAAACAATTTCCTTTGATTAACGACCAGACTAGTGCATATTGCTCAAATGGAACAAGGTATGTAGTTTATGTTTTCCGCTTTACAATTAATGTTGTGAGATCATGTATGTTCTAGATCTTGGATTATTAATTTTTAGACCGTACAGATTAGTATCCCAAAAAATCCTCAAATTATTAACCGTTGGATTATTAATTTTTAGACCGTACAGATTACACCGCGAGATTACATCAAATCTCCAAATTAATTAAAGAAAAAAAGGAATTCTCTCTCTCTCTCTCTCTCTCCTTACATCCGTTCTCTTCCCTGGAAAAAAAATTCAAAAAGCTCTCAAGCCTCTGCCCTCGCGCCTCTCGACGCTCCGTTCTCAATTCTTACTTCTCTCGGCTCTCCATTCGCAATTCTTATTTGGATCTCGAAGCAACCATTAGCCATTCGCAATTCTCATCTGGTAAAATAAAATGTATTTCAATTATGTAGTTCTTGTTTAATTTTTTTGTTTTATTTTCGGATTGTAATATTGGCACAAAAGTAGGTTGCCTATGGCTTTGCTATTTGGTAATTTCATCTATATTATAAATCAAAAGTTAGCACCCGATTGATTTTGAAGTTGTAATGTACCCTAAATCTGAGGCAAATATATTTTGATTATTTTAGTCACCTCCTCCTCATCTTTCATTTCCTTCAAAAATTGCCTTATGAACCAGGCATGAAACTTGAAAATGCAGATGGCAAAGGACTTTTGTTACTCGGATACTATTTTAAGGGATTTCATATGTTATTTAAGTTGTTGTAAATTCAAGTTGTTGTCAACTCACTCTCAAGTTTACGAAATAATCAAGCATCAGTGCCGAATTAACATGAACGCATGAGAGAAGCCTGTGAAAACTATTTTTTTAGTTAGTTTGGAAAAATAATAAGTGTGCAGAAAAGATTTTGTAACTGGACAAATGATGTATGCTCGTGTCTCTGATATATGAATCTAGTTCTTTTTGTTTCATAAACTTTTGACTGATATCAAACTCGCTTAGTATCATATGATTTGATATCCAAGTTTAACATATCTATCAATGAAGATGAACATAGCTGCCTACTGATTTATGCTTTAGAGCAATGACTGTAATTTGTTGTTGCATACTTATTAGTATACTTGTATTGCATACATGTCGGTTCTAGGCTTTTATAATGGCACTAAACCAATCATAGCTTTTATATATTTATATACTGCAGCTTTATCCTTTATTTGATAACCTTCTTGACAATGTAATCTGACTTGATGGCTTCATATCTATATCCTCTGATGTTTGAAGTGGATACTAAGGTAACCTATAAATAATATAGGGTCTAACTTCCTATAATTACAGTTTCCTATGGAGACCTTGGGTTCCGCAGGATAAGCAAGGTTTTATATGTTATAGAATCTTCTTTCTCATCTTGTCTTTAGACTCTTTAATGATATATAATTCTTAGTTCCATTCGGGCTTCAGTGACGGACTTATAATGGACTAATTGTTGTTATATCCATCTTAGGAACTCAAATTTGTTAGTTATTACTATCTATGTTGCACATATGGACATAATTTAGGTACGGAATAAAAAAGTATTTACCTATGTTACACGTTTATGGTTACAATTCTACTCTAAACCTATTTTATTTTTTAAGACACATTTTAATGCCTTTTTTCTCTTGACACTTGATAAACAATTGCCTCTTGATTAACAAATTTATTTACCATGTTATTCAATAATTTATAACGGTTCACAATTTATATAGTTTATTCAACAGAATTTATAATGAATGAAATGACAAGTGTGGGAAGTGTCCAAAATTTGGCCGACCAAGCTACGGATAATACATAAGTAGTAGTATTCCAACAAAACAATGTTGTGGAAGACCAAGTTTTATTTGTTGGTAAGATTTTCAATTCCTTACAAGAGGTAGAAAGTTGCTAGCAAGAATATGCAGCAAATAACGGTTTTAGTATCCGAAAGAAAGCTACAGATCGATCAAGATGCGGTCTCTCAGATCCAACAAGTGTTAGATATACATATTGTTGTGAAGGAACCTATAAGCCGAAAAAGGTAATAGAAGAAGAAAGTAAAATCAGACGGAGCACTTCAACAATGAAAAGTGGTTGCAAAGCTAGGATGCGTATCCAAAATGTAAAAGATTCAAACATATGGAAGGTCAACATATTTGAAGATGTACACAATCATACTTTGGTCAGCCCAACCAAACGGATTCATATGATATCTAAAAGACACTTGCCTGAAGTTGCAAAAGTATTAACAGAAAGTTTTAGTTAAGAACGTCTTCAGATTAGTAAGATCCCTACACTTTTTGGTGGATGCTCCAATACCCAATTTAATGCTAAAGATCTTTATAATCATTTGAGGCGGTTAGAGCATCCATCAATGACTGTAGGATGCTGATTCTGTGAGAGTTTATTTTCAACAAATGGGACAAGGGAACAAAGATTTTTATTATGTAATTGATACAGACGAAGAGGGAAGAGCAGTTAACTTTTTCTGGATTGATGGACGGTCACGCTTGGCCTATCAACAATTTGGAGATGTCGTTACATTTGACCCAACATATAGAACAAATAAATATTCTATGCCGTTTGGACCCTTCACGGGTGTGAACCATCACCATCAATCGATTCTTTTGGTTGTGCATTAATAGAAAATGAAACTGAAGACACTTTTGTTTGGGTGTTTAAGCAATGGTTTCAAGCTATGGAAGGAAAATACCCTATTTCCATCATCACAGATCAAGAAAGAGCACAACACATAGATAACACCCAACCTTTAAACTAAAAGAACATTATACCTTGTTACAGCTTGAGGACTTTGGACATCAATATTTAAGGACAATCTTTTTTCGGTAAACAAGGCAAGTACACTACAACTTTACGTTTCTGTTCATGATTCATATTTCGTATTTTAGACTTTCGTTACATGTTTCTTACTTTTCTTACAAATTATTTCTTTACAAGTATCTCAAGTTTTATTTAGCGTTTCTCAAGTTGTATTTTCCTTACATGTTTCAAGTGTACTATCCTTATATGTTTCAAGTTGTATTCCTCTTACACATGTCTTACACTTGCATGGGTTAGGGAAATGTCTAGTTAACATGCGATCAAAGCCCGTAGTGTAGTACATGTATCCGAGCTTGACTGTACATCATGCACGTATAGTCAATGCCGTACCCCCAAGTTGTCTTTATTTACATGTTACAAGTTCTTTTATTATAGCCGATCACATATTTACTAGCTTTTCAAAATCACTTTACATAGTTATATCTCTTATCATATTACAACCGTTATTTATTGTTGTAATTACAAATTCTAGTTGTCATTTCCTTATTTCTATGTCTTTCCATATTTGTCATTTACATGTTTCAGTAACTTTAAGTTGTAGGGTTATACTTTGCTCCTTTCTTGATTGGATCATTGCAGGTGAATTGACTGAGGAGGAGTTGCTTTGCAATTCATACTATGGATCTGCCAGTGAGATGCTAGCCAACATCCCAGAGGATGTCCCTGCTGGGAAATACCCTATAGCTTAGTGCTTAGCTTACATTTCGCTTTTGAACTTAGTTTGTAATAAATAGTTAACATTCATTTTACTGGATTTGTTTCCAGTTTACTCTTGCTTTGGGAATGTAACTAAGTGACATCTTTGGACCTATTTCTAATTTATCTCGATATAGTTGCTGTGATAAATCTGATTCAATATAATTTAAAGATAATTAAAGGTTTAGAACAGCTTACTACGTTGTGTCTCATACCGTAGGCTGGATGTGTCCGACACGTATTCGAATATTCGGGAGCGGGTCGTGACATATTTTTAGTGGTGGCCCATACAGGTCAGCCTATTAACACTTAGGACATAGAGTGTTAATTAGGGGACTTACTAGATTAAGAAGAATTATCACAGCATAGGACCGGTAGTATATATATACTTTGGATTACTATTTAGTTATTCTACCTAGATAGATTACTTATTTGTTCCTTACATTCCAGAGAATGACTACTTCGCGGGCTTCTGAGGGAGAGGCTTCTTCTACTCATCCTGGATCGCAAGGGGATGTACAACTTACCCCACCACCTGGCATCCCTGGTGTTCCTGCTATCCTTCCAGGCACTGACCCTATCATCCAGACTCCCCTGACTCAACATGCACCTAATGTTCCACCTGCACCAGGCCTTATTCTGGCACAGGCTACCGTTACCTTAGACGGAAACCAGCTCCTCGGTTTATTTCAGAGGTTCCTAGCGACCCACCAGGAGCAGGCTGCCCTACTCAGACAGAGCCTAGAGCGTACAACTACCCCACCACCACCTAGAGAGCCTCAGCCCTGAATCGGGACCGTACAAGACTTTATAAAGTTGGACCCGAAGGAGTTTAAGGGAACTGAAGGCATCATCTATGCCAACGACTGGTTAGATACTGTAGAGAGGAAGCTCAACGGAGCTAGACTGTCCGACGATCTCAAAGTCGAGGCAGTAGGGTTTGTACTGACAGACCTAACTTCTACCTGGTTCAAGAATGAACCAACTTTCACCACGGAAGAAGTCACCTGTGTCACGCCCTGATTACGTAGAGTCAATTTATATCTTGGAATCGATCGTCCTCGCTTGGGCGTGATGCCGTACAAGTCTGTTATTGCACTTGTACAAGAAAGAGATGGTACACAATTAATAATCTATAAATAGGAACACATCGCAGTGGCAGGATCAGACAAATTGAAGATAATGAGGATGTTCTTACTCATTGGATAGAACACATCATTTGAATTACAGCAACAAAAATAAGCAAAAAACTTGAAGTCGCATAAAGATATGTAGAAATAAGCTGTCTTTATTGATAATTAAAAATAGAGTATAAAACTTGCAATAGAATGCAAAGTTTACAACACCTATCACTTTACATGGACAGCCAACTGAACAAGAGTCATGAAGCTTACGTTTGATACTTTCATACACTAGAATACAACTCGATATACCGACTTGGCTTACAACTCACTGGTACAACTGATTACAATGTTCCATACATTATGTCCTTTATAACCAAAAGACATTATCTTGTACAAGGAGAGCTTCTGCATGCCCAACAAATCTTCGATGTCGCAGGACCGATCAAGCCAATCTTCATGTACAAAACTTTCCAAGCACGAGCACCTACCCACAACGTGGGTCAGTACATCATCTATGTACTGGCGAGCAGAATCTAACCCACTCGCCTAAACCGACACTAAGTAGTCAATTTTAGGAAGCATTTATTAGAATGATCTTTCTAGTTGGGGCCTAGCATCAGTTTACAGTTCATGGGCAATATTCAAAGTGAAGCATGTAAACATATTCTTAGCAGCATTCATGTGAAGGCATCATTATAACACACTTGGTATTATCATAAAAAGGCATCATTGAGGCATCGTTAGTACTAACATCTTGAACATGTTACAACAATTCTCATAGAAAGCATCACTTAGCATGTAAGTTATGTTTAAGCAGTTTCATAGCAAGGTAACATGTTGGCGTACTAAATTTAACATGTTAGGCAGGTTCTCATTTGAAAGGCAACATCACAGCACCATTTGATTTAGCATGTTAATCAAGCAAGAACCAACATAAATATATTGCATATATCACATTTAAGTGATTTCTTACCGATAGCTGACTCCTCGTTCCTGCATCAAATACAGGTTAGGCAATATACATACTCTGCCTGCACAAAACATTCATTACCATACATCCTGACTACATGACCACTGGTGTTATACACCATTTTGGACTTGCCATATAGGACTTCAAGGGTATCGACGCACCATTCACCCGGGTTGCAAGCCCGAAATGAATGTCCTGATACCAATTATGCCACCAAAGCATGCTGCATTTCCTTCTAAGCCGAATCGGTCCCCAGGGCCCTAGGAACTGTCTGAGGAAACAATACCTTGTATACAAGTTGTCCATGACCATGCGAATGCGTGTCCGACTCGATCATGTTCGAAGTCGTATGGTAAAATATTAAAATAAATAAAGGCCACAATGTATTATCTCACCTCATCATTGTCATATTCAACGACTCATTTCCAACATTACCATCATTTCACTTGGTGATCTCAGTGATCCCAAGCCCCATCATACCTTCACATCAATTTATTCTTTGCACAAATCTCACATCATTCAATTCCCAAGGAACATGTAGCATCTCATTCATCTCATAGGGACAATACCATTCATTTCATTGCTTATAAGAAAATAGGCAACAACAACAGTTACGTAGAAGGTACATGATTCTATTATTTCATTAAGTTCTTTATGTTATTAGCATAGCCAGTTCATTTCTCATGTATCATTCATGCGGCATTTACAGAAGGGACGTTATCAATTCATTTCAAGGGGGCTTTAGCATTTCATTCTCACGCATCAAGTCATATTAGCAGTTCAAGTATGATTCATTCAGCAGTTCAATGTTCATGTATCGTTCATTCAACGATTTCTTAGCATAAGCATCTCTATCGATTGGCAACTAAAGCATTACAATTATTCAGCATCCAAGGTATGGGACATTAAGGACATATTATTAGCAATTCAATACTCAATTTTATTTAACCATGAAGGAGTAAGGAGGGAGGACAGTTCTACTCACTTGCATAAAGGGTCTTCCTATTTCGATTACACACATTCCTACTAAGCGTAGCTCCACCAGCGAGCCACGTTCCAATACCCATTCCGTCTAGCCAACTAAGAGAGACTGCATCAGTCTCAATTCTTCTGATCTCCAACCCAAGTCATAGTCCAACATTCTGATCGCATCCAACAAGCCAACCCAAATGCCTCGTACGGAGCGGGGCATTACATGATATACCACTCAGCAAAAGTTTCGTCCTTGAAACTTAAGGAAACAACTCATCCTACTAATTCACTTAGTCAGAACAAGTTACTCATTCAGCTTCAATTCAATATTCATTTCAGTACTCCCGGCCATCTCAAAATTACTATCTAATTGTACCACTTAACTCATCAATGATTCAATCCGTCGTTCCCTTTTCCAAAGTATTTGTACTTCTCATTGATTCACCCACATTCTTCCAGCATTGTTATCTTCATCGCAGCCTACCACTTCGTTTGGATTTATACACATATTTTAGTCGTCCCCAAAATATATGCATTTCAGCCAAAGCCCGTGCTAGTGCGATAACTCTTCCTACAATGTCATCTCAGTCGCAGCGTATCACTTCGGTTGGATCCATACACATATTTTAGGCGTCCCCAAGATACATGTACTTCAGCCAACTTTCGTGTTAGTACAATTCGATTAGCCACAGTGTAACTCTCTTCCCAATCCGACTTAGCATCCTTCCAATTGACTTATTGTTTCGTTTGCTTCGTCATAATCGCTCTCTTTCAAGCCATAATACTTAATATCAGGGACAACTCGGATAAGTCACTTATCCAAGCACAACATTTCGAATCTTCGGGCCAAGGGTCTAACTTAGAGCCAACCATACTAAGAGTTCACCACCACCACTATGCAATTCTATTCCTTTCTGAATCCAACAATATTTTCCACCGAGGCAATTCCTCTTAAAGGATACAATCCGAGGGTCACTCACTATCAATTACTAAGCCAAGAGTGCAATTCTATGCAATAGTCAAGGTTAATCCAGCTACCCGACTTTAGATACCGATCCAACATTCATGTCATGAACAGTTAGTCCCATCTCATGGGATAATTCACTATTTGGCACGCACCACTCAAGTCTTACCCTATAATTGCAATTCCCACTTAATACCGACATATAACTTCACAAGGGTCCAACATCTCTAAGGCTCATGTTGCAACATAACTTCACAACATATATTTCCTTAGGTCACACTCATCAGCATCTCACGTTCAATATCACAAGGTCATCCTGTGGGTTGCCAACAGTCACCCTATTATTCGGTCAAGGTTCTAAGGCTAGCTATACAGACAGCTAAACCTAATCATTCAGGTGACTCCCCTAGAGTGGACGACTACTAGGGTTATACTAGTTTCTTATTCTTAGTGCCAACAAGCAACCGACGGTTCTAAAGAACTCTACCCAAACCTATGGGTATCAACTCAATCTGAATAACTAATCGCCATTGCCAACAATTAGTTATGCAGCCCACAGTAGCTAGGGAAAAGTCTATCTATCCAGGTCATCGTCAAGGAACTAATTCCTACAGAGGTGTAGAAGCATGAAAATTTTAGCAGACTGGACATATGCGCCTAAGCTAATGAGGACATATGCGCCCAAGTGAACTCATATGCGCCCAAGTCACCAGTGAAGCCATATGCGTCCAAGTCACTAGTGGAGCCCTATGCGCCCAAGACAAGCTCTTCCAGAAGGGGGGCACATAGCCCTGTTTCAGGCTATGCGCCCAAGTCAGAACAACCCCTGACTCGGTCAAACCCACGATCAAAACGTGCACCGAAGCATACGGCCACGTCAGTCTCCACGAGCAGTCGTGCACCGAAGCATGCGACCACGTCAGCACCATGATCAACCCACGATCATGCAGCCTTCATGCGCCTACACCCTATGCGCCCAAAACAGGACCATGCGCCCACATGAAGACCAGTGTGTATCCTCATATGGGCGCATAATATTATTCCAGCTCAAGAACGACTATAAAAAGGGGTCTCATCCCTCTTCAAAAGACAGAACGAAGAGCATTTTTAAGAGCCAAATTGCTGTACTTCTTGCCAGTGAGCTGAGAGTTAGCAATTTTCTTAGGTTTTCTTCCACTTTTGTAATCGGAGTGTCAATGGAGTAAAGGAGCAACTGCTGCTTGATCTCCATCGTCCCATTCTCCAGAATTCTTTTTGTACTCAGGGATCCTCAGCGCATGATCTCTCAAGCGTACTTAATTTGTGGGGCCTTGCGCCAATAAAAAAGACAGCATTTCTTCTTCTTTTTGTGTGTGTCCACAAAAATGGCAACTCTGCTGGGGACTACCTTTTCCTCTGACAAGAAGGTGGTGATGCAATTCGGTACCGACAAAGTAGGGAGCACTCAGAAGATGCTGATCGTGAAGTTCGATCAGCAGGCGTTCGAAGAGATGCTCTCGAGGGACGGCTCTACTCCCTCAAAATCAGCGAAGCCAAACAAGTCTCGTAAGACTTGGCTTCCGAAGGCTCACCGCGCATATCCTGCCAGTGTCATAGCAGATATACAACTGAAGGACTCTGTCACATGGGCGCATGGCTCTGCCACAGAAGCTCCACAAATGAAGAAGGCTCACACCGTTCCGGGCTCTACTAGCCCAGCGTAAACTTTGGGATACCCAACAGACACTTATGAGAATTCAAAATGATTTCAAGTTTTCTATAAATAGAATCCCAATGGTAGAGAGAAAACTTTACTCATTTTATTCTCAATCCTTTCTACTCTCATCTTTGAAATCTCAGTTCAAGTAAATGGCCCCTAAGAGCAAGACCACCGCCGGTGCAAAGGGCAAGAAGCCCGCTGTTGCTTCGTCGACGGCTGAACGTGCGGAGACCACCGTTCCATCACCGGAGGCGACCCCGAAGACTAATCCCGCTGTGGCTCCGGCCATGATAGGTAGAGACCCTATCAATTTTGGATGTGTGTTCGTCGGAGAAGAAGAAGAAGATAAACCGAACAAAAAACCCCAAATCTTATGCCCGCGTTATACGTGTCAGCGTAGAGAAGGATCAACAAAATACGCCCACGTTTATACGTGCCAGCGTAGAGAAGAAACAGCAAAATACGCCCACGTCTATATGTGTCAGCATAGAATGTTAATCACCAAATGCGCCCACGTCTATACGTGCGAGCATAAAAACTCAAAATACGCCCACTTATACGTACGAGCGTAAAATTTAAAAATATGCCCACGTTATACGTGTGAGCGTAAAATTGAAAAATACACAAGTCAAAAGACTATATATTTTTCACATACACTTTTTAACAGAAGCGTAAAAATATGCAAGACTGTATCTTTTACACGTAAAACTTTATTCTTTTGAATAGAAAAAGTACGCATAAAAAATCTCGTACTTTAGACTGCGTAAAACCTCGCATAAAATAAATTCTCTAAAAATATAGAACTTTTTACGCGTAAAACTCATGTATAGTCGTTTGCGTAGAATTTTGAATTTGCTTAGAGTTCACATTTGAATTTTTTTACTAACTTAATTTTTCTTTATTGAACTTCTTTTGCAGTGAACTTAGGGGCCCATCCTCTCTCTGAGGTGTTTGGCTCGCCAGCTGGCATTCTGGGATCAAATTATCTGGAGAATTTATCCCATGTCGAATTCCCACAAACTGACAAGCAGTATCCCCATGAAAGACAACAACTGATAGCTGCTCAAGGAGATAGAATGCTGTTGTCTCTGATGAACGACGAACTGTTGACATCACTGGATGGTCAGCATTATCAGAAGCCTGTATTTTTGTTCGGAGATGCGATCGACTTCAAATCTCAGACGAACCCCAAGAAGGAGTCTTGGGTATTCAAATTTGGAGAAAGGGCGATGTTTCTCCCAGAAATGCCAAGAGATTATCCCCTTTCCTCTTTTGTTCATGCTACTCATCCGAGACGGATGATTTTGAACCTGACTCCCAACAGTCATGGAAGACCGGGGAGAATTATATTCAAGAGGGATGAGAACCAGATGGGCTATCACTCAAGTACTCCCAGTGGTGGTGTCGTTTCTTTCTCCGGCTTATTGTCTGGATTTACACCTGTAGAAGTATGGAATTTCACAATCAGAACGCCCATGCGCCAGACACTACATGCGCTAGAACTCAGACGAAGAACTTCACAGCAAAGTCAATAAGTATAGACATTTGAAGAAGGACTTTTTATTTTATATATAAAAGTCTATTACATGTCTAGAAAAGGTTGTACAAAGGAGAATTTCTACAAAGGAAAGATCCTAAGTCTACAGCCAGCGGCCACCATGCGCCTTCAGATAAGCGCAGCGGCCACCATGCGTCTCCAGATAGGCGCAGCATCACCATGCGCCACCAGTGAGGCGCAGCAGATACTATGCGCCTCCATCCAGGCGCATCCTGCCATCTCTTCAGCAGCTCAGTTATGTGCATCCAGCCCAGCTATGTGCATCCCTTCAGCCAAATTCTTCGAAGTTTTCTACTCCGCCGGCGCTCTCTCGTAGCGAGGTACTGTCCGAAATGAGCACGTTAGGGGAGAAGAATCCCCAAGGAAATGAAGACCAGCAGTCAGATGTACGCTCCTACAGCTGCTTCTGGCACCTTGCTTATCCAATGTCATCCAAGGCGGTTTTGGTCGCCTATCTGGCCACCATGCGCCTTCAGATAAGCGCAGCGGCCACCATGCGTCTCCAGATAGGCGCAGCATCACCATGCGCCACCAGTGAGGCGCAGCAGATACTATGCGCCTCCATCCAGGCGCATCCCGCCATCTCTTCAGCAGCTCAGTTATGTGCATCCAGCCCAGCTATGTGCATCCTTTCAGCCAAATTCTTCCAGCCAGGCTCACCTGGCTGAGCAGAGCCCAGTTATGCACCGCTCTTCCAGCCAGGATCACCGGATAAGTGCTTCCACAAAGCATTTAACCCTCTGGCTGGAACCAAGGAAGAGAGGAGCACGATAAAGCTGTGGCCAGGGGAGGCTTCGAAAGAGCCTCCAAAGCCCAAGGAAGACCGTGATCGAAATCATGGCACAAAGGAGCAGCTTTCAACACAACCAAAGTGGGCAAACCCCACTTTGAAGGAAGATAGAGCCTAGCACCGCCATTCCGATCTACGGCTCTTCCGGAATAACGGAGACAAGGCCCGAGCATCCCTATCTTTGGATGCAACAGCACCTTCCGCCTGCCTCGGAAGCCCTCGACTCCGTCTTTTGGATGTAACAGTCACCTTCAAGTGCATCGAAGACAACACAGCGTCTCATCTTCACCCTCGGGAGCACTTCGACAACAGAATGCACCCGCATGTTCAAGTTCATGTTGGAAGTACGTGAGGGAATGAGAAGCAAACCTTCTCTCCATGTCACTATTTATAGGCCGGGCAGATCAAATCCACGCGCCAAGTGGATGGCTCTCCGAATTCCGTACAATGAATTTGCATTAAATGGATGAACCGGACGCCTCGAATTCAGCCAAACGGCTATTTATAGCACTCGAAGAGCGAGACAGCTGCATCATTAAAAGACATGTCCGATGCACCAGTCAGACAGCGCATCACACGGACGCGCCCTTCGGCATCAGGCGCATCACACAGACGCGTCCTACAGTACTCGGCGCATTACAGAGGGTGCGCCCTCACACATCTCCATACCGAGTGGAACGCCAACCGACGCGCCCACTCAGCTGTCCATCGAACGTCACCAACATTAAATGCTGAACTGACAGAGTTGGCAGCACGCCTCCCAAAGTCTGAACAGTTGACAGCTTTTTCAGAAAACGAAGCGTCGATAACGTCAGCATCATCATGACTTTATTTCGACGGCTACTGCCACGTGGCCACTCAACCAACCGCATGCGCCTCTACGGCCATGCGTCCAAATCAGCATGCGCCTCAAAAGCCATGCGCCCCAAGCTGCTCTCTGATCCTGAAAGACAGAAGGAAAGTCGCCTGCATGTGCCTCAAAAGCCATGCACCCCAAATGGTTTGTAACTCCTAAAGGTTATGAGCCGCAGCCTCCTCATGCGCCCAATCCAAGGCGCAGCCCACCAGATCACTCCTCTCCACCAAATCCGAGATCTTCGAACCATGAGTCGACGACACGTGTCCTTTGACTCAACTCATCCAAGATTTCAGCAACGGAAAGATCTTCTCTCTGCTACGTGCCGGCTCACAACAGCAGTATGAAAAGTTCTCTCCCTCGATCAGGGCGCAGCATCCGTACGCCTCCATCAGCAACCTCCACGTGGCGTCCCCACACCGGCGCATCCTACATGCGCGCATGAGCAGCCAGCCTGCAAAACTATAAATAGAAGGATCATCTCCTTCACACACACACAAGACTCACAACACAGAGAGAATCCAGAAGAGAGAATCACCGGAGAGGCAGTTCTAGACACTCAACGTCTTCCTCCTCTCAGCAAGCTCCAGCACCCAGAGCAATCAATACCTTCAGAGAACCGATAACCGTCGTCAGCCGGTCAACGGAGTCAACGCATTACCACTCGCTCCATTGGCACTAAGGACCCAGCTTAAACAAAAGTGTACTCCTAGGACTACATCTAAGTCCTACATTGTAACACTGTTCTGTTTGTATTAAAGTTTTCAATTAAACAATTTTAATGGCAAACAAGCTGGCGACTCTGCTGGGGACTTCTTTTTCCTCTACCGAGAAAGTCGTGTCACAGGCCGACGACGTGAAGGTGGGCTCCTCCCACAAGATGCTGGTAGTGCGCCTCAATCAACAGGCATACGAGGAGTTCATTTCTGAAGGAAGTGCGAGTCCTTCGAAGCGGCTGTCGAAGCCGAAGAAGACCCGCGCAGTCTGGGTGCACAAAGTCGACGCCTCGGGCACCACCGTTGAAGGGGATGCACCCCTCCAGCCTTCCCTTCCTGCTGACGTCCTCAGCAGTCAAGGTGCGCCCGCTGATGCAGCGCATCTCTCGGGGAAGCGTACGGCTGACCACGTTCCCCAGCCATCTTCCTCTCAGGCGAGGAAGATACGTCGACGGAGCAGGGGCGCAGCCAATGCCCCGCGTATCACTTCTGATGCGCCACAAAGAGCCTCTGTCTTTGACAGACTCACTCGCTGTAATAGCGAGGAGAATTTGGATGCTGAGTACTATGCACCCCAGCGGGCTGGTACGAAGAAATCCAAGGCGGCACGGGCCATGCGCCACAAACGTGCTATGCCAGCAGCCGACCAGAGGCACGCGCTTACAATCACGCACGCTGCCGATGGCAAGCTGTACAAGGTTGACTCAAGTGCTTCTGCACCGACAACGAGTCGACCTTCAAAGTCCTCATCTCGCTTGGGCGTATTCACTGCGTGCACAACCAAGCCGAGAGAGGCAAACTCAGTGGTCTTGAACTCCCGCGCCTCCTCTGGTTGTGCGTTTGAGGTCCGTTCAAGTCACTTCAAATGCTGTGGTTCCCCCACTACTGATCGTGATGCCTGCTTGGTATTAGATCAGGGGGCGCAGCACTCACCCGACCACCCCGGTGCTTGGCCCTGCCATGCGCCTGAGAGGGGTGTGAGGGTAGCACTCTCCTTCAACGACCTGCACAACGTGATCACTCACAAGCGCCGGTCAGGAGAGTTGACCAACAAGCACGATGCACCTCTCACGGGGCACACTTGTGCAGTGGTCACCATCAACTGCTATTGTAAGACGGCAGTACCGCCAAAGCAGTCGGTCTTCCAACGGCTACAATCATCGACACCCCTCCGATATCGCCTTGGGACGAAGGTGTCAGCAGAAGAGGAGCTAAAGGTTGCTTCATGCAACGTGATCTCCAACTCCTCATCTGTCCGGAAGATGACTGCCAATTCCTCGTCTTCATCCAAAAGCCAGTCGAGGAAAACCAAGGCAGCTGTCTCGACCTCTGGAGTGTTCGAAGGCACTCGGTCGAGGAAGAAGTTCTTGGAGGAAGCTGGGGGTAGCCACACCCTTGTCGAGCCTCCTTCCGAAGACGAAGATGTCCAAAGCACAGCTGCGGCAGATCTTCATCAAGGCGAAGATGGCCTCCCTGAAGCCCCTCAAAATGACGATGTCCTCCAGGACACCGCCGGGGGTAGTGCTGGAAACGAAGAGGCCCTTCAAGACAGAGCTGAGGGCAGTCAGGCCCTTGCAGATGCGCCTGTCGAAGACGAACTCCAGAATGTGGTTGGGGGTGGCCAAACACCAGGAGAAGTGACTCCCCCACATGAGAGCGAGGCTGAGAGCGAAGCCTCAACTAATCCATCCACTTTCGGCCGTGTCATGACAGTATACATGACCGGAAGTGATCTTGAGACTGATACGCCGCCACAGGACATTGTCCAGCGCATAGACTCGCTAGAGGGAGGACTCAAAACCCTCTCTGCCTCAATGCAAGCACTGACTCAAGCAGTGTTTGAGATGCGGTCGGCCTTGATCAGGACACCTTCAAATGGTCCCGACCCAGGAGCCAATGGAGAGTCGAGTGTGCCCCTCCAACGGACACCCTCAGACACAGAAGCACCCCGGACGTCGGAGCCCTCAAACGCTCCACTCCAGGTGGTACCTCCTTCCCCGACTCCTAGCTCCACGGAGGACGTGGTCGAAATGATCAAAGATCTGCGGGAGCGCTTCGAGTCCAAGAACAGGCAGGAGGAGCGCCAGAAGATGGGCATTCCCCAGCCTTATCCCCTTGAGTGGAACAAGGTGGTTTATCCCCCTGAGTGGAACAAGGTGGTTTATCCCCCAAAGTATAAACCACAAACACTCACGCCGTATGACGGAAAGGACTCTCCACGACGGTACCTGACGTACTTCCAGTCGCAAACGGGGCATCTTCCGAAGGAGGACGCGCTCCTCACCAGCATCTTTGTTGGGGCCCTGAAAGGGGTGGCGTATGACTGGTACTGCAGCCTCCCCGATAATTCCATATCGTCCTTCGACGACCTGACACGCCTCTTCCTCGACCGCTTCTACGACGGTGGAAAGGACATGACGATGGCGTCTCTCATTGAGATACGCCAGAAGGACAAGGAAATGGTTCGGGCATTCATCGAACGCTTCCGTCAGGCCTGCTTCAGGCTACCTCCAGGCATGCCAGAGCATGCGCTTCTCTCGCTTGCAGTATGAACATGCTGCCTGCAGTAAAGCTCTGGCTTAACTCTACTCTCCCTCCCGACTGGAGCTCCCTAATCATCGAAGCCGAAGCTGCAGAGAAGAAGGCGGCCAATGCACGTCTTCTGGGTGTTAGCTTCCCCGCCTTTGACGATAAGGGGAAAAAGTCCGCAATCAACAACTCCGGACGAGAAACAAAGGGGAAACAGGCATTGACTGTTAATGCCTCGAAGGGCGCATCTGCGCCTACTCAAAAGCCTCCACTGGCACCGAGACCCAAGGAGGTTTATTCATTCAATGATGACGACACCCTGCAACTCTTTGAGATACTGAAGCAGGGTGACAAGATCAAGCTTCCGAACCCGAAGCGGCCCGATGAAGTCGGGAAAGTGGACAACCCGAGGTACTGTCACTACCATCGGTTTGTCGGACACCCGACCAAGGACTGCTACGTCCTCAAAAATTACATCCAGCGCATGATCAATGCGGATGTAATCTCCGTCGACTACGAAGAGAAGACGGTGTCAGCTAATATGGTGTCACTTTAGTTCGGCACCTTGCCGCCGACTACCACACAAGATGGCATCGTCCCCATCCCTAAGGCGACAATGGAGGTGGTGAACTTGCCACCCACCCGTGACAATGTGAGTGGGCTTGTCCCACTCACCACATCTCGAGGAGAGGTCCTCTGGGTTCACCCCGACCTCGTCTCCGAGGTAACTCAACCGGAGGTACGCCCTACCTCCAAAGTAAAAGGCAGGAAGATCAAGTCTTGCCGTACGGTCTCTTCTTCAACGGAAGAGGCGCTTCCTGTGCAGACGCGTGCACAATAGAACTCCCAGCCCGGTGAAGCTGCCGCCGAAGTGGTGCCTCCTGGCACCATCCCTGAGGAGGGTCCATCCAAGCCCTCAGCAGCCAATAAACAAAAGCAAGTGGAGGCCCGTTTCGACAGACCTCTGCGGAAAGAAAATGCTTCGGGGCTAGCCAAGCCCCACAATTTTGACATTCTGGCACAACTAGCCAGTACTCCTGCACGCTTGTCTTTGTTCGAGCTCCTACGTCTCTCCAAGGACTCCCGAGAAGCTCTCTGCGAAGCTCTGAAGGATGCCGAATCCTTTCTCAGTCAAATCAAGCAGCCTGAAGACCTCCCAACTACTTGTGCACACTGTCATTGTGCGGATGAAGTTATCCCAAACATAACTTTCACCCAACAAGACATGCTGCTCAAGCATCACCGACATAACCGACCGTTGTATTACACAGGGTACATCGGTTCGGTAAAGGTGAGCAGGATTCAGATCGATCCGGGGTCTTCCCTAAGCATCATTCCAAAGGCGCTGCTATCAAAGCTGGGGATCCCAATGTACCGGCTGGCGCCCTCTAATACGACCATCAGTGGCTTCAACGCTAGCAAGAGCGAGCCACTGGGCAAGATCCGGCTGAAGTGTCACATCGGCAGCCTCAAAACTGAGGTGACTTGTTATGTGGTGGATGCCGAGGTCAACTACAACATCTTACTCGGACGACCATGGTTACATGAGTACATGGTGGTGCCCTCCACGCTCCACCAATGCATGAAATATGTATCCACCAACGGCGTCATCCGGACGGAGTTTGCAGATATCGATCCCTTCAAAGGGATTGAGGAGGAAGCCAACGACGCCGATGATGAAGCAGAGACGGCAACAGAGCCGGACTTGGAGCCCGAAATGACTCCCGACGCCCCCTTGAAAATCCGATTGAAGGGCAAGCCTCCCCAGAAGGCGCCTCCAATGAGCATCAAGCTATCAGGGAAAGCACCGACTCACGAAGCTCCCCTGAAGATACGCCTCAAGGGAAAGCCACCTCAAACAGCGGCTCCCCTGGTGGTAAAATTACAAGAGAAGGCGCCACTCATCAGAGGCGAAACCGAGGCACCTCTCAAGGTGCGTCTTAAAGGCAAGCCGCCGCAGTCATCCAAGGTGCCGGAGAGGGCTCACATAACCCTCTCAGACCCCAAAGTCAGAGCGGTGGAGGACTCTCCTGACCCGGCCCCAGTGCTTACAGATGAGGAGCTTGGCGAATATATCTCTGCTGATGTAGACGCACCCTCCTTCGACAATGTAATCCCACGGGATAAAATCTTGTACTTTATCAATAATAGAGTGTCTTTCAATTATTCTTGTCTTCCACACTGGAATGCCATGTATACATTAGATAACGCTCTACGGTCGTTGCAAACACAAATAACGACCGTCCACCATAATCGAGTGGTCCCGTCTCAAGGAGTCTTCATAATCCCCCCACGAAGCCGAGACGAAGGCACCATCATCTCGGGCAAAGTCGAGCGTCATCAGGATCTTCCGTCAATCGAGCCCGAACCTGATACCGGCAGAGTACAAGTCTATCGGTACACGGATACGGCAAAGCGCATCATCCAAAAGATGGGCTACGACCTGAAAAGCAATAAAGGCCTAAACTACGGCAAGGGTCGGCATCTCCCTGTCCGGCTTTCGATGCCCAATGGAAAGCCACAGGATTACTATAATCGGACTCGACGGGGGTTAGGCTATGTCACGCCGCCATCAACTCCAGAGAGTTCAGACGCAGAAGACATAGAACATTCCCACTCGTCTGAAGCATCGACGTGGGATTTCGATACCAGTATCGGATCAGTCTTCAGGAAAGTGCTGTCAGCTAACATGACATCGGCACAACCTCAGAAAGATGAAGGCGAAGACCAACCGCCGGAACTCTTCGAAGAGGAACCCTGGGCTCAACGCCTAGGAGAACAATGGGAGTCTCGTTTTGAGTTACGAGAACCTCCCACCGAAGACGAAGTCGAGCAGATCGACCTCGGGGATGGGTCTTCTTCTAAACCCATCTTTATCAGCAAAAGCTTGGAAGGAGAAGACCGAGAATCTTTAGTCCAACTGGCTAAAGAGTATATTGACATCTTCGCCTGGAGCTACGAAGACATGCCGGGTCTCGATCCACAGATCGCGATGCATAGGTTGAACATCTTACCAGATGCCAAACCTATCAAACAACAACAGCGACGCTTCCGCCCGGACATCATGAATGCCATCGATCAGGAGGTGGACAAGCTCTTGACCAGTGGCTTCATCCGTGAGGAACAACACCCGGACTGGGTAGCCAACGTCGTCCCTGTCACCAAGAAGAACGGGAAGATACGAGTCTGTATCGACTTCAGGGATCTCAACTCTGCTTGCCCGAAGGATGAATTCCCGCTCCCAATCACCGATGTAATGATCGACAACACATGTGGCTTTGAACGCATGTCCTTCATGGACGGGTATTCAGGCTACAATCAAATCAAGATGTTCCCCGATGACGCAAAACACACGTCATTCAGGACTCCGAAAGGTGTTTTCTGCTACACAGTAATGCCCTTCGGCTTGAAGAATGCCGGTACAACATACCAACGAGCGATAAGTACCATCTTCCGTCAACATCTTCGCAAGATAGTTGAGTGTTATGTTGACGACATCGCAGTCAAGAGCCGCCTCAAAAAAGATCACCTACAGGACCTGAGGACGATCTTTGATCTCATGCGGGCACATCAACTCAAAATGAACCCCGCTAAATCCTTCCTGGGGGTTTCTAGCGACAAATTCTTGGGCTTTGTCATCACAGCAAAAGGCATTCATGTCGATCCCGAGAAGACTAAAGCCATCCTCAACATGGACCCTCCGAAGAACCTTCGAGAACTTCGGGGCTTACAGGGACGTTTGGCATACATCCGGAGGTTCATAGCAAACCTCTCCGGTAAATCTCAACCCTTTACTCAGCTCATGAAGAAGGGAGTCTCTTACGTCTGGACAGAGGAGTGCCAAAAGGCTTTCGACGACATCAAAGCTTACTTGACAAGCCCGCCAGTCCTAGTGGCACCTGTCGCCGGCAAACCATTCCTCCTCTACGTCCGTGCCATGGATCATTCCTTCAGCGCTTTACTGGCTCAAAACAGCGATACAGGCTACGAGCAAGCAATCTACTACCTCAGTCGAACACTCATCGGGGCCGAACACCGGTACAACCCCGTTGAAAAGGAGTGCTTGGCTTTGGTGTTTGCCATTCAGAAAACTCGTCATTACGTCTCGGGCCAGACAATTCACGTCATCTCCCGAGTCAATCCACTCAGAGTTCTCATGACGAAGCCAGGGTCATTAAACTCCCGGCTGGCTATATGGGCGATCCTACTAACGCCATACAACATGGTGTTTGTCCCGCAGAAGGCGGTCAAGGGTCAGGCTCTGGCTGACTTTTTAGCTGCACACCCCATCCCAGAATCTTCAAAACTCTATGAAGACATCCCGGATGAAGTCCAAGAATCAAACGTCACTGAAGGAAGCCCCGTTTGGCGGATGTTCTTCGATGGCGCTTCAAGAACGGGCCCCAACGGCCAAATCATCGCAGGAGTGGGGGTAGTCTTGGTCTCTTCCGATCAGCTGGTCATCCAGCGCGCATACTCTCTTTCGAAGCCGTGCTCCAACAATGTTGCTGAGTACAACGCACTCGTCATGGGACTCCAGCTAGCACAACAGCTGGGGGTGGATCATCTGGAAGCCTATGGCGACTCGAAACTCGTCGTAAACCAGATTCGGGGACAATACGAGGTTCGCCATGAAGATTTGATCCCTTACCATGAAGTTGCATTGAACATCATTTCAACCTTCACTGGGTTCTTCATCGAACATGTACCCTGTCTACAAAACTTGGAGGCTGACGCTCTGGCTGGCCTCGCAGCCTCATTGGCCGCGCCCCTTGGGACTCAACACTATGTCACGGTAACTGGTCGAGACTTGATTTGTCCCAAAAACAACCTATGTTTGCAAATGGCTCACGCCGTGCCGACAAACACCGATGTTAATGTCCGAGACTGGAGATTCCCGTTCATCGACTTCGCCGTCTACGGAATCCTTCCGGAAGACCCGAAGGAAGCCGTCCCAGTCAGGAGACGCTCTCTTCGATTCTATTATGATACAGCCACTAAAACGCTGTACCGACGCTCCTTCGACGGGCTTCTCCTTCGATGCCTGTCTAACGAAGAAGCGGCCGAAGCTCTTCGAGAAGCTCATGACGGAACTTGCGGAGCTCACCAACCAGGTCCTAAGTTGCAAGATCGACTGCGACGTATGGGCTACTACTGGCCAACCATGGCCGCCGACGCAGTAGAATATGCTAAGAAGTGCCATGCATGCCAACTTCATGCAGACTTCATACATACACCGTCTGAACCTCTACATCCTACAGTCACCTCCTGGCCATTCGAAGCCTGGGGCATGGACATTGTAGGACCAATCACCCCTCCTTCATCAAGAGGACATCGTTTTATCCTGGCCATTACCGATTACTTCTCCAAATGGGCGGAAGCAGTCCCACTAGCGGAAGTAAAAAGCTCCAGGGTGGTCAGCTTTATCAAATACCATGTCATTTACCGTTTCGGAGTACCCAGGCGAATCATTCATGACAATGGTCCCCAGTTCATCAGCCACATTTTTAGCAGGTTCTGTGACAAGAATCGCATTCAAAACGTGGCCTCAACCGCCTACAATCCGGCAGCAAACGGATTGGCCGAGGCGTTCAACAAAACTATCGTCAGGCTGCTCAAAAAGGTCGTGTCATCCAACAAACGCGACTGGGACGAAAAGCTCGGCGAATGTCTTTGGGCCTACCGCACAACGGTACGGACCCCAACAGGCAACACACCATTCTCCCTGGTCTACGGGAGCGAAGCGGTACTGCCTCTCGAGATCCAGATCCCCTCACTCCGAGTAGCGATCACAAACAAACTCACAGAAGAAGACAATCAACGTCGTCGTCTGCGGGAACTGGAGGCACTTGACGAAAAGCGTCTCCTAGCTCAACAATGCATCGAACTTTACCAAGCACGTATATCACAGGCTTTCAACAAGAAGGTCAAGCAAAGAACTTTCCAAGTTGGCGACCTGGTTTTAGCAGTCAGAAGGCCAATGGTGTTAACTCATAAGACACCAGGGAAGTTCGAGCCCAAATGGGAAGGACCCTTCATCATTGAGACGGTATACTCAAACGGTGCTTACCGCCTCGCCAAAGCCAATGGGGACTTGTTTATGATGCCCATCAACGGCAAGTTCCTAAAGAAGTACTATTCTTGACATCCTCCAAGATATGTATTTCCCCAAACAACCTCTTTTTACAAAATCAAACGCTTCCGGAACCCAGCTGTTCCGTGGCATCCTTCCGTAGAAAGATAACCACATCCACATTACCTCTGAGTTGTCTCTCTACATCCTACAAAGCGGAACCTACATTTCGTGAGCTTACGCTATCCTTCATGTTTACCACGTCCACATTACCTCTGAGTAAACATCCCGTATAAACAACTTCTGTGTTGTCGTACATTGATCGCAGAACTTCCACGTCCATATTACCTCTGAGTTGTTCAGCGTATCCCCCAGGATCATTCCTACCACGTCCATAAATGCCTCTGAGTAGGAAGATTCTATCATTTGAACCTAATGATTGCCATGTCCACATTACCTCTGAGCAAACATGTTGGTTCCTTCAAACCTATTATCTGTACCTAAAAACCAAGGTGCGCAAAAGATAATAGGTCCACATAAATCATCAAGTTCATGAGATAAAAAATGAACACATCACAAAAAAAAAGATAGTGTATTTCTTTATTTTTCAAAAAAGGGAGTACAGAAATACGCTATTTCCCCAGCAAGAGTTGCAAAAACACATAAAAGAAGAGAAACTACAGTCCCCGATCCTCTCCAGGGTGGGATGAGAGTTCTCTAACTCGACGTCTCAGGTCGGCAGTGCGAGTTTCCACAGTCGCCTGGACTCGGAGCTCGGCTTCTTGACGCATTAATCCGACAGCCTCAGCGGAAGTTTTACTCTCATACTTCTCATCAAGCTGTCGTCGCTGCTGAGCCAAAGCAAGGGTCCGCTGAGTAAGAGTCGCTTCCTCCTGCTTGAATGCCACGTGTTCAGCCAGGACACGATCAGCTTCTAGTTGAAGTTGGGCCCGCTGGTCTTCAAGACGGCGCATCTGAGCATCAACCTCTGCGATGTTAGCATCCACCGCAGCCCGCTTCTCTGTCATCTTCTTCATAGATTGAGACAACTGCTCCGCCGCAGTCTCAGTCCCAGCCACTTCACGCTCCCAACTGCTCACATCGGCTCGATGGGAAGCCTCGATTTCAGCAATCAACTTCCCTATCTCTGCATCTATCAAGACAGAGAGGTCATTTCGTTGGATGCGCTGCAGTTCCGCGAGCCGCTCGTCCAGCTCAATCACCGAAACCTCCAGAATTTCGGCCATATGGTCATGGCCTTGGTGAACGCGGATCAGCTCGCTACAAGGCATTGCCAAAGCTTTTGCTGTCGCAAAGCTCCCCTTGGCATCCATCACTGCAGATACACCTTTCTCCAGCATTTTGTACACTCCCTCGACGAGGAACTTCACATACTCGTCGACATCCGCCAGCACCTGCGGCGTCATAGCAGGAGTTGGGGGAGCTACTACAGTTTACGGACCGGAAGAAGATCCGCCAACCTCGATCTGAGAGGTTTGAACCTCGGCAGCAATAGACTCTTCATCAACAGGGGCCAGACTGCTAGCCCGAGGAGCCGAAGGAACAGAAGGAGCCGGCACATGCGTCGTGATAGTACCCCAAGTAGAAGGAGCAACAGAGGGTTCCACACCCTTACCCTTCTCAAGCCCGAAGAAATCACCGACGTCAACGGCCACCTCTTCTACCCCCGACGTTCTATCAGCATCAGCTACCTCCCCCGGCAAAACGGGGATATCAACATTTATCTCCTAGCCAGCCCCAGGAGACAAGACCGGCAGAAGGGTCTCATTCTTCTCAAGACCCTCTACAGGGACAAAATCTGTCGCTACCGCCTGATCGGTAGCCATCTCTATATCTATGGTTGAAGCCAAGGAAGGATTTGGCAATGATTCAGCCGACCTCCCTTCATCATGACAAGAAGGGGAATCAACCCTCTCCTCTATCCTCACTGCTTCTGCTGCCCCCGTAACAGACTCCTGCAGCTCCGGAGCGATGTCATCGGAAGATGATGAACTCCATTCGTCTTTATCACCAGGAAGCTGCGCACTTGCTAAACCTTCGATATGTGAAGCCTCCGCTGTGGCCTTCGTCACCTCGGAAGCTGCTGCACCCTCAGGTTCCCTCCTGACATAACCCGGGGATACCGGAACCTCCACGATGACAGTATCCTCCGGATCTTCCTCCATGAGAGACATCATTGTCGGCGGGATACGCACTCCAGACGAGCTCGCCATCTCTTCTCGCCTACTCCCACCCGACTTTGGGGTACGAGGTTTTCTTTTTAGCGGCTCCTACAAAAGAAGATGGGGCCTCGTAAGTGGCGGAACCAAAATCAGATTTAGTAGGATGTCCTTACCTCTTCGGACGCCGAATCCGATGACACCGTCGGTAACGATGCCTTCTTCTGCTTCTTCGACACAAGAGATTCAGCCCCTGTATCTGCACATCGTTTCGATCGATCGCCCGAGGGTTCTGCTTGTGATGCGGAGGGGGCACTCCGTTGACCCACCCCTGACGGACGATGCGGCCGGGCCTTCACTGGCGTATCCCCAGTCGCTGCTAACTGGGTGCCTGCGATAAGGCTGGTCTCCCTATCATATCCGGAGGGCAGGGCAGCTATAACACAGTAAAATTTGGCGGCCGAGTAAAGAATGGGCGGCCGCGGATCGGGGACGGGCAACGTAAAACGAGCTCCAGTACATCCGGCATTATAGTAATGCCAAGCTCGTGCACCATCCAACAAACTTCCAACATACCCCAGGGTAATACTGGGGTTATCCAACGTCATCTGAGCATAACCAAATTGCCGCGCAAAGCGGCTCGGCAAGTACGGTTCCAGGTAGCACTGATTCCTGTTCCGGTACACCAGATGGGACGGCCGGATACTTTGCAACCAGCGGAATCCCCATTGAGGCAGAGTGGTGGTACCTTCGCCCAGGTCCCTTAAATCCTCGTTGGCCTCAAAACCCAAATAGATGGGACCAACTTTGGTGATCTCCCAACCCTGAAGACGGGATAAAACCTTTCTACAAATCGGGACACCAGTATGCGACCAGCTCCTCTGATGGAAACGACGAAGGAATGCATCCCCAGCCTTATGATCTCCTTCCGAGCCTGGGCTCATCACACTGGGATGATGCAGAATCAGCCATCCCATCAAATAGTGAAACGGCAGTTCGGCGCACGGGAAGTTATTTTTTCTGCCTCTATCATGAATCACATTTCCAGTAAACTCTCGCAAACCTCGCTGTAGGTTACATACCATTGCGGGAAGGAGAGCCAAGCGCCGGCCGAAGACCAATTTTACGGCTGACAGGATTAAGTTTTGAGTCACCCTCTCGACGGCACCGGATCCACCTGCGAACACGCAATCCCGGAGCCATATCATCAGATAGGCGACCAAAACCGCCTTGGATGACATTGGATAAGCAAGGTGCCAGAAGCAGCTGTAGGAGCGTGCATCTGACTGCTGGTCTTCATTTCCTCGAGGATTCTTCTCCCCTAATGTGCTCATTTCGGACAGCACCTCGCTACGAGAGAGCGCCGGCGGAGTAGAAAACTTCGAAGAATCCTCTTTGTCTTGTCTAAAGATATAATCTCTCCAAGCGGTCACATGGGGCTGCGACCCGCTTTTATCCCTTCTCTGCACATAGTAATGATGACTCGCCACTTCCTTGAAGACGGCCGTCATCTCATCAGCTCTGTCCCCCAGGACCTGAAGTTCCTCATTGGTTGGAAAGTACTCTTCATAGGGCTCCGACCCCCAAGGGAGTTTAGACACCTCATACATCTCATGAAGTGCGAGCCCTAACTCCCCTACCGGAGTAAAGAAGGTCTCGGTATGGATATCAAACATCTCCAGGAGTGCGAGGAACATGTGCCTATTAAGGTCAACACCCGCCTGGGTAGCACGGATCGCGGCAGTCAACCCGATCTCTCGGAGCTCAGTCCGAAATCGCGACAAGATCCAGAGCGTCAGTTTATCCCATTTGGAGACGTAATGGCACCAACCCTCCACCCGAAACTCTCCTGTCGGGTAGGAGCGTTCTATCAAAAACATACGATGTGTAAAAGTCGAAGCACTATAAGCAAGCGTATCAATGGGTACATCACTGTAGAGGCTCCCAGGACGTAAAGTCCGCCAAGTGTAAGAAGACCCAGACCGTACAACGGTCAAAGCATCCCTTTGGTCGGAAGTAGAATCAATTTGGATGACACCAGTCACCGCTCCCCCCTGAGAAGGGGTAAGCTCCCAAGACATCCTCCTCTGGGAAACAAGGCGACAAAAGGACGTCAAAGGCCACTGACGTTCAAGTTGCTTAACAGTCATATGCACTCCATTCGCAGTAAAGAACCAGTCCTCCTTGACCTTCAGCACTGACGAGTCAGTAGAAGTGAGACGGTCTCCAAACAGGAACTCAGGCTTCAGGAAGGTCACTTTATCAGATGTGGAAGATTTAATGACTCTACGCTCCATCATCCGTTTGAGGAACCAATACTGCTGTTCACGGATTAGGGTCATTCTCTCAGGAGGCTGATCCAGTATAAGAGCATCTTGAGCAGGGTTTATCACTTTCTCGTTATGCTCTACTCCCATTTGGTTGAAGGCAGCCTCCAAGAAAACTTCACTCAAAAGTGGGATTGCCATCGACACTAGCAAAAGATCAGAAAAAGTCAGAAGAGAACACACAATGTATCTAAAGAAAAAAACTGCGGTGCATCATCAGGAATTGAATCCATGCGCGTCAGCAGTATAGCCTCGGCGCATCATCAGGGTTTGAACCCATGCGCGTCAGCAGTATAGCCTCGGCGCATCACCAGGGTTTAAACCCATGCGCGTCGGCGGGCAAAGACCGTGGCACATTATTAAAGACTCAAGGCCTATGTGCGTTGGCGTACGGACAATGAGACTTACCAACCACTTCCGGCCGAACTTCGACAGGCCGACGGGGAACGACAGCCGCCGCAACTTCCGCGGACTCCTTCGCTTTCTCCTTTCCCTTGCCGGCAGCACCGCGAGGAGTCTTGGAAGCCATTCTCTCGAGGAAGGAGAAGTTAGGGTTTTGAAGAAGAAACTCTAAAGAAGCAGAGGCACAGAGAAGAAGAACCCTTTCTCTCTCCAACTCTTACCTATTTATAGGGCTTGGTCGCACGCGTGAACAGATGACGTGTGATCTCAGCCGTCGCCTCGGGTTCTGTGCAAGGATAGCAGCAAATAAAACCAAAAGATCATCATTAATCTTTTCGGTTACCGAGGCAACATCATCATTAACTGAGAAGAGCATGCGCCCGAACAGGCATGCGTCCAGAAATCATGCGCCCTGAACTCCATGCTTCTTATTCAAAGTATTCCAAAACTTATTCAAAAGTTTTAAAAACTTTGAAGGGGGTCTTGTAGAAGCATGGAATTTCACAACCAGAAAGCCCATACGCCAGACACTACATGCGCTAGAACTCAGACGAAGAACTTCACAGCAAAGTCAATAAGTATAGACTTTTGAAAAAGGACTTTTCATTTTATATATAAAAGTCTATTATATGTCTAGAAAAGGTTGTACAAAGGAGAATTTCTACAAAGGAAAGATCCTAAGTCTACAGCCAGCGGCCACCATGCGCCTTCAGATAAGCGCAGCGGCCACCATGCGTCTCCAGATAGGCGCAGCATCACCATGCGCCACCAGTGAGGCGCAGCAGATAATATGCGCCTCTATCCAGGCGCATCCTGCCATCTCTTCAGCAGCTCAGTTATGTGCATCCAGCCCAGCTATGTGCATCCCTTCAGCCAAATTCTTCCAGCCAGGCTCACCTGGCCGAGCAGAGCCCAGTTATGCGCCGCTCTTCCAGCCAGGATCACCGGATAAGTGCTTCCACAAAGCATTTAACCCTCTGGCTGGAACCAAGGAAGAGAGGAGCACGGCAAAGCTGTGGCCAGGGGAGGCTTCGAAAGAGCCTCCAAAGCCCAAGGAAGACCGTGATCGAAATCATGGCACAAAGGAGCAGCTTTCAACACAACCAAAGTGGGCAAACCCCACTTTGAAGGAAGATAGAGCCTAGCACCGCCATTCCGATCTACGGCTCTTCCGGAATAACGAAAACAAGGCCCGAGCATCCCTATCTTTGGATGCTACAGGCACCTTCTGCCTGCCTCGGAAGCCCTCGACTCCGTCTTTTGGATGTAACAGTCACGTTCAAGTGCATCGAAGACAACACAGCGTCTCATCTTCACCCTCGGAAGCACTTCGTCAACAGAATGCACCCGCATGTTCAAGTTCATGTTGGAAGTACGTGAGGGAATGAGAAGCAAACCTTCTCTCCATACCACTATTTATAGGCCGGGCAGATCAAACCCACGCGCCAAGTGGATGGCTCTCCAAATTTCGTGTAATGAATTTGCATTAAATGGATGAACCGGACGCCTCGAATTCAGCCAAACGGCTATTTATAGCACTCGAAGAGCGAGACAGCCACATCATTAAAAGACATGTCCGATGCGCCCGTCAGACAGCGCATCACACGGACGCGCCCTTCGGCATCAGGCGCATCACACAGACGCGCCCTACAGTACTCGGCGCATTACAGAGGGTCCGCCCCCACACATCTCCATACCGAGTGGAACGCCAATCGACGCGCCCACTCAGCTGTCCATCGAACGTCACCAACATTAAATGCTGAACTGACAGAGTTGGCAGCACGCCTCCCAAAGTCTGAACAGTTGACAGCTTTTTCAGAAAATGAAGCGTCGACAACGTCAGCATCATCATGACTTTATTTCGACGGCTACTGCCACGTGGCCACTCAACCAACTGCATGCGCCTCTACGGCCATGCGTCCAAATCAGCATGCGCCTCAAAAGCCATGTGCCCCAAGCTGCTCTCTGATCCCGAAAGACAGAAGGAAAGTCGCCTGCATGCGCCTCAAAAGCCATGCGCCCCAAATGGTTTGTAACTCCTAAAGGTTATGAGCCGCAGCCTCCTCCCGCGTCCAATCCAAGATGCAGCCCACCAGATCACTCCTCTCCACCAAATCCGAGATCTTCGAACCATGAGTCGACGACACGTGTCCTTTGACTCAACTCATCCAAGATTTCAGCAACGGAAAGATCTTCTCTCTGCTACGTGCCGGCTCACAACAGCAGTATGAAGAGTTCTCCCCCTCGATCAGGGCGCAGCATCCGTGCATCTCCATCAGCAACCTCCACGTGGCGTCCCCACACCGGCGTATCCTACATGCGCGCATGAGCAGCCAGCCTGCAAAACTATAAATAGAAGGATCATCTCCTTCACACACACAAGACTCACAACACAGAGAGAATCCAGAAGAGAGAATCACCGGAGAGGCAGTTCTAGACACTCAACGTCTTCCTCCTCTCAGCAAGCTCCAGCACCCAGAGCAATCAACACCTTCAGGGAACCGATAACCGTCGTCAGCCGGTCAACGGAGTCAACGTATTACCACTCGCTCCATTGGCACTAAGGACCCAGCTTAAACAAAAGTGTACTCCTAGGACTACATCTAAGTCCTACATTGTAACACTGTTCTGTTTGTATTAAAGTTTTCAATCAAACAATTTTAATGGCAAACAACACCGAGCGAGGGCTCAGCTCTGATCCAACCGGTGCAGATACCAATGTTCATAAACAAGTTTATGAAAGCATTAGTACTATATCCCCAGGTCAACCCTAGGCTGCCAGGGTGGATGACCCCTCACAATAAGAACTGGATTCAACTTAGTGCTTGGATCATGAAGAACTTCGAAGCGGACCTGCGAGCCATTGGGCTATTTGAAGCAGTAGCCTCCACAAGTCAAGGTAAACCAATGAACAATAACTTGTTCTTAGCCTTGATGGAGTTGTATATCAGCTCGACAGGGACTTTTGCAACCCCAATAGGTAAAATGGGTTTTGCACTCCATGAGATGCAATTCATCTCGAAGCTGCCAATGGGGGAAGCTCCATATGAAGAATACATTCCCTCCAACCGGGAACTAGCAGAAATTAAGAAGAAAAATCCTCACTTAGTTGAGGTAAACCAAGAGTTGATGTGCCATTATCTGATTTCAACCACTATATATGAAAGTGGATCGCATTTGGCATACATCAATAAATGGACAACATATCTATTCTACCATAAGAATAGGATATTCAAGGATGACAAAGAGAGATTCCAAGACAACAAGGCTCAACCTATCAATCCTTGTTCAATAATTCCTGCTGATACAATAAACACTTGGATGATCACCTACAAATCTCCGAACAAATATTTGACCACCAAGACTGGAGAATTCCCTGCAGGAACTAAAGCATTGAGCTTTCTGAGACATGGCAGTCGAAAGCTCTCAAAGGAAACCTTGCTGGCGGGCTTTCTTTCCCTGTGGCTGCGAAGATGGGTCGTACCAGGGACTGGTACAGTCGACAGGATTCACCAAAATGTACTATGGCCAGCATTACATTTGGTATTCAAGGCCAGACTTAACCTGTTATCGGTAATGGTATGTCGGATAAATGTAGGTTTGCGAGCATTTGGTGATGAACTGATCAATAATGCTCTTTACCGAAAAGATTTTCCTAGGGTGGAGATGCCCTACACTTATTTAATGGGCTGGTTATTGCATCACAACTGCAACCTATTGCCGCTAGGCCCTGAAAATGATGCAGAGGTATTTCTCTAAAAGTTTAGTAAAGCCACGTGGACTGCGACTTCAGTGGCGGATACCCGGGCAACACTAAACTTCTCCCATGGGTGGAACTTTTTCTGTACAAGACCACCAGTCCCAGCTGACTGTTTCGGTGTACAATTTGAAGATGTAGGTCAAGAGAGGACTGGGATACCAGCAACAGCCTTTAAATGGCTCATATGCATCAGACCCTCACATCTGATGTATAGAACTGAAGACAACTGTATGTTCGAACCGTATCTACCCAGTCGGTTCGCTCATCAGTTTGGGTATGACCAACTTCACGTTGGTAATCCCTCCACTAGCTTCAACTATTATGGAAAATTAGTTGATGGTGCAAGGGCATGGAGGTATTTCAGCGCTGGATGTACCGGTGCTAGATTCTGTATGTCCAGTGCCACAAGTACAACTGAGCTACGAATGCTCCATTCGTATGCTCATTTTTATGCCTCCATTCGTTCCTTCGTAAATGACTATAGCATGAAGGGGAGTCTTTGATGGGACAAGGAAGGAAATGTCGAAGAACCAGTTATGGTACCTTCGGACATACCTGATGATGCTGCTGTTCCGGATGAATATCTGGAAGCACTCCCTATGGGAATGGGAGAAACAGCTGCAGGACCCATTACCATCACTACAACCCAAAAGCGAAAAACAGATATAATTGTTATTATCCGGGAAAAGAAGAAGAAGACTACTGTTAAAGGGCCTTCCAGACAGAGAGCCGCTACTCCAAAAAGCGAAACTCCTGTTGAGGAGCCACAAAATATTACATCTTCTTCAGCTCAACCTGGAGAAGGGTCTTCAGCTGTAGCCTCCCTTCCCGAAAATTGTTGATATTTTATTTTTTATTTAAATTAAATGATGGTGATTTTAGATTTTATAAATAATTAATTATTGGCTTATTGAATTTTTGTTATTATTATTATTATTATTATTATTATTATTCTATTGAGGTTATATAATATTAATATTCTTATTGTGGTTATTAAATATAAATTATTTATTATTAATATTTGTCATTATTTTATTCTTTATCGAAAGATATAGGTGTATATATAAATGTATGATATATATGGGTGGATGTATAGATAAATATATGAGAGTGATTATATAAATAAATATTAAATAGGTGCATGTGTATTAGTATATATAAATATATTAAATATGGGTGTATGATTATGTAAATAGAAATATACTTTTATTAATGAGTATATTTATAATATATAATTATGTGTGTATGAATATAAGAATATAAATATATATGGGAATATATATAAATATATATATATAAGCGTATATGGTATGCATATATAAATATACATATGCATATATGAGTACGATATTGTGTATATATATAGGTATAAATATATATACGTGTATGTAATACATGTGAAAGTTTGTGGGCTGGTATATATAAATCTATATAAATATAGGTGTGTATTTGTATATATATAAATAAATGTGTATATGTGCATATATATTAATATATATATATATGTATAACTGTATATGTGAATTATTTCGAATTAGAAAAAAAAAGAAAAAGAAAAAGAAATGGAATAAATTAACTAAATCAACAGCAATGCTCAACCAACAGAGCCCAAACCAGCCCCTTGGGCTTAGGCTAACCCTGGGCCCACAGCCCGATTACTTCCCATCAACCCAGGATGGCCCAACACCCCAAGCCAATCAGTTGTTAGTCTGTTCTTTCAAAGAAAGAGAATAAACGAATGCAGCCAGTTAAAACCAAACCAGGCCAGCACCCGAGCCCCTTTAACCCAGGCCAAACCGAGCCTGTGACCAAGCTCCCGCAGGCCCACATCAGCCTAACACCCCCACGTAGAGCAAAGCCCGACTCCCTCTCTGTGCTGTTAACAAACGAACCATATATATATGTATGCGAGTGATCGAGAGTTCCAAAACCCAAAACCCTAACGCAAATCCAACGCCACCACCCCCAGCCCCGACGTGGTGCGTGCATGGACTGCCGTGCACGGCCGTGCGGGTCGTCGGAGGCCGACCACGGCCGGCACGCGTGCGCGCGAGTGCGCGAGATGACAGCAGCAACAGCAGCAGTTGTATCAATGGAGCCGACTTTACATCGGATTTCCCGCCACCCCGGTTCATCGTTTCACGAACGAATTTCTCCGGTATGTCGACAACCTTACCCTCAATAATCTCCTTAAAGTTGTTTTAATTATTTTGCTTCGTAAGCGATGGAAACCGAGTTCCAAAATCGAGAAAAATCTCGAATTCTGGATTAGAGAAACCGTCCCGACCACCTATGTTTACGGTCCGATTGCGAACAGGATATCGTAAATTTTAGGAATCTACCTGAATGGAATTTTAGACAACCTGAACAGGATCAAAACCCTATTTTTAGTTTAATTTTTAGAGGTTTATTTTCTGGTAAAATTTAATTCAAAATAGAGAAAAAAAAACCTGTTTTAAAAACTTAGAAAAACTTCCACACGACGTGCGTCCCGCCAAACCGGGCGACATGGTCGTGAACCGAAAGCATTGAAAGCTGCGTAACAGCCTCATGGTCGTGTGGGCTTTGGCGGAATTCAAATTGGTCGCGTGTGCGCGACGAATTTCATGCGTATCCGTCGAAATTTACCGTATCGTGCACTTTACAAATTCTCTAATTACTTTGTGCACGCTCGTCAGATCGAGACAAAACTTGCGCCAATAGAACCGTATCATTTTTCTGGTCCTGTATGCCAAGTTTGGTCCAATTCTGAGACAGTCAAATCGTACGTCGTTTTGCGGGCCCCACAGTCCCACTCAACGGACGATTTTGTGCACGGCCCGCCGAAATCCAACTTTGGACATACGATTGGGTTCGTATCGAAAAACTGGATCCGTAGACATATAGTTTGATGACTTTAGAGATCGTTGACTCTGGCACGCTTTTCGGTACAAAGCGGGTCCAACGACGGACACCGTTTTGGCCCGAAATTACTGTTTTGCCCCTGTGTCCAGAATTGGACTTAAGAACAGGCAATCCTAGCTAATTTGACTATTCTAAGAACATTGGTAATGTTTATTTCAGCTTTCGGGGACTGTTGTACGGGATTTGACTATTGTGGCACATTGAGTAGTTCAGACTGTCGGTTTCACCAGCAGAGGACCACAGGCGAGTACAGTTTATTGTCTGTATTTTGATATTGATTTTTACTATATTTTATTGATTGGCTATTGGTTACGTGATTATTTCTATTATAAATTGTTGAGTCGGGAATGAGAAGTACCAAGGATGTGTGATCTGACCTTAGACAGTGTAGACAGTGTAGACAGTGATTTAATATTGTAAAGTAGACAGTATAGACAGTGATTTATTTATTACAAAGTAGACAGTGTAGACCGTGATTATTATTGTATTTAAACTGTGAAGTTCGTGATTATTATTTTGTAGACAGTATTTCTTTATTGCAATATTAACTGTAGACCGTGTAACTTTAGACAGTGTAGACAGTGTAACTTTAGACAGTGTAACTTTAGACAGTGTAGACAGTGTCGCATAATTGTCCCGAGACCGATCACATATCAAAGGTACTTCTAACAGTTGGGGAAAGTTTTTGTGTCTATTTATTGCTATTGGTTTTCCGTATTTACTGTTTATTTTCAAAACTCATGATTGATGTCTAACCTCTATTGTATAGTCATTTTCTTTATTTGAAATTGCATTCAGTGAATTGTGCTCGTTCCATTCCTGACTGGAAACCAACATTTTTCAGGTTAGCCGTGGATTCATTTAGCTTGGGGAGTGACGAGAATACTCGCAGACAAAAGCCTAGAGACTAGCTAGAGAGTTGAGTTGTAGTCATTCACTTATTTGTACAAGTTTATATTTTCTATAAATGTAAAACTTGTGATCATTGTAAGTTAAATTAATTATGTGAATGAGCATTATTTGTGATTTTGATCTTCATGGCCGTGACAGCGTTCTACCGTCGACACTGCGGCGTAGGCTGGCTTGGACACGTCTCGTATCCGTTTTAAAAAAAATGGGTGCGGGTCGTGACAAGTTTTTGTGGTGGCCCATACAAGTCTCGTTTTCGCAAATCATACGAACTCGTGATGGTACTTAAGATAGTTGTACTATTACGAGCCTGCGACAAGAAAATGCTCATTCACGAATTAGGATTAAGTTAATTTAAGTGAATGACTAGGACTAGGTGTCCCCTATAAAAATTTACCGATGGGTAGTCTAGGCCATGGAATTTAGATAAGGAGTTATTAATTTTGATAGTTTGTCAGATCCCCATAGGTACACTATTATCTCTTGATTGGAATATATGGTCCAATATGGATAGATTATTCACTTGGAGAGGCAGAGCTTCCTGGAATTGATGATCTTACCTGGATAAATTATTCAATTACTTCTCCTTGCCTCTTTAGATATCATCCTCATATCTTAGTCAAATTGTCTATTTAGTTCCTATTTTTGCCCTACGAGTTATTATTTTTTATGTTATCTATAGATAAACCCCAAGTTAGTTTCGATTCAAAGTTTTTCTCAAAGGTGTGAATACACAAGAAATAGATACTAGAGTGTTCGTATTTCTTTGTCTTCAGTTAACTCCTCCATATTCAATCTTTTATGGAAGGGGGTTATGACTGATAGGACAAATACTTACGCTTATTTCATAGTCAACCTGTTTAAATCTCTAGAAGCTCAGGGATTTATACAGATGTAGCTACAGGAATGTTTGTTAACTCATAATGGCAGGACAGTAGCGTACTGTCGCCGTTTACTTGAATTAGGGAGGCTATTGATTCACTGCAGCCAGCAGCGCACTGGCAAGACACAACCCCCAGAATTGAAATCATTTCGAAGAATCATAGTCTATGGAACATTGCTAACACCATGTTCTCGTTGACCTCTTTAGATCTTAGATACCCTTGTGTCAATATAAGGTAGAGTATCCGATAGCATATCACATCTGAATCCCGGAACCAAGGGTTACCACGGCCGGAGTATATGGGCGTGGCATAATTTTTGGTAACATGATTTCAGACGTGATTACAAGTTTATGATACCATAGAGGACAGGAAATGCCATGTATGTCCCATAAGACCCGAAGCCAATATTAGTGGAAGTTTTGTAAGTTGGGTAGCACGTCTCCCGATCTAGCATTCCGTGGTCATTGTAATCTATTGACGAGGAAATTGATTGACACTAATAGGTTTACCTAGAATACAAAAGCTAGAAGTCATAACCCATTAGTCGACCAAGTCCTTGTGGATAAGAAGATAGTAGGAAGACTGTATAAGCAAGAACACCGGGTAAGGTTTGATTCTCATAAAACTCGAACTACTTGTGCTTTTTTTCAAAAATCTCGCATAATTGTATTCGACTATCTTAACAAACGCTGCTGTCACAGCTTAGTTTTGCAAGCTCACTCTGTTCTCGAGCTTGATTTGAGGCATATGTTTAGTATGGACGCCTGCTAACATATTGTCTAATCAGAATCAGTGTGTTATGGTCTGATCAACCATGATGCATTTGGTTCGCTCTTCGTTTAATTACACTACGTGGATGAAGATATATAGGTATCTAGGATCTCATCTGCGACTGCTTTGACAATTCCTCTTGAATTATACGTTCGCCTTTGGATCACGTGATTGTATTTAGTAACATCCTTCTTGAACTCTTTATTATTTTTGTCTTTCACTGATTTGGAAAGACAGAAGCTCGTAATTGGCAGAGAGATACCGAGTATCCCCATGGCTATGGTAGTTGTATACACAAGGGTAGTTATCGTCAGCCAGTCATATAGTTGAGTTATTCGTTCTCCTCTCGACCCTCAAACTACTATTGGAATCCTCTAGTCATCTGAATTTGAGAATGATTAGGGCTTTACCCTTAGTCAAAATGCCAACCTATGAGACTATATATTCTCAAGAAACCAATTGTTGTGAGCCTCTAATTATTTGCTTTGAGCTTGCTGTAACTAGCAACCATTAAGCCATACCCCTAGAACTCTTGTGACAATAGTCTGGCAGGCTTAACACAAATAGAAATTTACGGCTCAGCTGTTAGAATTCTTTTCTTATGATGTGCCTTAGAGTTGGTTACCCCGTCGATAACTCTTGAATACGGTGGATGAGTAGGTCATTCTATTTTATCGACCATGTGCCTTAGTACACACTCGTTTTCCAATTATTGAGGAACGACCCTTGACTTGACCATATCTACCGTAGTCCGTTACGCCGTGCCATATTCTTTATTACCAAGAATCAAGGTACAATATCCGGACTTTGAAATTCTTTTAACCTCATTATTCCCAAGACTATGTCCTAACTTCTAAGGTGGGTAGACTGTAAGCCTTCTTGGGATATACGAAGATTACCGATTGATTAGAATAGTTTTCCATTAGAATGTGCCCATGGGATCCCACTTTCTATTTAGATCATTTTGTGTCCCCGGCCGTGTCATTAATATTCGGAGCACGAGACTAGCTGTTACCTTCCAACAGATTTCATATACAAGATCTAGACGAGTCCACCTTCATCTAGGTATATCATGTCCCACTCAAACTCGTCCCCTTGTACTCTATTTTTGTGCTACGACTTTCAGGTTAAAAGGACTAGCTATAACCCTTACCATAATACCGGTATACTTTCTGACTTCCACTAGAGCCACAACTTCGACTCTTGTACTTCGACCAAATATATGGTTGTGGCCTACTCGAAGTCCACTACGCACATGACACTAGTGTGCTACTCAATTGTGTCTTCTCGTGCTATTTAAAAAGTCACTGAAGGCGTATTTCAGGCTTATGAACCTAGCAACCAACCCAACTATCAACTAGCTCAACCCTTGGATAGAAATCTATTCTAGGGTACCCTAACCTAGTAGAAATAGTTTATCTTGGGATCTTGATCAGTCCATATAGATCGAGATCCAAGGTTTATCCAACCAACGAGTGATATCCAAAATAGGAAACCCATTAAGGCCCAGTAAAGCCCTCCAGACAAACCCCATAGTTGGTCTATAAAATCGAACTGATTAAAATAGGTCCCTATACCATAATGTAGGCTCCACCTCATAGAATGTGAAGTCAATTGTAACCCTTATTCTTCCATCTAGAAGTCGCGACACGATCTTGTATTGCATTTATATCCATTGTTTGTGTGTTTAAATAACCACAAATGAGATCACAAATCTTGATTTCTCAAATTCCGTTCTATTATGGAACCTATTAGAATTTCAAGAACAGAATTTCCGTATTGTATGGATTGCAAGCTCCTCTAAAAAATGAAGGGTTCTTCGATTTAGCAAGTGACTGGACTAGAGTAGCCCATCTAGCAAATAAGTCAATGGTTCATAGACCATCTTTGTAGCTGCATCGTTAGATACCCTCTACCGTTCTTGAAACTTCCTAATTACCCTCGGTTAATCTACCTTATCTTCCCGTCCTTCTTATTCCAGAGCGACGAGGGATAATGCGTATTAGAGTTTACTAATATCTATTAGCTACTTGTGTAAATTATTGCTTGTTAGATTTTGAGTTATTTTGATAGGTAGGAGAGGATCATCGAGGCCAAAAGCAATGGATATCCATTTTAGCCAGTAGCTGGTAGATTATAAGGTTTTGGGAACAAACCATCGAGGAGTAGTGTGACCTAAGGTGGGTAGAAGTCCTCGAGATTTCGTAAATACCAAATGACTAGTGAAGGCCATAAATATTCTTGAGAAATTAAATTTGAGGAGATTAAGGAATACTAGACTTTGAATATTAAGAAATAGTTATGAATTTGAATTTCGAGGACGAAATTATTTTAAGGTGGGTAGATTTGTAGCCTCCCTTCCCAAAAATTGTTGATATTTTATTTTTTATTTAAATTAAATGATGGTGATTTTAGATTTTATAAATAATTAATTATTGGCTTATTGAATTTTTGTTATTATTATTATTATTATTATTATTCTATTGAGGTTATATAATATTAATATTCTTATTGTGGTTATTAAATATAAATTATTTATTATTAATATTTATTATTATTTTATTCTTTATCGAAAGATATAGGTGTATATATAAATGTATGATATATATGGGTGGATATATCGATAAATATATGAGAGTGATTATATAAATGAATATTAAATAGGTGCATGTGTATTAATATATATAAATATATTAAATATGGGTGTATGATTATGTAAATAGAAATATACTTTTACTAATGAGTATATTTATAATATATAATTATGTGTGTATGAATATAAGAATATAAATATATATGGGAATATATATAAATATATATATATATATATATATATATAAGCGTATATGGTATGCATATATAAATATACATATGCATATATGAGTACGATAGTGTGTATATATATAGGTATAAATATATATACGTGTATATAATACATGTGAATGTTTGTGGGCTGGTATATATAAATCTATATAAATATAGGTGTGTATTTGTATATATATAAATAAATGTGTATATGTGCATATATATTAATATATATATATATATGTATAACTGTATATGTGAATTATTTTGAATTAGAAAAGAAAAAGAAAAAGAAATGGAATGAATTAACTAAATCAGCAGCAATGCTCAACCAACAGAGCCCAAACCAGCCCCTTGGGCTTAGGCTAACCCTGGGCCCACAGCCCGATTACTTTCAGTCAACCCAGGATGGCCCAACACCCCAAGCCAATCATTTGTTAGTCTGTTCTTTCAAAGAAAGAGAATAAACGAATGCAGCCAGTTAAAACCAAACCAGGCCAGCACCCGAGCCCCTTTAATCCAGGCCAAACCGAGCCTGTGACCAAGCTCCCGCAGGCCCAAATCAGCCTAACACCCCCACGCAGAGCAAATCCCGACTTCCTCTCTGTGCTGTTAACAAACGAACCATATATATATATATGCGAGTGATCGAGAGTTCCAAAACCCAAAACCCTAACGCAAATCCAATGCCACCACCCCCAGCCCCGACGTGGCGCGCGCCTGGACTGCCACGCGCGGCCGCACGGGCCATTGGAGGCCGACCACGGCCGGCACGCGCGCGCGCGAGTGCGCGAGATGACAGCAGCAACAGTAGCAGTTGCATCAATGGAGCCGACTTCACATCAGTTTTTCCGCCACCCCGGTTCATCGTTTTACGAACGAATTTCTCCGGTATGTCGACAACCTTACCATCGCTAATCTCCTTCAAGTAGTTTTAATTATTTTTCTTCGTATGCGATGGAAACCGAGTTCCAAAACCGAGAAAAATCTCGAATTCTGGATTAGAGAAACCGTCCCGACCACCTATGTTTACGGTCCGATTGCGAACAGGATATCGTAAATTTCAGGAATCTACCTGAATGGACTTTTAGACAACCTGAACAGGATCAAAACCCTATTTTTAGTTTAATTTCTAGAGGTTTATTTTCTGGTAAAATTTAATTCAAAATAGAGAAAAAACCTGTTTTAAAAACTTAGAAAAACTTCCACACGACGTGCGTCCCGCCAAACCGGGCGACGTGGTCGCGAACCGAAAGCATCAAAAGCTGCGTAACAGCCTCGTGGTCGTGTGGGATTTGGCGAAATTCAAATTGGTCGCGTGTGCGCGACGAATTTGATACGTATCCGTCGAAATTCACCGTATCGTACACTTTGCAAATTCTCCAATTACTTTGTGCACGCTCGTCAGATCGAGACGAAACTTGCGCCAACAGAACCGTATCGTTTTTCTGGTCCTGTATGCCAAGTTTGGTCTAATTCTGAGACAGTCGAATCGTACGTCGTTTTGCGGGCCCCACAGTCCCACTCAACGGACAATTTTGTGCACGGCCCGCCGAAATCCAACTTTGGACATACGGTTGGGTTCGTATCGAAAAACTGGATCCGTAGACATGTAGTTTAACGACTTTAGAGACCGTTGACTCTGGCATGCTTTTCGGTGCAAAGCGGGTCCAACGACGGACACCGTTTTGGCCCGAAATTACCGTTTTGCCCCTGTGTCCAAAATTGGACTTAAGGACAGGCAATCCTAGCTAATTTGACTATTCTGAGAACATTAGTAATGTTTATTTCATCTTCCGGGGACTGTTGTACGGGAATTGACTATTGTGGCACATTGATTAGTTCAGACTGTCGGTTTCACCAGCAGAGGACCACAGGCGAGTACAGTTTATTGTCTGCATTTCGATATTAATTTTTACTATATTTTATTGATTGGCCATTGGTTATGTGATTATTTTCTATTATAAATTATGAGTCGGGAATGAGAAGAACCAAGGATTTGTGATATGACCTTAGACAGTGTAGACAATAATTTAATATTGTAAAGTAGACAGTATAGACAGTGATTTATTTATTGCAAAGTAGACAGTGTAGACCGTGATTATTATTGCATTTAAACTGTGAAGTTCGTGATTATTATTTTGTAGACAGTGTTTCTTTATTGCAATATTAACTGTAGACCGTGTAACTTTAGACAGTGTAGACAGTGTAACTTTAGATAGTGTAGACAGTGTAACTTTAGACAGTGTAGACAGTGTCGCATAATTGTCTCAAGACCGATCACATATCAAAGGTACTTCTAACAGTTGGGGAAAGTATTTTGTGTCTATTTATTGCTATTGGTTTTCCGTATTTACTGTTTATTTTCAAAACTCATGATTGATGTCTAACCTCTGTTGTATAGTCATTTTCTTTATTTAAAATTGCATTCAGTGAATTGTGCTCGTTCCATTCCTGACTGGAAACCAACATTTTTCAGGTTAGCCGTGGATTCATTTAGCTTGGGGAGTGACGAAAATACTCGCAGACAAAAGCCTAGAGACTAGCTAGATAGTTGAGTTGTAGTCATTCACTTATTTGTACAAGTTTATATTTTTCTATAAATGTAAAACTTGTGATCATTGTAAGTTAAATTAATTATGTGAATGAACATTATTTGTGATTTTGATCTTCATGGCCGTGACAGCGTTCTACCGCCGACACTGCGGCGTAGGCTGGCATGGACACGTCTCGTATCCGTTTTAAAAAAAAACGGGTGCGGGTCGTGACATCAGCATCCCAGTCAGCAGCAGCAACAGAAGTTATATGAGTCCTATCTCCCGGATGTCTCAGTACTTCACTACATCTAACCTCACCGCAAATGGCGAAAGCTGTTGAAGACACCGCCACCACTCACACCGTTGATCCGGAACCCATCCCCTCGGATGAACCGGCCCTTGATTTAGAAGATGATGACTGGGATATGGATTATGACGCATTCTTATCGTATCCTGTACCTACTCCAGGTAAAGATAAATTACACAAAATTTATACAATAATATGTATTATGATTTTGTATATTAACTATTTTGCTTAATCTTTGTAGGTATCATCAATATAGCAAAATTCGTTGCTCCTCCTCCTTCTCAAGAGCCTATCCATGAAGAGGAAATAGAGTCTAAAGAAGAGAGTTCTTCTTCAAAAGAAGATTCCGCTTCTAAAGAATGTTCTCCATCTATGGAGATACAACAAGAGCCTGTAGTAGAGGCACAGCAAGAATTGCCTTCTCTTATTGAAGAAAGAGAAGAAGAACCAGCAGCAGAAAAGTGCCAGTTGCAGCCGAAGAACTTGCTGCTAATGAATCAATTGCTGCTCAAGAACAAATTGCTGAGGTAACATCAATTGCTTCTACCAGTGCAGATCAAGTTCCTGAGACAGCTGTGTTCGAGTCTGAATCGAACATAGGAAGCAGCACCTTTATGATACCATCTTCTACCACCGGAGCTCATCCTCTTGAGGTAGCAGAAAAAGTTACTGAAGATACAGTCCCGAAACTCCCTGAAAATCAATTGGCTATGGTAACGATAATAGATAGATCATTGACTCAGCTTGCTACCACAACAACGACAGTACCTGTCTTCGGCTTTCAAGAAAAGAGATTGGCCAATATCGCCGATACACAAAGCTCCAACGATGATATGAATCTTTTGGTAGAGATTCATACTGAAACTTTTTACAAGACTTTGGCAGCGTTGATCAAAATGGTCTTGAAGAAGGGCCTCAATTATGAGAGCTTGAAAAGAGTTGTTGCTACTACCATAGACAACATAGCGATGTTCAATGATACTGAAAGGGCAGACGCTTTGCGCAAAATAGTCCAGGGACTTGAATAATCCATCAAAGATTATCTGAGGTTGTCAAGTGGGACTATAGAAAGCCTCATCCAATCCGAGTATGATGCTCTCACCAATGAGTACACAACTCGAGAAACCATCTTCAAGGAATCTCTTCAAGATTACAGCAATAAGGTTACCATGGAGAGGACTTTCTTAAAAGAGAATAAACCCTTATTGGAGCAGCATCAGCAAGCCTATGACTCCATGAATATCAAAATTCATCAACAAAATAATAGAATTCGTGAAGTCGAAGCTGAGCTGGCTCGTTTAAAGTAGGAGCAGAAACGGATAACGGCAGATAGAGATCAATTATTAAGGCAAAGTTCCATTTTGGAGGAACAAATCTTTGTTTCTGAATCAAAAATCAAAACTCTTGAAGAAGCCAAAGATAAAATGATATCTGCCTTTGCCGAACTCTCTCACCTCTGCACTGCGAAAGCCCGAAGATCTATAGCATAGACAACTGTAGTGGGCTCTCGTGAAAAACGTCTGGCAGAGTTGCAGAAGATGATTGAAGATCTGTCTACTCCACCTTAGGAATTTTTTGTAATCAATAAAGAAATTTTTTATCTTCTTTTATTTCTTTCATTTTACTGATGTACTATTTCCAATCATGAAATAAATGAAATATATTTTAAAATATGTGTGAGATAGAAAACAATTATCAGAGGTAATATGGACATGATAAGTCTTCCAAACTCAACGAAGTAGATTATATCTATCCAGAGGTAATGTGGACATGATAGATAATAAATCTTGTTTTCTTTTTAGAGTATACAATACTATCAGAGGTGATATGAACATAATAGATCGTAATGACTCAAATAGATTAATATCTATTCAAAAGTAATATGGACATGATAGAAAATAATGAAAAGAAGTAGATTTAATATTTATTCAGAGGTAATGAGAACGTGATAAATAATAAATCTTTTTCTTTCTAAAATCAGCTGGTAAGACAGAAAATCAAAAAATTCACTTTTAGGAGAATAAATAATCAACTTAACCAAACCTTGGTAGCTGGAAAATAAAGAAGAAATTTAAACGTAGTATTTCTTCAAGAATTTACCGTTAATTGGCATCATGAGCAAATCTCCATTAGGTTTAGATAACCTATAATCACCATTGGAGAATATGGTTTCGACTACATAAGGACCCTCCCATTTAGCTTGGAACTTTCCTTTACTCTTATGAGTCATAACCATAGGTCTTCGGACAGCTAGAACTAGCTCTCCTACTTTAAACACCCTTTCTTTAACTTTGCGATTGAAAGCTCGAGATATGCGGGCTTGATACAGCTCAATGTGTTGTTGTGCTTGAAGACGTTTCTCATCCAAACCTTCAAGTTCTTGGAGTCTTAAGCGATCATTATTCTCTGTAATTAGCTCATTAGCAATGGCTATTCTAAGAGATGGTATCTGGATCTCCAGTGGAAGAATAGCTTCACATCCGTAAACCAATAAAAATAGTATAAAACCAGTTGGAGTTCGGACTGTTGTTCGATAAGCCCATAAACATTCTCCAAGTTTCTTGTTCCAATCACGTTTATTAGAGGAGACAAACTTTTTGAGAAGTTTAATAATTATTTTGTTGAAAGCTTCTGCTAAACCGTTAGCAGCTGGATTGTAAGCTGTAGAAGCTAAGTTCTGGATCCAATTCTTGTCACAAAATCGATAAAATGCCTGACTGGCAAATTGAGGCCCATTATCATGGATTATCCTTCGGGGAATCCCAAAACGATAAATGACATGATGTTTGATGAAGTTAATCATATTAGACGTTTTTACTTCAACAAGAGGAATTGCTTCTGCCCATTTAGAAAAATAATCGGTTATAGCCAGGATAAACCGATGTCCTTTGACAGAAGGGGGATTAATCGGACCAATAATATCCATACCTCAAGCTTCGAAAGGCCAAGAAGCTGCTGTAGGATGTAAAAATTTAGAAGGTTGGTGAATAAAATCAGCATGAATCTGGCATGCTTTACACCGTCTGGCATAATCCACGGTGTCTGCTATCATAGAAGGCCAATAATAATCCATTCTTCGAATACGGTCTTCTAATTTCGGACCTGGTTGATGCGCAACATAAACTCCATCATGAGCTTCACGAAGTGTTTGCTTGGCTTCACTTTCCGAAAGACAACACAATAAAAGTCCATCATAAGAACGATGATACAATATATGTATTGACGAATCATAATAGAATCGAAATGATCGTCTTTTGATTGATACAACTTCTTTTGGATCTTCAGGTAAAATCCCATAAACCGCATAATCAATAAATGGACTTCTCCAATCCCTTTGTTGAGAATTTAATTCGATAGCATAACTTTGTTCAATATGCAAATTATTCTTGACAGAGAATAAATCTCTATCCAACAAAGTAATAGTGTTTTGTCTTCTAATTGGAACTGCTAAGTCTGCAGCTAGACTAGCGAGAGCGTCGGCTTCCAAATTTTGAGAACGTGGTACGAATTCAATGAAGAACCCTTTGAATAAAAAAGCCAATTCGATTACCACTTGATGATAGGGAATGAGGTCAGGATTTCTGACTTCATATGTCCCTCTGACCTGATTGACAATCAATTGAAAGTCTCCATAAGCTTCTAAAAACTCAATATCCAATTGTTTTGCTACTTGAAGACCAATTAGCAGAGCATTATGTTCTGCCACATTATTGGAGCATGGTTCATTGAGAGAATAAGCTCGGTATATGACCATTTTATCAGGAGAAACCAAGACAATACCTACTCCAGAGACAATATTGCCTTTAGGCCCAACTCGTGATGCTCCATCAAAGTATAATTGCCAAATGTCATCCCTCAAAGTCATGTTGCAATCCACGACTTCATCTGGAATGTCTTTATATAGCTTAGAAGTTTCAGGTATGGGGTGAGCTGCTAAGAAGTCAGCTAACGCTTGACCCTTCACTGATTTTTGAGGTATGTAGACCATATCATAAGGAGTAAGCAACATTGCCCAGGTAGCCAACCGGGAGTTAAGAATACTCGGCTTTTTCATCAATACCCGAATGGAATTTATTCGGGATATGACATAAATAGTTTGTCCCGATACATAATGTCGCATCTTTTGAATGACAAAGACCAAGGCTAGACATTCTTTTTCCACAGGAGTATACATGTGTTCGGCTCCAACCATCATTCGATTAAGATAATAAATTGCCTGTTCATGACCCTTATCACTTTTCTATGCAAGAAGAGCACCAAGAGAATGATCTAAGGCTCGAACATACAGCAAAAATGGTCTTCCCATTACCGGGGGTACTAAAATAGGTAGATTTATAAGGTATTGCTTAATGTCATTAAATGCTTTTTGACATGATTCATCCCAAACAAATGACACACCCTTCTTTAGCAAACGAGAGAAAGGTTGACATCTCCCAGAAAGATTTGATATAAATCTCCGGATATAGGTAATGCGACCTTGAAAGCCACGAAGTTCTTTCAGATTACGTAGAGGACGCATTTCAAGAATTGCCTTAACTTTATCATGATCGACATGGATACCCTGAGAAGTGATGACAAATCCCAAAAATTTGCCACTGGAAATCCCTAAGAAAGACTTAGTGGAATTCATTTTTAATTGATGTCGACACATCAACTCAAACACTGTTTTTAAATCTTGAATGTGATCATCTTTTAATCGACTTTTGACAGCGATATCATCCACATAACATTCAACTATTTTTCGTAGATGTTCTTGAAAGATATTGCTCATATCCCTTTGATATGTAGCACCAGCATTTTTCAGACCAAAAGGCATAATTGTATAGCAATAAACTCCAAGGGGTGTTCGAAAAGCAGTGTGCTTTTCATCTCATGGATGCATCTTAATCTGATTGTATCCTGAGAATCCGTCCATGAAAGATATACGTTCAAAACCACATGTATTGTCTATCATGACATCGGTGATCGGAAGTAGAAATTCATCTTTTGGACAAGCTGCATTGAGATCTCGAAAATCTATGCAAACTCAAACTTTTCTATTCTTTTTCATGATAGGAACAATATTGGCAACCCAATCTGGGTGTTATTCTTCACGGACAAAGCCACATGTGATCAACTTTTTAACTTTTGCTTCAATTGCATCTATCATATCCGGTCGAAAATGCCGTTGTTGTTGTTTTACAGGTTTGGCATTAGGAAGAATATTGAGTTTATGGGTAGCTACTTTAGGATCCAGATCCGGCATATCCTCATAGCTCCATGCAAAGATATCAATATATTCTTTAATCAGCTTTATCAACTCTTCTTTTTCATCCTCAGTAAGATTTTTGCTGATGAATATTGGCTTCGATGTAGTCTCGTCTCCAACATCAATCTGGACGATCTCATCTTCTGTGGATGGCTGTCGTTGTTCAAATCGAAGCTCCCACTGAGTATCCATTTATTGTGCCCAAGGGTCATTTTCAAATAGTTCAGATTCATCATCGGTTTGAACCATATTGACTGAAAATACACGCTCAGATTCAACATACAGGACTCCTTCAGAATCTGAGGATTGTAAAGAACTGGAAGAAAATTCTTCTTCCATATCTTCATTAAATATGTGGGTTGTATCGTTTCCCAAACCATGACGGGTTCGTTGATAAAATGGATCGTCATATAATGGTAATCGTCTACCTTTGTCCTTATTGAGACCTAACATGGTTTTCAAATCATATCCCATATTTTAGATAATCTTAAGAGATTGTTGACAATATCTGTCAATTCAGATTTTCCCTTTATCCTTCTCTTCGAGATTATCTGTTTGTATGACAAGAATATTCCTAGCCAAACCAAACACCATTTGACGCTTGTTTTTCTTATTAGACGGGATCACAAAATAAGATTCTTTGTGACGTCTATAAGTTACACAAGCTTGTGATGATGAGGCAACAGATAGTAAATAAGGAGTAGATGTTAGAAACCTCTGAGCATAGGGCCTAACATCTACATAGGGAGGAAAAGAATTCTCTTTATGATTAATATATAAGGTTTTCTTTGTATTTATGTCAATTTTATGTTGATGACTTTGATTATCAACACATAAAGTCATTCATTCAATAAATTTGACAGCCATATACTCCAAAAGGAAATCTTCATTAAAATGAAAGAATACAGAGTGATCAATATTTACATCATTGACAGACTGACTACTACGCTTTGGATTAATCATTAACGGACCACCATCCATCTTCAGCGTAGACTTGCCAAGGTTGATAACTAGTGGTTCTGGATCAGTTGTACGAGAAGTACGTCCTTTGACTTTGATCATAAGAGGCTGATCATTAGTGTTGGCTTGAACCCGACTTATAACTGGAACTCTCATAGCTTCATCAGACATAGCTTGAGTTTTTCCTTTGATTTAATCATCAAAGGTTCATCATTGACAAGTTGGGGTTGAATTCGACCTTTAACCTTAATCATCAAAGGTTGATCTTTTGAAGGCGATTGATCTTCTGAAATTGATTGATCTTCTGCCGGCAATCGATCTTCAGCCATATCAGATATTTCCTTCACATGCTCCTGTGTATAAAGTATTGAATCCGAGAAATAAGCTTCAACACCTTTAAAAGGATTGAGATCTGCAAATTCAGTCTTAACAACCCCTTGAGAATCCACATACTTGAAGCATTGGTGGAGAGTCGAAGGAACAATGTTATGTTCATGTATCCATGGTCTTTCGAGAAGAATGTTATAAGATACATCTGAATTGATAACGTAGAAAGTTGCCATGGTTTGAAGATCACCTATTTGAATCTTCAGGCGAATTTTTCCCAATGGTTTACTCCTTCCAGAATTGAAACCGACAATTGTCGTACTAGTGTAAGTCAACTCACTAGTAGGAATCCTCAATGGTCGTAGCATACTCTGAAGAATAATGCTGATGGAGGACCCAGGATCGATATAAATCCTGTCAATTTCGGTGGAGTCAATATACCCTGTGTAACACAAAGGCCTGTCATGTCGATTATGCTTCAATAGCATATCCTCTTGTGCGAAAGTAATGTTAGGAATTGATTCCATCACACTGTGACATTGGAGACACAACACCGGTGTATCATCAGGACTTTTGAGTTAAGCTAAGCATGAATCTGCTTGTAGCAAAGCTTCACTCAAAGCTTCTCGACTTTCTTTAAAAAGACGGAGTAACTCAAAGATGGAAAGTCTAGCTGGAGTATTGGCTAATTGGGCTAGAATGTCAAATTTATAAGGTTTCATCAACCCTTGATCTGAACCAGACATCATTGGGACGTCAAAACGTACTGCCCTCTGTTTCTCTTTTTCAACCACTGATGGTTTAGAAGGTCTTGCCTCAGCAGGAATAGAAGATGACTGAGTTGGCAGTGTTTCAGCAGCATTATCTGCTTCTTTCGAAGTTCCCTCATAGTCTTTGTGGTAGTCTTTTCTAGATCTTGTACCAGCAAAAGTCTCTTCTCCAGACTCAGGAGAATGAAGTACCATATTACAGGATTTAGTCTTCTTTTCCTTAGTCTTCTTCTTATGTGGATTTTTGCGAGGGACCTCAAATCCTAATCCGACGGAGGATTTCTGACCTTGAATTTGTAAAGGAACTCGCATACCTTTACCATAGTTCCATCCTTCTGTTTTTTGAAAGTCATAGCCCATCTTTTTTATGAGATGAACCGATTGTTAACTGTACATGTGAGTGGGTAGCGAACTTTCAACAGATGGTCCAGCAGATGAAAAAGGGACAGAGACTTCTGTAGTCGCAAGAGTAGAATCTTTCGGTATAAGAGGTAAAATCCCAACCGGAGCTTTCTCGTAGGCAGCAAAAACTTATTGTGCCCTATACAAAGGGACACTGTTCATGGCTAACCATTGCTGATGAGTAAGCTTTAGTTTGGTAAGAGGAGCCAAACTTGGAGGGCATATATTCAGACCCCCGTAGTCTATCTTCTAAAGGGATGCCATCCCACAAATGATCAGAATTATCATGATTTATGATAACAACATGAGAAATCATATTGCAGGTTCTGACTTTTTTACCTTTCTTGGATTTTGAAATTTTACTTTTATGTTCCATTTCAGGTACTAAGTCAGGGTGTACCCATATGATTTCACCATTTTTTAAGGTGAGAGGCATTAATTCTTCACTTTGATCTCTGGCTGGTGGAAGATTCATAATCTTCATTGTCGCCTTCAGAATCGGGATAACCCTATCAGGAACTTGCTGTGGAGGAAAACCTCCAAATTGAAGAGAAATCATATTGGTTGTGACTGTATTCTCATCATTAGTTAAAGCGATGGCTTTAGCATTTATCAACTCTTGAATTTTCTTCTTTAAGATGTAGCAAGCTTTCGTGGAATAATTTATGTATCTATGATAGATACAATACTTGGGATTATCAACCAAATCCACGTCATTAGGTCGTTTTGGCTCTAGAATCTGGAGTTTACCACTCTTCACGAGACATTGAAATATCCCAGGAATATCACTGTCGTCGAAAGAGTATTCTTCTTTTGGCTTAGAAGATTCTGGATTACTTGGGGTAGTTTTGGATTTTGAAAGGTTTACAACTAGGGTTTCCTTTCCTTTCCTATTGCGATTACCAGAGTTATTGCCTGAAGAGGCTTTCTTTCCTTTATCTTCTGAGGCAAAGATCATTCCATGTTCACGAGCCAATCTTCTATTGGTCTCAGCTGAAACTGCTGCTATAATAAACGAGGCCCAATCTGTGAATTGAGAGCCTGTAAAAATAGTAATGGTTGGTCGCAGATTCATTTTACATGTATCAATTAATGCTGAATCTGGCATACCAGGAGGCATTTTTAAAGTAGCCTGTCGAAAATGTTCTATAAACGTTCGAGAATCCTTTTTCTCTTTTTGTTTAATTTCTATTAAGGAAGACATATTCATGTTCATCCCTCCTTTATAGAAACGAGAGAGAAACATTGCTTTAAACTCATCAAAAGACGATATACAATTGTCGGGTAGACTACAATACCAGTTGTATGCTGAACCCGTCAAACACCCAATGAAGACTCGGGTGAGAAGAGCAACATTCTTTTATAGATGCACAGTCATAATATCAAAATAATTGATATATTGACTTGGAGAAGCCTTTACATCAAATAATACCATAGATTGTGGCTTGAATTTAGGAGGAAAGGGCACATCATTCCAGTGTGGAGGATAAGATTGCTTGGTCCCCAACTTTTGGAGCTGATCTTTGTGCTTCAGAACCTCAAACTGTGCTTTTAATTCCCGAACAGCTTGAATAGCTTCATTAGTTTGAGGGAGTATGTTTGATTGAATAGTGGTTGGATGTATCGTAACCTCCACCGGAGGTGATACATCTTCTGGAATGAGAGGATCCGGAGATGCGGAGTTTTGGTTAATAGCAGGTTCTTGACTCAGATTATTCAAAGGTATGTCAACCCCTTGACTATCTTGAGTTTGCACTGCTACTTGCACCGGTGTTACCACGGCTGGTTGGACTATTTGCTGATTCGTTATTAACTGATGCATATTTTGCATCATTGCAAGCATATCCTTTAGCGATTGTTCTACCGCAGAAAGACGTTGTTCTGTATGAGAAGTAGACGTCTCTTGTTCTTCTCCGATAGCACAAGATTCAACTTCTCTTGCACTTACAAAGGGATTGGTGTACGGATATGAATCAACGCTATCAGTTTCTGACTCCAAGTATTGGGTACACCCAGCCTCTGAATCTGAAGAATGCATATTTAAAGGTCGTTGACTTCTTGACCGAGTATGTTGATATACTCCTTCAAAAGAGTCAAGGATTCAGTTGAACCGTTGTTGACCTAGAGTCTGGGATGAATTACGTCTTGAACGTCGTCCTCTATTGATATGAGATGCCATATTGACTGATGCATAGAACAACTCATGCTCTTGGTCATCAATTTGTTGCTGAGGTATATTGTAGCTTAATCGGTTGAAAACTGACCGTTTAGTAGCAGAATAACAACATTTGATCACAATTTGGTGACACTCACAATGATGGTTTTCTTGGGGGAGTGTCACAGGAGATTTTCTGTTTGTATGCTTTTGTACAAGTAACTCGCGTAAATCAGAAGAATCAGAAGGTAGCAATTTCTTTTTTATATTTGGGATAGAGAAACATCCAGTCCCTCGTGTAAAAAGAAGATTACTAGCTTCATTGGCAGAAGAAAGGTGTGTGTTTTTACGCACTTAGAGTTGTGTGCGTAAATCCTGCGTTATTTTTTGTGTACTACGAATGCCATCAGCATTGCGCGTAATCCTGAGATTAGGCACTTTGCGTAAAGCAGCACTAGAGGATTGTTGGCGTAAAATAGAAGTTTTGCCAAAAAATTTATTCTCCTTGGATAAACCAAAGGAATTGTCTGTCATAGTAACAGAAGACTTGTTTTTACATTGCACGCGTGTAGGCAAGTTCACTTTAGGTACAAAAACACCATTGTGAACTTTATCTACCATGTCACCGACAAGAGATTTGCCTTTACGCGTATAGCGCAAAACAGAAGTATCTGCCACGTCACAGATGGAAGATTTGCCTTTACGTGTAGAGCGCAAGACTTGAGCGTCTACCACGTCACAGACGGAAGCCTGAACTTTACGCACTGGGCACAAAACTGAAGTAGGAACTGCCTCGTCACAGACGGGAGCCCCAAGAACAGGAGTGGAAAGAATTCCCTTGCCTTTAGAGACAGCAAAGAGATCAGAGGGTGCTTTGGACTTAGGAATCCAAACTTTTTGCACCTTTCGTAATTTTTGAACATTGAAGCAGCGAGTACTACCCCCAGTTCGGAGCATTTTTTCTTAAGAAGTCTGGTCGAATTGAACAACCAGAGTCTTCTTTGTCGATCCAATCGACACATCATCATATTGAGCAATTGCTTTCCTCGTCGGAGGAGAAAGTCGTCTCCAGTAGAGTCGCCATTTTATTTCACTTAACAAAATGCCCTTGAAAGGCTTTTGAAAGAAAATAAGAAAAAGTACAAAAGTACAATTAAATTCTGGGAAGTATTGCTATGGAAGTCTGATCTGAGAGCGATCACTTTGTTCCTTGGACTACACGATGATGATGAAGAGAACTGATTGAAGAAGAACTACTGGAAGAACTAAGTCACCAGAAAAGTATCGACACAATTGGCGCTGATGGCACAGTCGAATGCTTTCCTGCTTTGCTTCACTCTGTTCTTGAGAAAAAGTTGAAGAGAAATGCGCTAGAAAATCACTTTTCTCTGAAAGTATCTGGGCTCCAAAATCTTGTACCTCTTTCCTAAAAAAAGGAGTCTTTATATAGGCTTGTCTTCTGTGCGTAAAAAATATCAATATTGAGTCTCTACACAAACTATTAGGATAACTGTCACCCACGTACAGAAATTAGCCTCTACGCATGTTGACACGTGTCCCATTACTTCAACAAAACAAGGAAAACACGTTCCCACATCCTCGAAAAGTGTGGCATGAAAGCCACGTATACAAGCCACGTTCACACATAATGAGGAAAAGTCGAGCGTAAAATAGCTCAAAGTAAGCTTCCTACGTAAAGTGGCTAAGAAATACCCTTGAGCGTATAGTTAGCTCAAATAAACTCTACACACACAAAAAAAGTGGCTAAGATATCCTTGAGCGTAAAAAGCTCAAATAACTTTCATACGTAAAGGAAGCGGTCTCTTGAGCGTAAAGTAGCCCATCTGCACTTTAAACGACAAGCGTTGGGTTTGGTGTAAAAATTTTCTTGGCTTCTGTGTAATGTTCTGTCAGAAAATTATTCTGTTAGAGCAGTATCATGCGCATTAAATGCGGTCTGGACAGCCTGTCTCTCGCGTAAAGTCTGAGAATGCTCTCACATAGAGTTTGAGGATGGCTCTTGCATAAAGGAGCTTGCGTAGAGTTAGACTCTGTTTGATCTCTGCGTATAGTCTTTAAATGGGCCTCACATAGAGTCTGAAACTGACTTTGCGTAAAGCTCTCAACTTCCTTGACTTGGTCTATGAAGTTTATTTATGCTTCTACAGGCCCAGCGCCAAAGTCTGGCTCTGAGGGCCCCGTGCCATCTGTGGCGAAAGGAGGGTGATTTAAAATTTAAACATAGGATATGAGGCAGGAAAGAGGGAACCAAGAAAGGTGGCTCGAATGCGGGGGAACTGACAAGAGCCATCATGGGAAGGGACCACGTGTCAGGAGGAGGAAACAGGTAAGGGGAAGGACGGGGGAGGCCGGCAAAGCCGATTGAGGCAGTGAAGGGTCCAGGGCACCTCCACCGAGAGGGGTATGGAGAAGGGGTGGGGGAGGAGGAGATGCGATGGTGGGTGGTAGAGGGGGAGGGGGGAAGGGCAGGGCGGATCGGGGGGGAGACCGAGGAGTGTAAGTAGATCAGGTGGCCAAGGGGCCAGCCGACCGCGGGGAGTCAAGGACGGAGTAGGGGCCATGAGGACCGGGCAGGGGGAGGAGGGTGTCGAGGAACAGAAACGAGGGGGACAACACGACGTCGAGGGAGGGGGCCAAACACTACCGAGGCAGACCCCGTCGTGGACGGGGGATCCTGTCGGAAGGCACACGATCACAGGGGTGCTGGACGCCCCCGGAGCTCCAAGGAGGAATATATATATATATATATATATATATATATATATATATATATATATATATATATATATATATATATATATATACTGAAGCAATGGGTAATTGTGGCAAACTCGCCTCCACTTGGGCTCGAACTCTGACCACTTGGGCCGCATGCATATCTCTTAACCACTAGGCTAGAGTTCATTTGCACACATTTTTTTTTTTTTGCACACACTAGAGTTCATTTGCACACACACACACACACACACACACACACACACACACACACACACACATATATATATATATATATTTATATATAAAATATATATATATATATATATATATATATATATATATATATATATATATATATATATAATTTGATAAAAGTTAAAAAATATATATATAATTTGATAAAAGTTCAAATTGATATACACTTATATATTTGTACTAAGTATTTTTATATACTTTGTAGCCATGCAAATAAGAAGCTAAGAATCTAATTAAATAAATAAAACAATACACTTTAAAATATTTCATCATTTATATTTATGTATATATATTGTTTATAGAAAGTAATATCGAGTATTCATTACTTAGTTATTATATAAGTAAATTTCTATTGATGAAAGAAATTAGATACATATATGAATATATAAATGAAACTCAATATACATGTGTGTATATATATATATATCTACTATCTATATATATAAATGAAATTCTTTATACATATATCATAATTGCAATAAAAATATATAGCAAATTTATTTTTTAGGGGTTTTTCAAAATCTTGTCTAGTCTTGCATATTCCTGAGGGGAGTACCATGTCTAGGATGGATTCTGCTGAATGCTATGGCCCAAAATCCTAAATAGAAATATTACGAATTAACAACTAGCTTGATTATATAGAGAATTGGGAAGGAAGGTTTCCCCGGTTACTTTATGTTCTTTTATTCCGACACCAAACTAAAGGGATTTGGAGCTTTTCGTCATGAGGAATACATTTCTACCATACAGTTGAGTGGGGCTTCGTATGCTTTTTATTAGCTCACCGTCGCATGGATCAGGCATGGTTCGCTGTTGTGTTATGCATGCTGAGCTCACAATTGTGTAATGCCTTCTACTTTAGGATGCACATCTCCCAAGTGGTCTATCTACTATATATATTATTCTTTTGGCTTGGATAATTTAGAAAAAGTGTACGGCAGGTAACCGTTATGAAACTCTTAAATTGTATATATTAGTAGCTATGATTTGTGATAACCCTATTTAGCTAATGTAGTAAGTCATACTTCTTGCTTGGCTGTGATTAACAGATAGTCTATTTCCTGCTTATGTTCTTGTCATGCCTTGTTTTGTCATGTTTCTATCTTGTTTATGTTCTACTTATGCCGATGATAAATTAGAGGCTAAGTTCTGTTCGGAAGACGATCTGTAACCCCTGTCTTTGTCTGGGTTATGGGTTGTAGATTTAATTTAGAATAGTTCTTACTCGTCGTCCTACCTCATATGTTATTCCTTTATACTTTTAATGATCCTTTACATGATTATTTGTTCATATTTATTCTACAAGTTTCCAGTTTTCATTCATGTTTTCTTTTGTACCTTACTATTATCTTTTTCGTTACTGGTTGTCTTTTTATTCTATCATTATTATGCTTGTAGGCTGGTTTTAGTTCATAGTGTGGCTTCCTTTGTGGTACTTACTACCTGGGGTCTGACCCCATTATTTTTTGGCCAGATTTGGTAGCGGAACTGAAGGATCTACCATACCTCAACAGTGACCACCCGAGAACTAGAATACCTGAGTGGATGTCCTTTTCTTTTATCCACTAGTTTTTTGTATATATTCTTTTGCGGCGTTTAACCTTAGAGCACTTGTTTAGCTCATACTTTTGGACCTTGACATCTAGCCAACATGCTTGACTATATATATATATATATATATATATATATATATATATATATATATATACAAGGAAGCGGATCACGGTGGCCCGCGGGAACCCCGTCGCACACGACCGTTGGATCGAGCGGGCGTACGTGGGCCCCACGCGGCTCGCTCGATCCAATGGTGCAGGAGGGGGTATATATATATATCACTACCACTTTCTAGAATAAGGGTATTTTGGTAATTGTGAATTTTTAATTATTTTAATATTATTCAATTTGGTGTAATATGATTTTTGCCTTTTGCTAGTGTAACCTTAGAATAACTTAGCCTAGAGACTAACCATGACCATAGAGACCTAGCTACCATGTTTGGGTTAGTATTTAGATTCTAATCTAGCTAGGAATGACTTAAAGACCATTTGGAGAATTGAATTAAGGAGCTAGTTTGGGCCTTTAGCTTAAGGACTTGTTTTTACAACATAGGAAGAGGAATTGGGCCTTTGTGACTTAGCCTAACCCAACATCATGGTCGGCCAAGAGAGGCTCTTCCCCCTATTCAAGTCATCATTTATCCCCATCTTGCCTCCTTTGTAGCAAACCCTAACCCTAGTTTATGTTCTTCCCCAAATTTGCCCCATTTCTTCAAATTACCTCCAAATTGGACCAAATCAGTTTCATTATATTCCTTTAGTGAAGAAGAAGTCTCTAGTGGCTATCTAGCAAGGATTGGAGGCATTGGACCACAGGAATTTGGTGTTGAAGCTTTTCAAGGGGCTATTTTATTGAGATTCTAACTCTCAATAGGTAATACAATCTAAACCCTTTTGATTCCTGAATTCTCTCCATAGATGCATGCATTTAGGGTCCCCCTAGCTATTGGCAGATTTTGGGTTCGATTCGTGTCTATTTGGTACGCGTATCGGAGGAGTATCGGAGAACTAGTCTAAGTGTTAGATGAAATGCCTCATAGGAATGTTTGTTAATAAATTTCAAACTAATTTCATAGATTTGTTGTTGTTTATGTGTGGATTAGATTTCTTGGAGACTGAGCTGATTTTGGTGTCGTTTCGTGTCCGTTCTTGACACGGGGAGGCCTGCACACACAGTGGTGCGGTGTCCTGCTACCCAAACCACAGAACAGACACGACACGACACGTGGACACTTGATTCTTGGCACGAATGTAGGGGCATTGTCTGACTGTTGGCATATGAAATTTGGGACCATTTGGTGGTGAGATAGTGGAGACCTCTTCCTCGCAGAGGTCGGGCAACTCAGTACATTGCACGATTTTTTGTCCCTAATATGCACTCACACATGCACACTGACACGACTTGGACACAAGGAAGACATTCTGACATGGAGCCCTAGACCTAACCTACCTGTAGGTACGAGCACGAGGCACGAAGATGGACATGTTGAGTCCTAGGGTGCTCGACACCTCTGCACCACACCCCCCAGTACACAGTTTCTGATACTATGTTCGACACTTGTTGTTTGACTCGATTTGGACACGTTTTGGGACACAAGCATGACACACCTTCGACACACTCACTCCCCTCTTCCCTTGTTCACTTTACACTTTGGTTGTTGTTTTAGGTTTTTGGATTTCGGTTGTGTTGGGTTCTATCTGATTTGAATGTCTGAATGTTTTGAGCTTGGGTTGGTTTCCAGTTTCTGTTTAGAGATCTCAGTTACCCAAGTGCTGAGATTGTGTTGTTTTGGGTATTTGGAGTTTTGGTTGAGGTGTTATATATATGATAATATATCTATAGCAGTTCAGTTTGAGTCTTGGTTGTGTTGTATTGAGTGTCTGTGGTGCAGTCCAGTTGGAGGAAGGTAGGGATAGACTTGTGAGGATTCTAGTTTTCTTGGATTAGATATATAGAGTTGAGTTTTCAGATATTTGAGATGGTGAGTGAGTTTGAGATTTCTGATTTGGTTTCAGCCTATATTTTGTGTTTATAGATGATACTATATAGTATGTCCTATATATCTGTTAATACATAACTGTGAGTTGGGGTATATTCCCAGATTTCTGAGATGGGGGTTATATGGGTTTGAGTGGTAGGATTAGTATGTTAGGTTTATATTGTTTTGTATGTATATATATATATATATATATATATATATATATATATATATATATATATATATATATATATATAGAGTATATATATTCTAGTTTGGATTTACATAGCTATATGGATTGTGAAGTTAAGGGTACTCATGAGGGGATTAGCTATAGGTTGTATATAGGGTATGCATATGGGTTATCTATAGATATAGTACCTATCTATAGTCGATTGTATATGATATATATATAGATGATACTTGACTTGGTAACCTAGTCTACTTATAGTAGACTATAGTTGACCTTAGATATACCCATTGGACATATAGACTAGAGTTGACCAAACCCTAGACTAGTTGACTAGTTTGACTAGAGTGTTGATCATAGTTGACCAAGAGTTGACTTTAACCTAGAATGGCCAAGAATCATGTAGAATGCATTGTAAACTTCATTTATCATACTTTGAATATATTGTAACCTGTGTTTCTCTAAATAGGACTTAGTTACTCTGGTACGGATATCTATTATCATCAGTCATTCAGGATATCAGGCGAGTACATTCTCTGGTCGTTTCATACTTGCTATGACTTATATTCTTGCTCTAGACTACTTTACTTGATGTTGTCATGTTGTTATCACAGATTGGTACTATATAGATCTTTTCAAGAGATGTTATCCTCCTCGGGTGCATCGGGTACTTCATATCATGTGCTTTTCACGAACATCATGTACTCCTTGTGCTCTCATTATTCATGTACACTCATGTGCTCTTATGTACTCTCATGTTCACATGTGCTTCATGTATAAAACTATCATGTACGTAACATAACTTGACTAGATCCTTGTGTATTGATTGGGGACGGGAGAGTAGAAGTGGTTATGCGATCAATTCCAAAGTAGGTATCCATGTGCAACTCTGTAACTTATTCATGTGCAAATCAAGCCGGTTACATAACCATCTTGTGCTCTAAATCACAAAGTCACTTGCAGTTCTTACTTTCTATATATATATTTCCAGTTTTCAGATATCTCTCTTACTTTTTATGTACATTTCTTATAATGTTTCATGTATCTTATTCTATTGCTTATTTTATATTTATTGTCATGATATGAACTGCGTGAGAGTTATGTATTCGCTCCTGTCCTGACTGGACCTGTTGATAAAATTTTACAGATAACTTGGAGGATCCCAGCAAGCCTAGAGGAGACAGTAGAGCTTGGTGTATATGGCTAGAGTTTTTACTTATCTTTTCAGTTGTCTTGAGATGTATTTTATTTCATACTATGTTTGTAGTAGTGTTGATAACACTTAAGACTGGTTTCATTTATGGTTGTATCTCTCTTGTGGATTTTATTCTATCTTATCGTGTCATTTATCTACCTCTAGTTTATGTGATTGAGTTGTATCTTCTGATATTGTCCTCCGTTTGGAGAGCATATCATATTGTGTTTAGTTATGATTGTGACTTAGAACAGCGTTCTACCTTCGACACTGCGTCGTAGGCTGGACGTACCCATGTACTCGTGCCCCTAAACCGGGTGCAGGTCATGGCACATTTTTAGTGGTAGCTCATGTAGGTCGAGATTCATATTTGTGCGATATCGTAGTTGTGCAACGACTTAGTTGTACTACTACGAGCCTGAGATAGAGTATAAGAAGTAAGGTATTAGGATGAGAGGATACTCAATCAAAGTTAGAATTCCTTGAGAGATTCCTGGGATGACCCTTGAGAATCTCATTATAAACTATCACGAAATTCGATTCCAACAATTTTTGTCTACTTTCCTTGTTCGTTGTTGAATTTTATTCTTGGTGTTCATTATTGACTTGATTTTCTACCAAGATAAATCTTATGGGCTAGGTCGCCTCAGTTATGGAATATAGAGTCTTCTACAGCCATATTAGCTGGCATGACGAAGACATAGAGTTTGATTTTGGATGTATTTCTTGGGTGTGGGAATTTAAGGTTTTCGCAGCAAAGCATACGGGAATGCGAAAGTTTTAAATACTATAATTCTAGAGTTATGTACCTTAGTTGTGAACCCTATGGATTATCGCAGTCGTACTTACTGGCAATATGATTTCAAGAAGACGTGTATGGTTATCAGATCATATCTTAAATTGGTTCTCTTCTTTGTGACCAGATGAGCAAGAATAATTTTTACCATTATTTTCTTATCTTATCATTATTCCTTCGTCCTACTATTGTTTTCTTGTATTACCATTATTCTTCGTCTTAATTAACTCTGTCCTGATTACATCAACCAACTATCCCGTATCTACTTCTGACAGTTACACTTTGAAATTTTTGAAATTCTCATCTCTCTTTACTTTGGAAAGGCCGAGGAAGTATCGTAAATCATCTAGCTCGAAAGGACGTAATTTGTTATCATATGATGATTTTGGTAGGAATATAAAATAATAAACCTTGATATAGATTTTGGGATAGAGATATGAATGGGAATGAGAATAAAAATAAGAGACCAATATTATCAATTTGGGGACGACTACACTTAAGGGAAATATTATGAGTATGAATTGGTTTAGAAGGACGTCGGCAAGTTTCGAGTAAGAATGACAGTGGAGTACGTATGAATGGTTATGACGGTAATAATTCATAGATGTGTTTCAAAACTGATAAGGAAATTCGAGGTCGACTTAATTTTTGAGAACTTGGATAAGTTTTAGGTTACTAATCCTGGAGATATTTCACTTTAAGACTATGACGCTAATTTGGAAAATTAGTAATGAAGAAGGGATTTTAACTATAATGCGATGATGATACAAAATTGTATAAGATGTTGGTAAGAGGATGACTAGGAACAGAGAGAACACAAGGATTTAGAGTTATAGACAAATTTAGAGATTTTGTAGAAATTTTAAATTTTAAGAAGGATAATATTTGAAGGAGTACGTGAAGTAAAAACGAAGGTTGATTTTATAATAGAGAATAAGTTCCTGCATGACAAGTGGTATTAGCTTTGAATAATTTTGAGGAGAATAATTTGAACAAGTTCAAGGATTTCATAAACTTTGATTTAGAGATTTCGGATCCAAGTTAGAACAAGGTGAAGAAATTTAAATTCCAGGACGGTTGAGTTGATAGAGGAGAATAAAATCAAAAAAAAGGGAGGAAGGAAGAAGAGATTTAATAAGAGCATGATTCATGAGAAGTGCCTTGGAGATTAAGGCCAAGCCTATGATATTTATAAAAGGGGTTCAATCATGAAATCATAACTGAAGATTATGATTTTGTAGTAGACATGTAAGGGTTTGATTTTCATATTTGGACTTGTGAGAAAAAAGTATCATTAGAAAATGACGATTGAAAATGGCACTAGACGAAGCAGAGTGAGATGATTACCATGACTTCCCTATAAAATCTTGTCTTTTGATTCTTCTTATCATAATAAAAGGAATTTGATTTTCCTATCTTGAGTCATCCTTTAAATTTCAATATCGCTAATTTCTAAATTACTTTGATCACGACCAATCGACTTTGGTCCTCCCCTTTATCGTACCAGTATTTTAATCCTTGATCGTATTCAATTGATTTAAAATTCCATTGTGACCTGAATCTCTATCAATATGCTGCTCGTGCTCGAAAACTTCGATTTCTTCTTATCAAACCTAAATTCCATTTTAATCAAGAATTGATTAGCCCTATTCTTCACCGTGTCAATATTCTAATTTTGATCGTAATCAAACTTCGATACCAATGTCATTCATGCGTAAAACTCTGATTTACTCTCAAAAATGACTAAGTTTTGTTCCAACCACGATTAAGCTTCATGCTACACTTGTTCATACTGAAATTCCATGTTTAGTCGTGCCTAGACTACTATCATCTTTTTATCATATCTAATACTATTGACCAAGGTTAGACTGGCCTTATTTTTTATCGTGTCGAACTACGATTATGATCATGTTTAAATTTTAACACTCGTGCCTAAACTATTTTCGACTATGATTTGATTTCCTGACTATATCTGAATTTCTTGTGATTAGTCATGCCTAAATGACCTAGCATGACTAGACGACTATGAATTCCATGATCGTGATTTTAATGATCATGACTATACGTACCAAATTTTGCCTTTAAATCGTGCCAACGTGATTTTAGTCATTCCCAGTTCTTGAGCCTTGATTTCACTCGTGACTAGATGGTTTGACCCTTGGTCACTGATCGTGCCAAGTCATCATTCTTTGATTGTGTCTAAGGAATTGCCTAAACTTTCTATCATGTTTTAACTCTCCTGCCAACCTTTAATTTCGAGGATGAAATTATTTTAAGAAGGGTAGATTTGTCACTACCACTTTCTAGAATAAGGGTGTTTTGGTAGTTGTGAATTTTTGATTATTTTAATATTGTTTAATTTGGTGTAATGTGATTTTTGTCTTTTATTAGTGTAACCTTAGAACAACTTAGCCTAGAGACTAACCATGACCATGGAGACCTAGCTAGCATGTTTGGGTTAGTATTTAGATTCTAATCTAGCTAGGAATGACTTGAAGACCATTTGGAGAATTGAATTAAGGAGCTAGTTTGGGCCTTTAGCTTAAGGGCTTGTTTTTACGACATAGGAAGAGGAGTTGGGCCTTTGTGACTTAGCCTAACCCTAACCCAACATCATGGCTGGCAAAGAAAGGCTCTTTCCCTATTTAAGTCATCATTTAGCCCCCACTTGCCTCCTTTGTAGCAAACCCCAACCCTAGTTTATGTTCTTCCCCAAATTTGCCCCCTTTCTTCAAATTACCTCTAAATTGGACCAAATTAGTTTCATTGCATTCCTCTAGTGAAGAAGAAGTTCTAGTGGCTAACTAGCAATGATTGGAGGCATTGGACCATAGGAATTTGGTGTTGAAGCTTTTCAAGGGGCTATTTTATTAAGATTCTACCTCTCAATAGGTAATATTATCTAAACCCTTTTGATTCTTGATTTCTCTCCATAGATGTATGCATTTAGGGTCCCCTTAGCTATTGGCAGAGTTAGGTTAGAATCGTGCCCATTTGGTACGCGTATCGGAGGAGTATCGAAGAACTAGTCTAAGTGTTCGATGAAATGCCTCATAGGAATTTTTGTTAATAAATTTCAAACTAATTTCATAGATTTGTGTTGTTTATGTGTGGATTAGATTTCTTGGAGACTGAGCTGATTTTGGAGTCGATTCGTGTCCGTTCTTGGACACAGCGAGGCCTGCACACACAGTGGTGCGGTGTCCTGCTACCCAAACCACAGAACAGACATGACACGACATGTGGACACTTGATTCTTGGCACGAATGTAGGGCATTGTCTGACTATTGGCCTGTGAAATTTGGGACCATTTGGTGGTGAGATCGAGGAGATCTCTTCCTCATAAAGATCGGGCCACTCAGTGCATTGTACAATTTTTTGTCCCTGATACGCACTCACACACGGACACTGACATTACTGGACACAAGAAAGTCACTCTGACAGGAAGCCCTCAACCTAACCTACCTATACACACGAGCACGAGGCACTAGGATGGACACGTTAAGTCCTAGGGTGCTCAACACCTCTGCACCACACATCCCCTCCCAGTACACAGTTTCTGGTACTATGTTCGACACTTGCTGTTTAACTCAATTTGGACACGTTTTGGGACACGAGCATAACACACCTTCGACACACACTCTCTCCCCTCTTCCCATGTTCACTTTATACTTTATTTGTGGTTTTGGGTTTTCGGATTTGGGTTGTGTTGGGTTCTATCAGATTTGAATGTCTGAATGTTTTGAGCTTGGGTTGGTTTCCAGTTTCTATTTAGATATCTCAGTTACCCAAGTTCTAAGATTGTGTTGTTTTGGGTATTGGGATTTCTGGTCGAGGTGTTCTATATATATGATAATGTATCTATAGCAGTTCAGTTTGAGTCTTGGTTGTGTTGTATTGAGTGTGTGGTGCAGTCCAGTTGGGGGAAGGTAGGGGTAGACGGTGAGGGTTCTAGTTTTCTTGGGCTAGATATATAGAGTTTAGTCTCCAGATATTGAGATGGTGAGTTTGAGATTTCTGAGTGGTTTCAGCCTATATTTTGTGTTTATAGATGATATATAGTAGTCCTATATATCTGTTATATATATAACTGTGAGTTGGGTATTCCCAGATTTCTGAGATAGGGGTTATGTGGTTGGTATGTTAGGTATATTGTAGTGTCTATATATATATATAGATATATCTATAATATATATATATGTAGATTATATATATAATATAATATAATACAAACATACTAACTTTCTATATTATAGATACTCTATATTATATATATATATATATATATATAATATAGAAAGTTAGTATGTTTGTATATATATATAATATATATATATATTATATATATATATATATATATATATATATAATATCTATTGATATATATATATATATACAAACATACTAACTTTCTATATTATATTACTCTAT